>PVJX010000197.1:60565-337634 GCA_004027295.1 Dolichotis patagonum | reverse complement strand
CCAACTGCTGTCCTGCAGGCCCATGACGGGTAAGGCTCGGTTAGGGTTCACATATAGAGTCCACGTCCTAAGACAGGCGCTGTCTTCACAAGGCCTGCCATACTCCTCATTTTATAAAGTAATAAGGGAGGAGATGTAGGGAGCGGCATGATAGCCTCACTGCTGCCGCCCCATCCCACCCTCCTGTGGGCATTTGGTGTGTCTGCCTACATTGCCCATGATCCTCTCTGCCTGGCCGGATATGACTGCGACCTATCTGGTCTCTCCACAACATCTCTGCCCGATGACATATTTCCTCCCTCCTTCACTCCTGCCAAAGAGTTGAGCCCGCCCAATTGTTGCTTAGATATTCCCGCCAAAAGGGTTGATACCACCCAGAGTTACCTAGTTACCCGGCTACGTCATATTGATCTCACTTCCCACCTTCTATATAAGCCATGTTCACTTCCTCAATAAACGAGACTTGATTGGAAATGCTCAACTTGTCTCCGTCTCTCTTTCCTCTTGTCCCATTTTCATCCCATCCCCGTTCCCCCTCCAGGTTAGACCCACGGATTGATCCGCAGGCCGGATCAATGAAACATGATTAGAGTAGAGAGTAAATATGCAGGGTTGATAATGGTGATGTAACATGAAAAGGACAAAAATTCAGCAAGAAAATATTCACAGAAATAGGGAGGAAAGAGATTGAAATAAAACAATTAAATCTATGCACGAAAGAGCATACTCTTTCATAGGAAAATGCATATACATGATGGAAGACTTTTCTGAGCTTCACAGATGAAGAACTTTGTAAGCATCCAGTCGGGAAAAGTAAGTCATTTACAATGTAGTGAGGCGGGGATTTGTGGTCCAGGATTTTCACAGCTTTGTAGTTTCCATAAAAACACTCGAATACTGGAACCCCATTTGTGCAATACTAAAATTTTAAACAGTGACCCAAGAATTTCTATCACCAGGTAAATTGTCATTTAGATATCAAAGAAAACAGTCTGGCGTGTTCACAAAAATCAAGGACTGAAAGAATATAATTCACACATAGTAGGATTTCAAGATAAACTATAGAATATTCTACTAAATTTGAGTTTCTGATATACAACAAATTCTATTTTAAGATAAATATGTCCCTGATAGTTCGTGGAATGTGATGCTAAAAATTGTCTGTTTATCTAAAATTCAAAGTTCATTTTTTGTGTGTTTTGAATGCAAAACATTTTTTGATAATAGTTTCTCAGGAAATGAAGTTAACTTAGCCATTAAGAACTAAACTCAACAGAAAAAAGAAGAAATCAAGCAGATAAAGCTGGACTATGGAAATATGAGTGTGAGAATACATTCTATTTTTATATAGATCTCAGAGGGAGAGAGTTAAGATTATGGCTTCAGGATGGTATAAATATCAATAACCTTAAAACAACATCATGTAATATTAGTACATATAGTATATAGTGTATATATACTAGTATAGACAGTATATATTAGTATGCATGTATAAATGCATAAATTAATACATATGTTAAAATACTTACAAAATCTGATAAAAATGAGAAGAAAAAAACCTGTGAGAAAGTATAACTAATTTTCTTATCTTTTACAACAAGGAGCTAATAAAGTTAATACAGCACTGTTCCAAAGGTGTTAAATGAAGAACCAGAAATAGAATTAATCATACCTTATGGCTGGCTTAGGCTTGAGGTCAACTGGAGTAGAAGCCATGTTTCAAGATGCATTTGTCTACAAAAAATAAAGACAAGTTTAATCCAACTTCAACAGTTAATAAGACTTACTGAGTCATATACTGAGAACACCTTCTGGCTGATTTGAATCAGGGCACAATGATGTTACCAGGCACTTGTTCCTCTTCTTCTTTTGCCTTTCTTTGCGTTATATTTCATTTTCATCAGAGCAGAAGGAAGGGTGAAGAAAGGTTAGTTAGGATAAAGAAGCTCTGGTGTTTTACTGCAAAGCAGGGTGATTATAGATCATGATAACGTACATGTTTGAAAAGCTAGAAGAAAATATTTGATAGCTTCATCACAAAGACATGATCAAGTGGCCTTCATGTGAACATTACACAGTGTATTTGTGAACCCATTTGTGGCTCCGTATAATGTGGAGCCAGGTATAGTGGCGAGCACTTGGAATCTCAGCACTCTGGAAGCTTCAGGGAAGAGGTTGGTGAATTCAAACCCAGCTTCAGCAAGTCAGCGACCTAACAAGATGGTTCAATTCCAATACCCAGCACTGAAAGAAAAAGAGTAACTCATAAACATGTGACATTAAAGTTAAAAATCTGAGCATAGTCATTCCTTTCTTAAGCCTAAGATCGGGTAGTTGATTTCCCTTTAGGAGCCATGGTGTACATGGAAAAATGCTAACCTCGTATCCAGCATGAAGGGAGGTGAAGGCTGCTGCTTCCTCTGTCCTGATCCTCCTTATAGATCTCATGATCATGGAGTGGAAGAGTAGATAGAGTTAACCTTGCCGTTTAAAGAGTTACCAGCCTTTCTCTTTTTGAAGAACATGTCTCATACAACACATTTAATAGAGAACTAGCTGAAATTTTAACTACTATAGAAATAAAAAAAACAAATTTATAAACCTTACAAATGATCAGAAAAGAAGAAGTTTACAAAATGACAACACACCATAAAGCAAAAGATACAGGGAAAAAAAAGAAGGAAAAAGAGCAGTGAAAAAATACTACAATCAGCATTAAGTTGAAGGTAGTAAAGGTAAAAAGTCCAAAAGAGTGACGGTTTACAATGATAAGCGTCCTAAATCCAAATGCTGTAGAATCAATGTGTATAAGGGAAAAACTGAAAAAAGAAAGAGCAACAGACAGAAACAATAATGTATAACCCTTCCCCACCTCTTTTAACATGTGACATAGATTTACACAGAAAGAAGTAAGCATGTAGTGAATCTGATCAACATAAAGATAATCTAATAAATGTAGAACAAACTCCAGATACTGATGAAACTGAAAATACACATTTTTCCAAGTGCCATGATGATATATTAGAACATTAAAAAAGACTCAACAAATTCTAATGAGTGGAAATAATACAGACCTCATTCTCTTAACCATGTGGCAGCAAAGCATAAAATACTAAAAATAGAATCAAGCAAACAAAAATCCTAAATATTTGGTAACTAAGAGAAAAAAATCTCTTCAGTTACTTTTACGTCAGTGATAAAATTCAAATAATGATTCTACATTTTCTAAAATGAAGTAACATTAAAACCTACTAGAAGAGAATTCTATTTGGAAGAAAACAAACATAATGTTAGGCATTCAAATGAAGGAGCTGGGAAATAGACTAGGTCTAATGCATAAAATCAATCTTGAACAGCAGTTAAAAAACCAAATGGGCCAATTTGCATTCATTAGAAAAGGGAATGATCACAGACAAACTTAGAAATGAAACAAATAATGATGAAAACATTCGTAAATGTAAGAGCATGAGTTTTAAAACTGCAGGCAAACTTTGAAAATTCAATATAAAAGTTTCTTCCCAGGGAAGTATAAATGGCCCAAATTGCTCCTCAAAATAAAGTCTAGATAGAACCAATAATCATTGACAAACATGGAAAAACATTTTCGAAGTTCTACCTTCACAAGAAGTATTGAATGAGATAGTTTCATAAGGGAATTCTCTGTTTATTTCTAATGAAAAGAAAAAGGCAACACTATTATTTCAGAACAAAGAGAATAGAACATATAAATCAGAGGAAGAATTTGGTTCTAATTTTCTTCATAAGCTAGTTAGTACAACAGCTAAATACACACACACACACACATACACACAGAGAAACAGAGAGAGAGAGAGAGAGAGAGAGAGAGAGAGAGAGAGAGAGATGTACACACACAGGGGGAAATTTTCAATTTACTGAAACAAAAATCTTAATAGCATACTAACAAATCTTAGTTGCCAATGCATTTATATACTATATCACAACCAACTGCATTTCACTAGGAAAATGAGGACATTATATATTAGGTAATTTATTCCACTGAATCAGGATTTTAGTTGATCAAAAGGAGAAAAGTGTATTACCGGAAAAATTAATAACCTAAACTATGTTTGATAAGATCAGTACATATTTTTAATGAAAACCGTTTTAGTGAAATAGATATTCTCTTGCCACTATCTTACATACTCGCAAAAATCTCGCCAAATGCTTAAGGGAGAAATTGCATGAGCTGCCTGTTTTCAGGGAGAATGAAGTCCGGGAAGGGGTCCGTTTTAGCTCCTATTAAGATTGTTCTGTGAACTTCAGGAAATGCAATTAGGCTACAAAAATAAAACGGTGAGATGCTCAGAAAGCAGGAAGCAAACTTGCTGTTTGAAAACTCGACTCTTGGGAGAATTGGTTAAGACCTGTAAAATTAATACTGAAACTTGCATGTATCCAAAGGTATTCTTTTATGCATAGACAGCTTTTTGCAAGATATATAGATGTTAGTGCTAATTATAACGTAGGGAAAGACATGTTTGTAGGGCTTCCTGTGCACCAAATTTCTTTTAAAAACTTCAAATGGGTGAATCCATTTAACACAAAACCAACTTATAATGAAAAAATCTTATAATGAAAGAAAAATAACCTTTGAAATAATAAAAGGATAAATGCCTAAGAAGCAGCACAATGTGGGTAACAGCCCAGGTAGTCAGATTGGCTGCCTGTATGATTTAGAATAAGTTATTTAGGCTGCTTCTGCCTCAGCATTCCCATCTGTAAGCTAGAGATGTCAATAGTACTTATTTTGTAATGTAGTTGTAAAATGAAATGGGAGGATACTTGTAAAGTGCTGCCATCAGTCAGAGTGAGCCTATAGTTTAAATCAAAATAAGCATGACAAGGAATGTGCATGGCCCAGTTGAAAAAGACTTTATAATTGCACGAAGGATTGTAAAATCTTTTCCACATCCTACCATGGTCTGGAGAAGGGCCCCTAAAAACGTTTTGCTTTCTAAGCTGATTATCTCAGTTATTTATTCCAGCTATGAAAGATGACTCACACACCTATATGTAGTATAATTAATTTCTGCAGACTCTTGAGACACTATTTGAGCATTTAGTGAAATTAAAGTGGCTTCACGGTGTTTAGAGCCCTAAAGAAGAGAAAATAAGGATGTCTTATACAGTGAGAAAAGGACCTTACGTGAAGCCGGAACATTTTTATGATCGGGATCATATCATTTGTAAAAGATCAAAGGTTCTGTGAGTATCTGACTACTATTTAATCTATTATATCAAGAGAATAAAACTTTTGGGGAAAATGCTTTTCCATGCTCAAATGGACATTTAAGAGTGCAGTTTTGGTTTTTCAGTTTTATAAAATTTCATTGTTTAGCTTGAAATCTAAAAGACTGTTTTTGATGTAAAATTCAATAATGAAACACATGAACTGAACATTTTCAAAAGTATTTGAAGTTAATTATGTGATGAAATTTAATTTTAAGTACATTAAGTATATTTTTACTTAAAAATATTTCAGAATGTATTACAAACTAGTCTCTCCACAATGCAATGAGGTTTAGCAAATTACATTTAATTCAGAAAAGAGTCAATATTTAGTGATAAAATTAGGTAAAAGTGATGATTTTAAATTATCTCACTTAACATCTATTAAATGCATATGTTTTATACCAGTTGAATGTATTATGTTAATGAATTTCTTGATATCTTAAAGGTTCATGAAGCCCTGGGCTTTGTTCTCATGGTAATCCACATCCTTATCAAAGTTGTCTATATCAAAGTTGTCTACAAGCATCATATTAAAGATTCAGCCTCTATATGCAGGACAAAAGGGAAAAGAACTTCAGATAACTTTTGTAGGTCAAACCATTGAAATAGTTTAGAGGTTGGTTCAGGGATTTAGCTCAGCAGACATAAGCACCTGCCTGACAAGCATAAGGTCATGAGTTGGATCCCCGGTACAAAAAAAAAAAAAAATAGAAATAGTTTAGAGCCAGAACCACAGGGGCCCACATTCTGTAAGAGTTAGAAGAGGGGACAACAAATTATAGTTATAGCATACCTACATAATGTTTCAAAGAAAGTTAAATTGATAACTTGCTTTTATTTCCACAAGTACAAAAATCTAGCCTTGCTTTTGTTCTAGGAGGTCTTTTTAAAATTTTTTTAATTTTTTTTATTTTAAAGAGAATACAACAGAACAAAGTGGATCAGAACAAAACAATGCAAACAATACAGGATTTCAAAATAAGACAACAGGAAATCAACATTGGCTACAATAATGTCTCTTATTTTCTTTGAAACAGTTGACAATATCTTCACATACAGTTATTTCAAACAAAATAAAATAGTATAAAACCTATCAAAACAAAAGAATGAAAAAATTACAGGTCTTCAAGACCAGATAATAGGAAAATCAACAGTGGCTACCATAATGTCTCTTGTTCTCTTCAAAACAGTTGTCTATATCTTCACACATATTGAAATCTAATAATAGGAAACAGACTAAAACCAATTAAAACAAAGAATAAAATCATTATTGGACTTCACAACAAGGTGATAGGAAATTAGCAATGGCTACCATAATGCCTCTTTTTCTTCTAAGTAGCTGTTGATACCACTACACATAATAATATGAATTTTTAACCTTTTTATGAAAAGATGTAGGCATGTATAATCCTATGTGTGTACATCTATCCTTTCTGTATTAGAGAGAAAAACAAAACAAAATACAAGAAAAACAAGAAACAAAAGAGACAAATAAATAACAATAATGAAGAGCCCAAAACAATAACAATATAAGCTTTCAAAACAAGGTGATAAGAACATAACTTAGGTTGTTATTTTGCATAGTTATCTTCAAAAGAGTTACTCAGATTGCCAGATATAGACATGCAAAACTGATCTAGTCCTACGAATGTTAGCTGTTTTCTTCCAAGAACTAGTAGAATTAGTAGTACAATCATCTTAGCTATCTTAAGTGTATATATACAAATTTGTATATATTTTCTTTTCCCTTCCTTCTTTTCTTCTTTTCCCTATCTGAGTTATTTTTTCCCCTTTGAACAATTTCTTACACTTTCATAATATTTATTGAAGATTGTTGTATCTTATTTACTTTTTCAATTTCTTACACTCAGGAGACAATACAGCATTTACACATGTGAGTTTGATTTATTTCACTTATGAGTATGGTCTCCAGTCACATCCATTTACCTATAAAAGCCTCAATGTGATCCTTCTTTATAGCTGAGTAGTACTCCATTGTATAAAAATACCACATCTTTGTTCCCAATTTTTTTAATTTAAAGAAAGAAAAGAAAAGAAAAAATCAAAATAGAAAAAGAGCAAAAAGTAGACTAATACAGAATTCAAAAAAATTAACATCATAAAATCGCTGGGTAATACATCACATATCATCATCCTAAAAATAGTTGTTAAAGTTAAAAAATCAAAGCATAAATAGTAGCTAGACACCCAAACATTGACAGTACAAACCTTTCTGTTCAATGATCTAACAGAAATTTAGTAATATGGTCATCTATCTTATACACTACACATACCATTATATCCTTTAGAGCACTTTCTTTCCTTCCACTTTTACAATATCTGTTATACTTTTTGGATCCCATTATTCTGTCAGTTTTTATTATTTTTTACACTAGAGAGACAATGTGATATTTACTAATGTCAGTCTTGTTTATTTCACTAATGAGGAAAGTTGCCTCAAGTTGCCTCCATTTACCTATAAAGGCCTCAAGATCATCCTTTTTATAGATGAGTAGTATTTCATTGTATAAAAATACCACATTTTTTTCATCCACTCTGTGGTTGACGGGCATTTTGGCTGTTTCCAAGATTTAGCTATCACAAATTGCGCTGCTATGAACATGGCTGCACATATATCAATGTGACATGACTTTTTCAGTTTTTCTGGGAAAATACCCAGGAGGGGAATAGCTAGTTTGAATGGGACTTCCAATCCTAGTTTTTTGAGGAATCCCCATACTGATTTCCACAGTGGTTGCACCAGTCAGCACTCCCAAAAACAGTGGAGCAGTGTTCATTTTTCCCTGCATCCTCGCCAACATTTGTTATCGGTTGATTTCTTGATAGCAACCATTCTTTTCAGGGTGAGATGAAATCTCAGTGCTAATTTGTATTTCTCAAATGATCAGTGATGGTGAGCATTTCTTCATGTATTTATTTACCCATTTATATTTCTTCATCTGAGAACTGTGTGTTCATCTTGGATGCCCATTTTTGGAGAGGGTCTTTGAATCTAGGGGTTTGATGTTTTTCAATTCTTTATATGTTCTGGATATAAGTCCTCTGTCTGAGAGATTGTTGGCTAAAATTCTTTCCCATTCTGTGGGTTTTCTTTTCACTTTGTGGGTGATTTCTTTTGAAGTGCAAAAACTTTTTAGTAATATGAGATCCCATTTGTTGATTCTTTGAAGTATTTCCCATGCAGTTTGCATTTTATTCATGAATTCTCTTCCTATCCCTATGTCACCAACATTTCTACCTAACTTGTCCTCCAGTAGATTTGGTGTTTCTGTTTTAATATTTAGATCCTTGATCCATTTGGAATTTAGTTTAGTGTATATTGATAGGCATGGGTTTATTTTCAGTCTCTGGCATGTGGAAAGCCAATTTTTCCAACACCATTTATTAAAGAGGCTATCTTTTTTCCAGTGAACATGTTTAGCCATTTTGTCAAATATAAGGTGGCTGAGAGTCTTTGTAGTAGTGTTTGCAACTTCTAGTTTGTTCCATTGATCCACAGGTCTATTTCTTTGCCAGTACTATGTTGATTTGATTACTGTGGCTTTGTAGCACAGTTCGAGTCAGGAATTGAGATGCCTCTTGTCTTGCCTTTGTTGCCCAGAATCACCTTTGCTATTCTAGGTTTCTTCTGTTTCCAGATGAATTTTAGGAATATTTTCTCTAGATCTGTAATGTATGTTAATGGTATTTTGATTGGAATTGCATTGAATCTGTATAACAGTTTTGGGAGTATGGCCTTACATAAAGACAAAATTAATGACCTTAGTAAATGAGTTGCTCAACATAGCTAGAGAAGAAATAGATAAAGAAAAATACAGGGGCATGGTAAATTGCTTGAAACTTTGAGTGAACAATGTAGAAAAGAAGCAGAATCCATGCAACAAATTCAAAGAATATCCAAGAAACAAAAAATTCTATTGAAACATGGAAAAACCATTTAAATGAAGCTGAGGATATAATTTCAGACCTTGAGGACAGGATCACAGATAGCAATCATGAAAAGGTAGAACTTATAAAAACAACAACGTAGCATGAAATGAAAATTCAGCAGCTTCAAGATGATGCCAAAAGAAAAAATATAATGTTAATAGACATCAGTGAAGATGCAAGAGTCAACGCAAATGGCATAACTAAAATATTCACAGAAGTAATAGCAGAAAATTTCCCAAACATGGGGAAAAATCTGATATAAAAATAAGTGAGGCATACAGAATGCCCAACAGTCACAACCAACATATATCTATACCCAGACATATAATAATTAAGATCCCAGACATACAGTGTAAAAACAGAATACTAAAAGCTATTAGCGAAAAGACACCCAAGCCTATTAGAATCACAGCAGATGTTTCAGCACAAACCATCAAGTCAAGACAAGTGCTGAGTGAGATATTTCAAGTCCTAAAAGAAAACAGCTTTCAACCAGACTGATGTACCAGTAAAACTTTCAAATTTAATGGAGAAACAAGATAGTTCCATGACAAAGAACACCTGAAGAAATTCAAGTCCACCAAAGCAACGCTAGAAAGAGTACTGAAAGACATGCTAGATACAGATAAAAATGACCACAATCCCCAGAAAAACAACACAAAGAAACCACCAGGCTGGACAAGAAAGTAAACAAGGGAGAAAAACAGGAAATCAACAGGAACACAACATGGCAAAGTCAAACCAGTACATATCAGTGATATCTATAAATGTAAATGGGCTCAATTCACATATCAAAAGAAACAGGTTGACAGAATAGATCAAGAAACAAGACTCCACAATATTCTATATACAAGAAACACATCTGACTCAAAAAATAACTCATAGGTTAAATGTTAAAGGATGGAAAACAGTATTCCATGCAACAGGAACCCAGAAAAAAGCAGGGGTAGCTATTCTGTTTGCAGACAAAGTGAACATCAAAACCAAAATGATTAAAAGAGATAAAGAAGGCCACTACATACTTGTAAGGGGAAAACTACAAGAGGAAGAACTAACAATTATAAATATATATGCACGAAACACAGGAGCACCCAACTATATAAAATACTAGTGGACATGCAAAAGCAAATACACAAGAACACAATTGTAATAGGAGACCTTAATACCCCAGTGTCACAAACAGATAGGTCAACTAGACAAAATGTCAGCAGACAAATAACAGAACTGAATCATACCTGTGAGTGAAAAGACTTAGTAGATGTTTACAGAGTGTTCCACCCAGCCACATCAGAATACACATTCTTCCCAGCTGCACTTGGGACAGTCTCCAAAATAGACCAAATGTTAACCCATAAAGCATTCTTAACTAAATGCAAATGGAGCCAAATTATCCCATGCATAATATCTGACCATAGTGCAGTAAAATTGAAAATCAATGGCAAAAAAACCCCTACAAAACCTGCATAAATACATGGAAATTAAACAACAACCTTCTGAATAACCAATGGGTTACAGATGAAATTAAAGAGGAAATAAAACAATACCTACAATACAATGAAAATGGATATACAACATACTGTAATCTGTGGGATGCAAGGAAAGCAGTCTTAAGAGGGAAATATACAGCAATAAATAGTTGCATCAAGAAAATGGAATGAACACAAATAAATAACCTAATGCTACATCTCAAGCTTCTAGAAAAGCAAGAGCAAGTCAAACCCAAAGCTCATAGGAGAGATGAAATTATAAAGATTAGAGCAGAAATTAATGCAATTGAAACTAAAAAAAATACAAAGAATTAATGAATCAAAAAGCTGGTTTTTTGAGAGAATAAACAAAATCAATAAACCCGTAGCCAACCTTATCAAAAAAATAAAGAAAAAACTCAAATCCACACAATAAGGACTGAAAAGAACAAAATTATGATAGATTCTATGGAAATTCAAAAGATCACGAACACCTACTTTGAAAACCTCTACTCACATAAGGTGGAAAACACAGACGAAATGGACAGATTGGTAGTATGAATGACCAAAGCTCAACCAAGAAGATATAACAATTTTGAATGACCCAATATCAGCTACTGAAATTGATATAATTAAAAACTTACCAATAAAGAAAAGCCCAGGTCCTGATGGATTTACAGCTGAATTCTACAAAAAATTTAGATAAGATTTAATGCCAATACTCCTTAAACTCTTCAATGAAATTGAAAGAGAAGCAGTCCTCCCTAACTCATTCTTGGAGGCAAGTATCACTGTTACCAAAACCAGAGAAAGACCCAACCAGAAAGGAGAACTATAGGCCAATCTCACTAATGAACATTGATGCAAAGATTCTCAATAAAATATTGGCAAATAGAATGCAGATAATCATTAAGAAGATTATACAGCATGACCAAGTGGGATTTATTTCAGGAATGCAGGGATGGTTCAATAAACACAAATCAATTAATGTAATATACCACATCAACTAAACCAAAAATTAAAATCACATGATCATCTCAATAGATGCAGAAAAAGCTTTTGATAAAGTCCAACACCTTTTCATGATAAAAACCCTACAGAAACTTGGAATAGAAGGTATGTACCTCAATCTCATAAAAGCCATCTATGACAAACCAACAGCCACCATTATACTAAATGGACAAAAACTGAAAGCATTCACTCTAAAATCAGGAACAAGACAAGAATGTCCACTATCACCACTCCTATTTGTTATAGTTCTGGAAATATTAGCCAGAGCAATCAGACAAGAGAGAGAATAAAAGGCATAAAAGTAGAAAAAGAAGCAGTTAAATTATCATTATTTGCAGACGACATGATATTCTACTTAGAAGACCCCAAAAAGTCCATTAAAAGACTACCAGAGGTAACAAAGAAATTCAGCAGTGTAGCGGGATCCTGGAGGTCTTTTAATCATTTTTTAAATAATAGACTTTATAATTTGATGACTTTATGTTTATAGCAAATTTGAGGCAGTAATAATGCCATTGGAATTTTTATATGGATTGCATTCAATCTGTAAATGTTATTGAATAGGATGGCTATTTTAACAATATTAAGTTTCAATCCATGAGTGAGTAGTATCTTTTCATTTGTATCTTCTTTAATTTCTTAAATGTGTGCTAGTTTTCAGAGTATAAATCTTTTTTCATCTCCTTTGTTTACTCCTCTGATCTTCTGAAATACTGTAAAATATCTATGCACTCTTGGTTCCTACTGTAGTACTCCTAAAACCTTTGCCATTTCCGGAACGACCGGGGTGAAGCATTTTTTGGTTATTCGTAATAAATTCTCTCCATCTCCTGAATTTATGTTAATGAAGTGGCTCATTAACATAATGAGGATGGGCCATGGTTGCCAGAGACCAACCTTGAGATGAGAGGAACTTACAGTCTCTAGCAAGGAAAGTGAGCTGAAGGTTGAGTCAATCATCCATGGTCAATGTTTTAATCAGTCCCTTAATATGTGAGTTCAGCTTCTTTCATATGACTGGTACACATATTGGTATGCTTGCAAGATGGCCTGCCTGAAGAGGATGTGAAAGTCTTATGCTTCCCCCAAGCAGTTGGCCGCTCTTGGATTTTCTCCTTTGTAATAACCTAGTCATCGGAGTAAAGTACTTTCCTGTGGTCAGTGAATGTTTTCTGCAAGTTAACATTTGCAGAGGATTCCCTTGTGAGTCTGTGTGGATCTGATGCTTCTTAGGAAGTCTGAACCCAAGGAAAGGAGCATGTAACACTGAAATCATAATTTTCAGGCCAGAAGTTCAAGTCACAAGTTGGTCTTTGTGACTGATGACTGAGTGTGTGTGTGTGTGTGTGTGTGTGTGTGTGTGCAAAGTGCTAAGTCTTGGGGGGACTAAGTCTTTATCCTGCATCACTCTAGATAGCATCATACTTGAAGTGCAGGACTGTTACAAAGTTGGAGTTTGGAGAGTTCCTACCGTGAAGGAAAAGCCCACATATCTGGTGTCTGATTGTCGTGGAACTAGAGATAGCTTGTTTCCCTTTGAGTCTTAAGTATTTTTAGGCTATTACAAATTATTAATTTCCTATTTTGGTAATACAGCCCTAGAATATAGAAATCGAATTTTTTTTATGTGTTGATTTTCTATCTTGAAACTTTACTGAAATCATTTTTAACTTATTAAAGTTTTTTCATAGAATTTTAGGTGTTTCTATGTACAAGATCAAACAAACAGGTAATTTTCATTCTTCTTTTCCAATTTAAATTTCTTTTTCTGTCTGTGTGCATCTGTTTCTCTCTGAAGCTCTGTGCCTCTCACTCTTGCTCTGGCTATGACATTCAGTACTATGTTGAACAAAAATGACGAGGGTGGGCAGCCTTGCTTTGTTCCAGAACTTTAGAGGAAAGATTGCTGGCTTTTCACCATTGAGTAGTGTGGCCTATCCTATCTTGCCTTTATTATGTTGATATTCATTATTTCTATACTTAGTTTGCTGAGCATTTTATTATGAAAGCTGTTGAAATCTTTTTCAGGTATTTTCCTTTATCTACTGAGATGATCTTATCATTTGCCCCGAATCTGTAATGTGATGTATTACATGAACTGATTTGCATATGTTGGACTATCCTTATATCCTAGGGGTAAGTCATGATCACGGTGCACTATTCTTTTATTTGTTGTTGAATTTGGTTTGCTAGTATGGAACTGAAACATTTTGTAACTATACTCACCAGGTATACTGGAATATAGTTCCTTATGGTGTCTTTGCTTGGCTTTGGTATTAGGATAATTCTAGTTTCATTAAACTAGTTTGTAAATGTTCCTTTCACTTCAATGTTTTGAACAGTCTGAGGGAGACTGACACCAGTTCTTCTTAAAATGCTTGGCAGAATTCATTAGTGAAGCCATCTGGTCTTGTGCTTTTCATGAGGTTTAGATGATTAATTCAATTTCCTTGTTATTTAGATATTTCTTCAGTCTTTATATTTCTTCATGATTCACTCTTTTTGGGTTGAATATATTTAGGAATTTATTAATTTCTTCTAGGTTATCCATTTTTTGGTGTATAATTGCTTACAGTCATCTCATGTATTCTGTTTAATCTCAGTGGAATCAGTTCTAATGTCTCTTCTTTCATTTTTTATTTTATTTATTTGGGTCTTTTGTCTTTTTTTTTCTGGTATGGCTAAAGCTTTGTCAATTCAGTTTACCTTTTCAAAAAACAAGCTGATCGAGGCCTGCCCTTCACCCTCAGGGAACCTCCCGGAGACTGGCATCTCAGCCTGGCTGTTTGAGACTGGTAGGCCCACCCTTCACCCGCAGGGAACATCACGGAGACCAGCAGCTCGGCCTGGGCTGTTTGGGTCTGGTAGAACAGCCCTTCACCCATAAGAAACCTCGAGGATACCGGCATCTTGGCCTGGTGTGTTTGGGACTGGAAACTTCGCGGAGACTGGCAGCTTGGCCCCGGCTGTTTAAGACTCGGAACATTGCATGGACCAGTGGCAGAGGGCCTGAGGTGCCTGGGACTGCCACTGCTGCCCCCCCCTTCTCCAAGAACATCTAGGAAGCCTGCCACAGGACTGAGCTGACTGGGACCACATCTGCTGGATGCACCCTTCCACTGGGAACATTGGGCTACAATGGACTACCATGCTGGCTTGAAGAGAGGTTCAGGAACCCCTCACCCAAACAGAAGACCTCATCAGGCTTCAGTCAGTGTGGCATGGTAGGAGGAATTCAGGAGACTGGATCTCCTCTTCATTGTGGTACCCAGCAATTTGACAAACATCAACCACACAGTAGAACCCTGAAACACACACTGCAGAAAGTTGTGTCTGTTGGAATAGAAAGACCAGAAATTCACCCAAAAGATGAAAATGACTAAACAAAAAGGTGAAATGGAATCCCAAACATCTAGTCCATCAGGGGCAAGTGCAGGTGGTAATGAAATAGAGGACCCCAAAAATCATATACCAGAAATCTCTGAAAAGATAGCAAATGAAGTAAAGAAACAAATCCATGAGGCTATGGAGGAAATCAAATTAGAAATAATGTCTTATGTAAAGACAAAGTAACAACCTTAGTAAATGAGCTGCTCAACATAGCTAGAGAAGAAATAGATAAGAAACTACAGGAGCATGGGAAATTGATTGAAATTTTGAATGAACAATGCAGAAGACAAGCAGAATCTATGAAACAAATTGAAAGAGATACGCAAGAAACAAAAAATTGCATTGAAAGCCTGCAAAGCCGTTTAAATGAAGCTGAGGATAGAATCTCGGACCTTGAGGACAGGTTTGCAGATAGCGATCTTGAAAGGGTAGAACTTATAAAAACAACAAAGCAGCATGAAATGACAATACAACAGCTACAAGATGATGCCAGGAGAAACAGTGTTAGAGTAATAGGCATTAGTGAGGAGGTAGGAGACAATGCAAAGGATATAGCTAAGCTGTTCACAGAAATAGTGGCAGAAAATTTCCCAAACATGGGGGAACAATCAGATCTACAAATAAGTGAGGCATGTAGAATGTCACACAGTCATAACCAACATAAACCTACACCCAGACATATAATTATTAAGATCTCAGGCATACAGCATAAAAAGAGAATACTAAAAGCTGTTAGAGAAAAGGCACAACTCACCTATCAAGGAAAGCCTATTAGAATCACAGCAGACTTCTCAGCACAAACCTTCAGGTTAAGACAAGCTTGGAGTGAAGTATTTTAAGCACTAAAAGAAAACAACTTTCAACCCAGACTGACATATCCAGCAAAACTGTCTTTCAAATTTAATGCAGAAACAAGATACTTCCATGACAAAGAACAACGAAGGAAATTCATATCCACCAAACCAAACTTAGAAAGAGTGCTGAAGGACATCCTAGGTAGAGATAAAACTGACCACAATCTCCAGAACAACAACAGAAAGAAATCTCCAGGCTGGACAAGAAAGTAAACAAGGGAGAAAGGCAGAAAACTAACAACAGTAACACAACATGGTAAAGTCAAGCCAATATATATCAGTGATATCTAGAAATGTAAATGGGCTCAATTCACATATCAAAAGAAACAGGTTGACAGAATGGATCAAGAAACAGGATCCCACAATATGCTGTGTATAAGAAAGGCATCTGACTCAAAAGGAAACTCATAGATTAAAAGTCAAAGGATGGAAAACAGTATTCCATGCAACAGGAACCCAGAAAAAAGCAGGGGTAACTATTATATTTTCAGACAATGTGAACTTCAAACCTAAAATGATTAAAAGAGACAAAGAAGGTCACTACATACTCGTAAGTGGAAAAATTCAAGAGGAAGAACTAACAATTATAAATACATATGCACCAAACACAGGAGCACCCAACTACATAAGACAGATACTAAAGGACATGAAAAACCAAATACACAAGAACACAATTATTACAGGTCACCTTAACAGCCCACTGTCACAAAGAGATAGATCAACTAGGCAAAAAATCACCAAAGAAATAATAGAATTGAATCATACCTGTGAGCAATTGGACTTAGTAGATGTTTACAGAGTGTTCCACCCAACCACATCAGAATACACATTCTTCTCAGCTGCCCATGGGACATTCTCCAAAATAGACCATATACTATCCCATAAAGCATTTTTAAGTAAATGTAAAGGTATTGAGATTATCCCATGCATACTATCTGATCATAGTGCACTGAAATTGGAAATTAATGGCAAAAGAAATTGCAAAACTGGCATAAGTACATGGAAAAATAACCTTTTGAACAACAAGTGGGCCATAGATGAAATCAAAGAAGAAATAAAGCAATACCTACAATTCAGTGAAAATGTGGAAGCAACCTATTGTAATCTGTGGGATGTAATGAAAGCAGTCTTAAGAGGGAAATATGTAGCAATAAGCTGTTATATCAAGAAAACAAAACAAGCACAAAAAAAACCAATCTAATGCTGCATCTCAAGGTTCTAGAAAAAGAGAGCAAGTTAAATCTAAAGCTCATAGAAGAGAGGAAATTGTAAAGATTAGAGCAGAAATCAATGCAATTGGAACTAAAAAAATACAAAGAATTACTGAATCAAAAAGCTGTTTTTTGAGAGAATAAACAAAATTGACACACTTCTAGCTAACCTTATCAAGAAAAAGAAAGAAAAAACCCAAATTCATGCAATAAGGACCAAAAAGGGAGAAATTACTACAGATCCCATGGAAGTTCAAAAGATCGTAAACACTTACTTTGAAAATCTCTAATCACATAGAGAAGAAAACACAGAGGAAATGGACAGATTTCTGGAAACATATGAACTACCAAAGCTCAGCCAAGGAGATACAGCAATTTTGAATAACCCAATATCAGCTATTGAAATTGAAAACATAAAAAAAAGTACCAACAAAGAAAAGCCCAGGTCCCGGTGGATTCACAGCTGAATTCTATAAGAAATTTAGAGAAGACTTGATGCCAATACTCCTTAAACTCTTCAATGAAATTGAAAAGAAAGCAATCCTCCCTAAATCATTCCTGGAGGCACATATTACTCTGATACCAAAACCAGACAAAGACCCAACCAAAAAGGAGAACTATCAGCCAATATCACTAATGAACATAGATCCAAAGATTCTCAATAAAATACTAGCAAATGGAATGCAGCAAATCATCAAGAAGATTATACATCATGACCAAGTGGGGTTCATTTCAGGAACGCAGGGATGGTTTAACATACACAAATCAATAAATGTAATACACCACATCAACAGAGCCAAAAACAAAAACCACATGGTCATCTCAATAGATGCAGAAAAAGCTTTTGATAAGGTCCAACACATGTTCATGATAAAAACCCTTCAGAAACTCAGAATACACAGTGTCTACCTCAACCTTATAAAGGCCATCTATGACAAACCAACAGCCAATATTATACTAAATGGACAAAAACTGAAAGCTTTCACTTTAAAATCAGGAACAAGACAAGGATGTCCACTATCACCACTCCTATTCAATATGGTTGTGGAAACACTAGGCAGGGCAATCAGACAAGAGAAGGAAATAAAAAGAATAAAGATAGGAAAGGAAGAAGTTCAATTATCACTATTTGCAGATGACATGATACTCTATATAGAAGACCCAAAAAACTCCATTAAAAGACTACTAGAGGTAACAAACAAATTCAGCAGTGTAGCTGAATACAAAATCAATGCTCAAAAATCAATAGCATTCCTGTACACAAACAAGAACCTCACCGAGAGGGAAACTATGGAAATATCATCCTTCATAATAACAGCTAAAAAAACGAAGTACTTAGGAATCAACCTAACTAAAAATGTAAAAGACCTATATACTGAAAATTATACTATGCTAAAAAAAAGGAGACTGAAGAGGATATTAGAAAATGGAAAGATGTTCCATGCTCTTGGGTAGGAAGAACCAACATTGTGAAAATGGCCGTACTCAGAAAACTGTTATACAGATTTAATGCAATCCCAATCAAAATACCATTGCCATACCTCACAGATCTAGAGAAAACACTCCTAAAATTCATTTGGAACCAGAAGAAACCTAGAATAGCAAAGACAATTCTGGGCAATAAAGTCAAGGCAGGAGGCATCTCAATTCTTGACTTGAAACTGTACCTCACAGCCATAGTGATAAAATCAACATGGTACTGGCAAAGAAATAGACCTGAGGATCAATGGAATAGATTAAAAGATACAAATATAGGTACAAAGACACTCAGCCACCTGATATTAGACAAAGGGGCTAAACATGTTCACTGGAAGAAGGATAGCCTCTTTAATAAATGGTGTTGGAAAAATTGGCTCTCCACATGCAGAAGACTGAAACTAGATCCATGCCTATCACCATGCACAAAACTAAAGTCTAAATGGATCAAAGACCTAAATATTAAAACAGAAACACTAAATCTACTAGAAGATAAGGTAGGTAGAAATATTGGAGATATAGGTTTAGGCAGAGAATTCATGAACAAAACACAAACTGCATGGGAAGCACTTCAGAGAATCAACAACTGGGATCTCATATTATTGAAAAGTTTCTGCACTTCAAAAGAAATCACCATCAGAGTGAAAAGAAAACCCACAGAATGGGAAAGAATTTTAACCAGCAACCCCTCAGACAAAGGACGTATATCAAGAACATATAAAGAATTGAAAAACATCAACCCCCCCCCAAATTCAAAGACCCTCTCCAAAAATGGGCAGCTGAGATGAACACACAGTTCTCAGATGAAGATATACAAATGGCAAACAAATACATGAAGAAATGTTCACTATCACTGGTCATTCGAGAAATGAGATATCATCTCACACTGGAAAGAATAGCTGCCATCAAAAAATCAACTGATAACAAATGTTGTCGAGGCTGTGGGGAAAAAGGAACACTGCTCCACTGTTGGTGGGAGTGTAGACTGGTGCAACCACTATGGAAATCAGTATGGAGAATTCTCAGAAGACTAGGACTGGAAGCTCCATTCAACCCAGCTATTCCCCTCCTGGGTATTTTCCCAGAGAAACTGAAAAGTTCATATCACAGTAATATATGTGCACCCATCTTCATAGCAGCACAATTTGTAATAGCTAAATCTTGGAAACAACCAAAGATGCCCATCAACCGCAGAGTGGATGAAAAAGATGTGGTATTTTTATACAATGGAATATTACTCAGCTATAAAAAAGGATGATCTTGAGGCCTTCATAGGGAAATGGAGACAACTTGAGACTATCCTCATTAGTGAAACAAATAAGAATCGTATTTATAAATATCACATTGTTTCTCTAGTGTAAAAAGT
Source organism: Dolichotis patagonum (assembly GCA_004027295.1). Classification (NCBI taxonomy): domain Eukaryota; kingdom Metazoa; phylum Chordata; class Mammalia; order Rodentia; family Caviidae; genus Dolichotis; species Dolichotis patagonum. The sequence goes on along the minus strand of PVJX010000197.1, from coordinate 317,656 downwards.
AATAAGAGCTGTAGGAGTAATAAAACCCAAAATGTGTAATTGCTACTGTAAAAAAGAGAGGAAAGAAAGTGCTCTAAAGGATATACCTGCATGTGTGTTTAAGTGTGTAAGACAGATGTCTATTTTACTGTTTTGTTAGAATGTTGAGCAGAACCATTAACAGTCTCATTGTTTGAATGTGTACTTTGTATGTTTTAACTTTGTAACTTGAACAACTATTTCCAATGATGACAGTATGTAGCTTATCAAGTGGCGATTTCTTAGTATTTTTGTTTTTGTTTTTGCTTCTGTTTTTGTTTTGTTGTGGTTGTTGTTCTTTTTTTTCTTTCTTTCCCCTCTGGAATTCTGTATTGTTGTTACCTTCTTTCTATTTTGTTTGGTTTTTTTTTTCTTTCTTCTTCTCGTAAAAGAAAAGCTGATTGGTTGTTCTATCACTTTGTAGGTCTCTTTTGGTTATGTTAGTGGTAATATTTATTATTTTATCTCCTCTACTAACCTTGAGATTAGAGTGTTCTTTTTGTAGTTTCTGGTACTACATACTTGAGTTCTTCCAGCCCATTTAATATAGCATTTTAGCATTTTAGGTATTCCCCTATAACTGATTTTCTTGGGTCCTGTAACTTTTAGTATGTTGAATTTTTGTTTTAATTTTTTGGAAAAATATTTTCCAATATCTCTTAATTTTTTTCCTTCATCCGCTGATTGTCCAAAATGTGTTGCTTAATTTCTGATTATCTGTGTGTTTTCTGGTCTTCTTTTTTCTATAGGATTCTAGTTTAATCCCACTGTGGCCAGAAAAACAGCATGGTATAATTTCATTCATTTTTAATTTGTTAAGTCTAATTTTGTGACCTAACATGTTATTTCTTCTAGAAAAATGTTTCATGTGCCCCCAAGTATAACACGTATTCTGCTACTCATGGTAGAATATTCTGTATTTATTCATCAGATCCAGCTAGTCTTATAGGGTTCTTGAAGACCACTCTGTATTATTTGATTTTCTGTTTGGTTGATGTATCAGTTATTGAAAGTGAAATACTGAATTCTACTATAGCATTTCCCTTATCATATATGACAATGCTTGCTTTGTAAGTTGAGTATTTTATTGCTATGTATTTGCTGATATTTATAAGATTGATATAATATTTATATGCTGATATGTGTATGCTATGTGCTCTTGTTGAACTAATTGCTATCATTATGTAATGCCTTTCTTTGTCTCTCATGAGTTTTTGACTTACAGTCTAGTTGGCTTGATATAAGTGTAGCTACTGTTGCTCTATTTTGGTTTCCATTTGTTCTTGAAATAGTTTTATATCACTTCAATTTTGCCTCATGTATGCCTTTAAGTATAAAATGAGTATCTTACAGAAATTGTATAACCAAATCCTATTTTCTTATTTATTCAGCCATTCTGTGTCTTTTGATTGGGGAATTGTAATACATTTATATGTAAAGTAATTATTAATATGGAAGGATTCACAATTGCCATTTTGTTATTTTCTGTTTATCATGCTGTTATTTTGTCTCTTTTTCTTTCTACTTCTGTGAGTTCTGGATTTCTTACTTAGACAATTGCGTCATGAGTAAACAAACAGGTTTTACTTTTTTCTTTCCAATCTCTATAGCTTCATTTTTAAAAATTATTTTATTACATTAATGTATTTATTTGACTTTTGTTCAAGCCATTTGGTGGTTTTCAAATGTTTTAAATTCTTTTATAGTAATGTTTTGTTTTGTTACTTCTTTTTTTGTTTTGGGCATTAAGCCTAGATCCCTCTGCAATGCTAACTACATGCTCTATCACTGATCCATAGTTCTAGCCTCCTCAAATTTGTATTTTTAATTTATAGAAAAACTGTTTAGTTTTCAGCAATCTTACTTTTCTTGTTTCCTATGCAAGGATTACAGTTTTGCAAATATTAAGTTTTCATAATCTTTGATATTCCTTCACACTTTTCTTTTAGTAAAATATTTTTGCATGATCACAAATTTTGTAATCCTGTTATTATTATTAATTTACTTTGTGGGTAATCATAATTCACTTTTCTTAATCTGAAAAACTCAAAATAAACTGATTTTTTTCTCATATGAACATAAATTATTAATATTTGATTATTACTTCCTGGATATTTGTCAAAAATTACTTGCTTCTATTGCAGGACCTTGGATCTAGACCAAACTTGAGAGTTTACTGGATTTAACCTCTTATCCATAGCCATATCAGAGAATTACTATCAAACAGTTTCTTGAATTTCTCACATTCTTTGGAATTCAGTAAGTCACAGTAAGTTTATTTTATTGTCAGCCATATTATTAGGGAGTCTATTCTAAATCAAGATCTGTCTGTCCCTCTGAACATTTCATGTCTTGGAATTTTGCTCTTTGGATCCATAGAGACCCAGTCTCAAGTATTTCAACTTGTTTGTAGTCATTTAGGTATTTGTAAACAAATATTACATTCCTTTCTATTTTCTACATTGAACATGCTAGTACCTTGAAATATTCCAGTAAAGAGAGATCTTAGCAATCTCCTTATCATTTTAGTTTTCCTACTCAAGAAATAATTTTTTAAACTTTTCTTTTAAAATATGAATAACATGGGGCTGGGGTAACTCAGTGGGTCAGCATTCACCTGGCATGTCCGATCCCTAGCACTGAGACATAAAATATGAAAACCATAGTATGCTGTTCTTAAGACAAACGACCTCAGCCTAAAAGGGCAACTTGACTACTAGGCACAGAGAAAAAGTTGAAAGATAATAAATAGCTCCCAATAAGGGAATGCATTTTAGAGTTCATATAGGTGAGGTGTTGTTATGGTTTATTTCTTAGATAACTCACTCAGAGAAGATCACGCGGAAATGGAGGTGGGATTCAGAATATTTTCCAGTCTTTCTCATCTGCTGCTAGTGTACTTGGAGCATTCTGAAAACAGCAAAACCTCAAGAAGCAATGATTTATATATACTACTGGCGTGAGTGAACATACTGTAATGGACCTCTGAATTGGAGAGCTGGTTTATGCTTGACTTGGAGGCCACCAGATTTTCTAGCAGAAGCAGAGGGCCAAAATCAGACAAAGAAGATCACTTGAGAATTAAAGAAATTCTTTTTCTCTGATGTGTATGATAATTCCATTGCATTACGGTTATGGATATTTTAATGCTGGCTTTACATTTTTTAATATGTGGTTATACCATTCATGGTATGAATAGTAACATGAATTCTCCAAAGAGATACAGAAAAAGTGTTAGTGTTTTAGCCCCTTTAGTTTACAGATGATAAAATGGACATTTTGAGGGACAGAGTGACTTGTCTCAGTTCTCTTAATAGTCAGTCATGACTATTAAGCTCAGCTGGAGTGAAGTCTAAATTTCCATTCCCAATAAATAGCCCTGAAGTGGAGTTAAACGATAGAAGAGTTAGAGTCTAGCAGGGTAAAAAACAGAGGCAGCTTGGAGGAGGCAAGGATCTTGAGAATTCAGTGTTTTATAAACTTTAAATTCCCGACTGCTACACTATAATTCTGTCTTGCAAGTCCATTATGAGGAAGTCATTTTGGTGACTTGGATGAGGTCCACGGGAGTTGTGCCTCACGAGCTAATTTGTGAGCGTGTTATGGTGAGATGCCATTAAGGTTCTCACTGCCTCTGCGGAATGTGGGGAGGGAGGATGTGTTTATTTTATAGTCCCCAGTTAATTCTGTTGGTGTCCAGAAGCTTTCATTCATTCATTCACTCATTCATCCCAACTCATCCAATGAATGCCCAGCTCCATTTTGTGTTACACACTACCCTAAATGCTTCGCATTTAAAGTTGAATAACTCAAGCCTTCAGCTCTTTACCTTATAGTAAAGAAATCAACTCTTAAATGCAAAATAAGGAGGAATGAATGTAAGCCTAACTTGTTTTACACTGATTCTGTGAATGGAAAAAATGACTTTTGCCTAGAGATTTAGCGTCCACTTAGTTATCAAGAAAGAACTTTAGTAATTCTCTTTTGGAAATTTATCTTAAAGATGTATTTGTATATGTCCAAAAGTCATACAGGCAAGATTACTTTACATCCTTGTATGTCATATAAAAAAGATTAAATATAATTTAAATGTTTATGACTGTCCATATCCATGCGTTCTGTGACCACAATTCTTTTGTTTTTGTATTTAAGAGTAGGAATAACTTGAGACCATTCTCTTAAGCGAAATAAGCCAAACTCACAAGTGTAAATACCATATAGTCGCCCTAGTATGAGAGTTGATAAGAGTATGTAAGATTTTATGGTAAGCATGAGTCCCCATCTCATAGCTTTGAAGACTTTCAATGTTTTCAATCATCAGTTGGAATGGTTTTATTCTGTTTTGTTTGACTATATCATGAGTGATGATATGAACAGCTGTTTTGAAGAAAACAAAACACTATGACAGCTATTGTTGATTTAATATCATCCTTCTTAGAAGTCCTACCATGTTTCTATTCTTCTACTACCATTGGTTGTATCTATCACATTGTGTCTTACTGGGATTTGAATATGTGTGATAGTTTAAACAAAATTTTTCTATCAAAAATGACATATTGTAGTACCCACTGATCATTTTCTGTTATTCTGTTCAGAAAGCCCTGTAATTCTTTCACTCTATGCATAGCTTTGTACTATTTTGTTATGTTTGATATTATTGTATTTGAAACTATGCTCAACTATAGCAGAGTAAGAGATATTGTGATAGCTACTGTTGATGTCCAGTTGTCTTAATGTAAAGTACTGTGTTGCCTATGTTCTCCTGTTCTGATCTGCTCTGTACTGCCCTTTTTTGTTTTATTCTCTTTAAAATAAAATTAAAAAAAAAAGAGTAGGAATAATTTATTGAGAGAAAGACAGCAGCTGTCAGACAGAAGAGGCCCCAGAAAGTGGGTTGTTCACGAACCCCACTTCTCAAGAGTTTTTGAGGCAGATTCAAGGAGGGGCACAATTATAGTGAACTACCAAGATTACAAGTATAGTCATTTAGGTAATATTGATTCAGTGGGAAACCGCAAGGTGGGTGTGAGGTGGGAAAAACTATGGTCAACCAATAAGATTACAACAAATACAATCACCTAGGTAATCCTGACTAAATAAGGATCATATGGGGAAATCAAGTCATGTACATATACTGAAACAAGGATTTTCCCGGAAGAAACGGGCTACAGAGGTTTTGGTCCCCTACCCAAGGTAATTGATACCTATTTAAAATCACTGCTATTCATCATTCGGGGAAGTATGTGGGTATAGTGTGACCACAAATTCTGCATCCACAGATTTCATTGACTGCAGATAAAAAATATTTGCAGAAAATTGCATCTTTACAGGACATGTCTAGACTTTTTTCTTATCCTTATTCCCTAAACCTTATGGTTACACAGTAATGTATAACTATTTAACAGCATTTGCATTGTATTAGGTATCGTATGTAACCTAGAGATTACTTAAAGCATCTTGGAGGATATTTGAAAGTTATATGACAGCACTGTGCTATTCAGCAAGCGAATTGAGCATGCGCTGATTTTGACATCCATGAGTGGTCTTGGAACCAACCCCTCAGGAATACCAAAGAGTAACTGTATTTAGCAATAGAGAACTGGTTTTGAAATACTACATCCACACAATGGAAACTGCCTGTGCAGGTATAAAAGAAAGCCAGTGTATGCCATATATCTCATTGGGTGTTGTCTCCGAAAGATACATTATTTTTCCTTCTCTCCCTCTTTTTCCTTTTTTCCTTCTTTCCTCTCTCTTAGTTCCTTCTTTTTTCCTTTGTATTAACTTTGGTCTTTCTCTTCTAATATTACATTTAAAAAATTCAAATAAAAAGGTATTAAAATGCTATAATGAATATATCATATACTTTCTACCCAGACTCAAAATTGTTACTTAAGGGCGTATTTTGTGGAACCACTTAAAAATAAAGACATTAAAACATCTTTCCTAAATACAAAGCCATAACACTAAACATCTAAGAAATTTAGCATTGGAGGAATTACATTTCTAACACAATTCAAATTTTCTTAGTTTTCATAAAAGGATTCTTTATGACAATTTTTTTTTCTGGATTCAGGGTTTAGCGATTGATTACCACATCTCTTTATTTTCAATATATCTAGTTTAATCCATTTAACTTTTTTTTACCCTTTATTTTTATTTAAGAATTTTTATTAGTACATGTTTGTAATACACAGTGATTACATTCATTTTAGGGAATTAGTATATGTACATAACACAGCTTAATTATTTTAACATATCCTCTCCAAAACCTCTATCTCTTGGTTTCTTTCCTATTTGCAGAATATATCTCCCTATTTCCTTTTATTTATCTTTTATTTTGCTCTTTAATTTATTTATACTTTCAGTTTCTCTTATAAAAGAAACCTTGGAATATTTAAGATTGTGTGTTTACTTTATTTCACTTAGTATTATGGTTTCAAGGTGCATACACTTTCCTGCAAATGGCACAAATTTATCCTTTACAGAGGAGAAATATTCCATTGTGTATAAATTTTACACTTTATTCATTCATCCGTTGATGGAAATACAGGCTTCTTGGAATATTTAACTATTGTGAATTTTGCTGCTATAAATATGGATATACATGTTGCACTGCAGTATAACGTCTAACTCAGGAAGACACATTGAGTGATCTTTCTGAAAAGCACCAGTCGACTTACTGAAATCTTTATAATCTGCATTTATCTGATTGTTTCTTCACAATTAGATTCAGGAGACATATTTGTAAAGACTCTGTTCAGGTACTCTGGCTAGATGTGCTCTTCAAACTGGGGTATTGTTCACCTGACTTTCTCATTACAATTCTCTTGGTATTTAAGGAGACATATGTTACATGCTAAATTGGGTCCCCCAGTATATAAACCCTAATTTCAGTACCTCAGAGTGTGACTGTATTTGGAAATAAGGTCTTGTCTTTAAAACTGTAATTGAAGTCAGATGAGGTTGCATGGATGGGCTCCAATCCAATCTGATTTGTATCCTTGTAAAAGTAGGAAGTGTGGGCACACAGAGGCGTAAGGATATGTGTGCCGGAGGGATGGTCATGTGAAGAGGCAGGGAGCTGCTTGCCGTATGCAATCCAGCAAAGAGACCTCAGAAAAAAGCCTACCTTACGGGCACCTTGATCTTGGACTTCCTGCCTTCAAAACGGTGACAACATAACTTTTTGTTGTTTTAAGTCGCTCAGTCTGTGTTTTTTGTTTGTTTGTATGTTTGTTTTTGCATCAGTCCTAGTATACTAATACTACATTGAGAATGGTACTTCGAGAACATATGATTATGCTAACATTTCATTCCGTGGAGTTTGATTACTCCTTCGTGGGTATCTATCAAAACTATCTTACAGGAATTATACAACCTGAGATATGGGCCAACTCCAAATTATAAAATCTGAGACTTTCCTGGCTCCTGTTTCTATTGATTCTTGTCTGATTAGTGCACTGGAGGTGTTAACAGTCATTCTCTAAGTCTAATCTAATTTCATCATCTTGTTCCCATTTGAAATAAAAGTCCCATTCTCTTGTGTTTTCTGCACTGTGTATTGCCCTAATTGCTTTTTACAAATTAAATAGCCATTATCTATTTTTTTCCTCTGGCTGCTCTCATCACTGTAAGTTTTGACCCTTGGAAGCCCCTTCAAGTTGGCTTTTGTGCATGCTGACATGCAGGCTGGTTTTTTGATGTCTGTGTGACTCCCGGCACGCGGTGAAATATTCCAGGACCACGTCACACTTCCTTTTCCTTTGACCTGGGAACAGCCTTTCCCCCAAAATTTCCTGAGTCCTTTTAGGGCTAAGAGAATTTAGACACCAAGATTGTGACTCCCACAGTTTGTGCTCATTGCTTCTGGGGTGCCCTCAGTTCTGAGCCTTTTAAGTGTACAGAGCTGGTTTATCTTGATAGTCTTCATTTTAGCATAATAACACAAAGTTCTTTCTCACTTTCCTCGTATTTTACCTCCTGCCTCCCACGTAAGAAGCCCTAATTCCTGACTACTCAGTTTGTTTAATTTTTTGCTGTTTTATAATTCATTTAACACTGTTTCACAATAACCACTGTCTTATGAATATTACACATATTAACTAAGTAAAATTTGGGTTTCTTTATAGTTCCTTTTATCTTTAAAACATGTTTCTCTGAGTATTGTGCTTAAAGTTTACTTGATTTGATTAGTTTTTTTGTACTTATATAATAGCAATTTGATATAGAGTTACTTCATTGGTTTCCATGTGCCCAATTTTAATATTTGATCTTAGCCTTTATTTTACATAACAAAGGCAAGTTATAGAATAGTTTTAATAACAGGTCAGCATTGGAATTACGAGGGTAAAGTTTTAAAACACATTTATTTGCTTGCATTTGCATAAAAATAAGTGTAGAAGAACATACTAGGGATTGATCATTGTTTCCAGGAAGAGAATTGGATGAGTGGGAGAGAAGCTGGGCAGATTTTTCACTGCAGACACTTTGCTGTGTACTACTTTGTACTCTTCAAATGTTAAAACATGACTGTATTATTCATGAAACATGGGTAAGAAGCTGAAGGTGTCGTTGAGTAATAGACCTCTTGTGTAGCATGTATGAGGCCCTGATTTCCCTGTCTGCACCACATGCACACACGTGCACACGCACACAAGTACACGCACAGGCTCCTATGCATGGACACAAATTATAGTAACACATGAACAATAAAAATAAAATTTAAAGGAGATAACTCACCTTCACTTCTTCCATTTGTCCCCCAATACCTTCACAGGATAATGCAAGTGCAAAGTGAAGGGTTTTATCTGGACTCTGCAAACTCCCAATTACGGTTACAGTACCTTGACTTGCTTAGGTCTCCTCTGCAGTGAGTCATTCCGGAGAGAAAGCTGCACTTTCCAAGCCACTTGAATTGCATCCCCGGGATGTTTCCATGAGCCATCAGAGCGCATACTTGAGCAGTGTCTAGATGTACTTGTTAAGCTTCTTAGGAATCTTTTTAATGATTCAGTGCATTCCCTCTCTGAGCTGCATTTTGTCACTTTCAGCATTCAGCAGATGAATCTGGCTCATGAGCAATTTTTGATTCTCATAGATGAGGAATTTTTCATTCTCTATGTTCTGTCTGGTACCAGAAATGCATTTTCAGTTAGATCTCTCTCTTTCTCTTTCCTCTCTCTCCCCCTCTCTGCCTGTTTCTCTCTTTGCCTCTTTCTCTTTCTCTCTCTGGCTCTTTCTCCGTGTGTCTTTCACTGTCTCTCTCTGCTATCTCTCTCTGTCTGTCTGTCTCTCATTTAATTTCTCCAGTCATCTGGGAACCCCAGAGGCCACAATCACATCTCCGAAAGCATGGTGTCACTGCCAAAGGGAAACAAAATTCAGAGTAAGAACAATCTATGGACCCGAATGTCTCTGTTATAATTTTGGCCTTGGTAACAGACATTGTGTCTGAATTATGTGAATAATTATTTCCTCAACCACCCTATACAGTTACTGCTCTAAGTTGGGTGGGTTTTGCACATACCCATGGGTGTCTGTGTGTATTTTCATATAATGATTGCTTGCTACTTGTTAGTCTAGAACCCGGAAGCCCAAATTATTTTACAAACACAGAAAAATGATGCCCAGAAACTTTTTGTTGGGGTGAAAGGTAATCGCTAGTGGCCTAATTTGGGGTAAGTGAAGAGGAAACCAGGAGGAAGTATTATAATCATGAATGAAGAGTCAGGTCACCTGGCCTTCATCATCTCGCTTTTTCATTAATTCACACATGGTTTCACTCATTCATTCAACAGACATTTATTGTCTTCTATGTGCAAGGAACTCTTTTATATGACCTTCACCAAACCACTTGACCTCTAAGAATAACTATTTTTTTAAAAAATAGATTTTATTTTTTACAACAGTTTTAGGTTACAGCAAAAGTGAGTGGAAAATAAAGAGATTTACTATCTACCTGCTTCCTTCACATATGTATAGTTTTCTCCATTACCAACATCCCCTGCCAGGCTGGTACATTTGTTACAACTGATGAATCCATATAGACACCGTTATCACAGAGTCCATAGTTCACACTGGCGGTTCACTCTTGGAGGCACATGTTTCATGAGTCTGGGCAAATGTATTGTTCCATATATCCATCTCCATAGCATTATAGAGCAGTTTCGCTCCCTAAAACTTCTCTATGCTCTGTCTGTACTTCTTACTGTTGCCCACTCCACCTTTGAAAACTACCAACTTTTTATTGTTTCCACAGTTTTCTCTGTTCCAAAATATCATAGTATTGAAATCATATAGTAAGTAGCCTTTTAAGTAACTTTTTTCACTTAGAATATAAATTTAAGATCCTCCATGTCTTTTATGGTGGATAGCACTGTTTTGTTTTGTTTTGTTTTTTAAGCACAAAACTATAATCTATTCTCTGGATATACTACAGTTTATCTGTTCACTTACTTAAAGGACATCTTAACTGTTTCCACGTTCTGAAAATTATCATTAAAGCTGTTGTAAATATCCATGTGCAGGCTTTGGTGTAGACATAGTTTTGGATTTTTTTAAATATTAAAGGGCATAATTGCTGCATGATATAACATGCTTAGTTTTATAAGAAACTATCAAGTTTTCTTTCTAAGTATTTACACCATTTTGCATTCCTGCTAGCAAGGAATGAGGCTTCACATTCTTATCAGCATTTCGTGCCATCATTATTTTGGGTCTTGGCCATTCTGCAAAGTGTGTAGTGGTATCTTATTGTTGCTTTAATTTTCAATACCTAATGACATTGTTGTGGGCTATTTTGCAAGTGTATATTTGTTGTCTATCTTCTTAGATCAGCTGTCTGTTAGAGTCTGTATTTTTCATCCAAGTTATTTGTTTCCTTATTGTCTCAGGGTGTAAGAATTCTTGCACATTGTGTATGCAAATCCTGTGTCAGATGTACGTTTTGCAAATATTTTCTCCCAGCCTGTGGCTTGTCTTTTCATTCATGTGACTGCGTCTTTTGCAGGTCAGAACATGTGAAGCTATTGTTGCTTTTGGCCACTGAGAAGCTGGGGTTGTTGGTTCCCTCAGCGTCGCTTAGCTTGTATCACTACAAGCTGATCACTACAGGTGCTCACTACAGGTGATCAGGAAGACACGATAACTTCACAGTGGGCTGAATAGTATAAAATACAGGGTGTGTGGCATTGAGCTGGCCAGTAAAATGAACTTGGGCTTATACATGTTTTCATCTCCAAGAACCTACGTGAAAACAAAGGGAACAGCCTGAAACTTCCTGGACTTACAGCCCCAGGGAACGTGCTGGAGGCCAGACATTTTTCTAAGGATAATAAAAAGGGAAAGAAAAGATGTATTTAGTAAACACATAGCATGTGCCAGGCATCACACTTGAATTTTATATATATTGTTCTTTGAATCTTAATGCCGGTACTCTGATTTCTAGGCAACTAAGACAGAGCAGTTAAACACTTGTGAAAAGTTTTGCATAGTAAATGACAGAGCTGAATTCAAACCCAGATCTGAGTGACTCCTCAACTTTTTACAGGATCCATTCTTTCTCTCCTAAGAATTGTTTTCTTGGAGTTTAAAAAGTGAGGAAAGTGAAAAAGAAATTTAGATCATAAAGGGGCCCATAGAAATGAATTACTCCGAGTTTTAAATAATTAATATGTCATTTTTCAGAGGATTCTGAATCTAGGCATTAGAAGGTGCTTGTCTGGAACTAAATACAGGATTGAAACACTCAGTAGGATGTCACAGATGAACTCCTGGCAAACCAAAGTGTGATAATGAAGACGACAAATACGTGCATGCCTTAGAGTGGTTTCACCACAGTATGCGAAGTTAGCTTCTACAACCTCTTTGGGCCACAGCGGCTCATGGTAAAGGTAAGACTCATGCTCTTATTTGTTGGGGGATTATGGGCCATGGTGTTATTCAACAAAAAAAGAGACTAGACTAAACTGTGCTCACTCATCAAGATAATCATACAAACTTCTGCTAGACTTCTTGGACAATGTGCCAGAAAGCATTCTTCAGGGTCAGGTTTGTTCAACAAAGTGTTGCCTGATTTAAAAAAAAAATAATGATAATAAAAGTGGTGGTGGGGGAGGGTTCAGTGGATAGCGAGTTCATTTGTTAGGCCAATAACAAACTCAGTAAAATAAAATAACAGCAACAAGGCAGCTCATAAGACTACAGTCCCTGAGTGGCTTCTAAGTGCTTAGTAATTGTGTAAATGCTTCTCCGTTAAGCTGAGGGCTGAGAGATAGAAACCAACAACCACAAACAGAAACCTTTTGGAAGAGCTTAAAGATTTAGTAATGGCACGCCTCCAATTTTCCATCTTTTATTTAACTCCTTTGAACTCCCACTAATTTCCAGGCAACACTTTGGAATTCCATTTTTAGCTTTGCCTTTTGAATTATTATTTTTCCCCCTTGATGTACAAATCTGTGTATGGAGATGGCTTCTCTTTTTCATTAAAAATTTTTTCTTGATTGTTGAATAATGTTCATTGCCAGATGATTTAAAAATAGACATTAATTTGAAGAAGAAAATAAACATGATCTGTAATCCCACCATTCAGAGACAATCACTGTTAAGGTTTTGGCCTGTTTCCAGCTGGGATACTTTCTAAATGTGCATATACTTTTTTTTTTTAAACAAAGCCAGGAGTGTTCTGCTTAGAGTTTCCTGCAAAGGAAGTGTTCAGGAACACAGGCACTGCATGGGATGGTCTGCATTCGTCCCCTGACTCTGCCAACTAGTAGCTTGCAGGGCACAAGAATAAGCGTAGTATCTGCCCTCTCAACAGCATATTTGGGATTAATTGCATGTAGGTATGTTGAAGGGTGAATGATAGAATAGATATAAAGTCTTAAGAAAGGCGACTGGTACTCACTAAATATTGAATAAGTCTTAGCTAGCACCATCCTTTCATATTTTCCCCTGAAGATCCAATCATAAATATTTTCCATCAAAAGTTTTTAAATCATGATTTTTAGTGTGCACGAGAGATTGCGTTTTATGAATATAGTGTAAATTAACTACTCCCCTCATATTGAATATATTTTCAGTTTTATTGTCTTCTGTACATTATGCTGCATGATGAACGTACCAAACCAAGTTTTCTTTGGTGCTACTACCAGATGGCATCCTGTGAGTGGACAATGGGGCAGGGTAAGTTTGACAATTTCAAGGTTATTAACATATATCAAAGAGATGTGACTCTCTTACCAGGACTGTATCAGCCAGTCCACTGTCAAGGTCAGCCCTGTGTATTTTCATGCAACCATCTTAATATCACTTATTTTAAACTCCATACTACACATTAAATCATAGTTATATTTTGCATGTTTTTAATTTTCATTAGAGCATTGCAATCACAGTTAGTTAGATGAAATTTTAACCACATTTCTTTATATAGATAATTGCTTTTGATGTTCAACATACAAACTTTTGTACTCTGATTTTGTCACTATTTTAATCCAGATATCTGTGCTACCATAACGAAATATCTAGGAGCTGGTGATGTATAAAGTACAGACACTTATTGCTTATAATTCTGGAGACCTTGAAATCCAAGGTTAGGTTACCAACAGGTTTGGTGGACACTGAAGACAGCTCTTTGCTTCTAACATTGTGTCTTGAATGCTATATGTTCCAGGGTGGACAAATTTTGTGTCCTCATATGGCAAAAACAGTGCAAGAAATGAATCTGTGCCTCATGTCCTCTGATAAGGCACTAATCCAATCCATGAGTGCTCCACCTTTGTAACTTAATCACCCCCTAAAGGCCGCCCCTAACTACAGCATACTAGTGATTTTCTATTTGATATGAATTTGAAGGTACATATTCAGGTTATAGCAACCACCCTGCAGCTTTTGAATTGTCTCTGTTACAATCTGCTAGAATACGTCTTCAAACTGTTTTCTATTTTTCAAGAAAGGCTCATGGATGGTACAGTTTCCCAAGAATTTATTTTTACACACATAAAAGATAGCTAGACTGAGTTCAAAGTTATTAAGTTGAAATCATCTCATAAAAACTGAAGTAATGTAAGCAAACAGTTGCTTTTGCTCCCTCAGGAGCAAACAGATTCCCTAGAACTCCAGAACATAATTCACCAATAAATGTTTCTTCTATAGCGGGGAGTTTTACAGTCTTCATTGTTCAGTAAGGTGGCCAATTGTCTCTTAGAAACATGGAGCACTTGAATATGACAAATGCAACTGGAAGACTGAATTTTAATTTTGTAAAAATTTAATTAATTTTAATATAAATATTCATGCATGATTGGTGGCTTCCATATTGGGCAGACAATTCCATATAGAAATATAGAATGAAAAGGCACCAACATTTCTGTCTTGAGTATGGTATACTACCTTTCTAGACTTTGATATTCCCATCTATGAAATTATATAATTTTCTCACACCTATGGAATAGGTTAATATCAAGGCTTAGGTTATTATTTGAAGCAACTTTTGGATCAGAATTGCTTGCTTCATGTCATAGTGTAGTTGGTGCACCTTTTGAAGTATGATGTCAAAGACAGTAAATTAGATGAAATGCACTTTTCTGATTTCTAAACCTTCAAAGCTAGGAGCTTTGGATTCTCTGATCATTTATCTAAAATGGAATTCTTACTCATTCTTTATTCTTACATTTTGCTTAATTTTCCTCCTTTTCATTTCTTGAAATCGTGTTAAGTATGTATATAGTCGTCATTTAATATGTCCAGGTGGTCAGCTCCATGGAAGCAGGAAGGACACTTACTGCTGTATCCTGATCACCTAGAAAGGGCTGATGCAGGGTAGCATTCATTGCATCTTTATAGTGAATGGGATACATGAAATAGAGTCTATTAAATACTGTGGAAGTACAGAGTGGAAGTACATACTGTTCACTTTTGATCACACTACCAGGCTTGGTCTGTTTGATGATTACTCAACATACTGAAATTGAGGGCAAGGGAAACGTGGTTGGATGGGGATTTCCAATGCTGAGGTTTATGAACTATTGCAGGCCAAGATTTCCCCAGCTTGCCCCGTTTGCGTGTCGTAGGCTCAGCTCTCCTGACTTCGGTCAGTCTGACCCAGCACCTTGTCTAGCCTCATACCTACTCTGAAAATCTATAAATGCTGAGGAGCCCTTACAATGAAACCTCTCACAATGGAGTGCCTGGATTTTATTGAGAAAAGCCAATCCCCTCCCATCTGTCATTTGGCACTTAGCACTGTAGTTATTCTAGATGAGTGAACACTTGTGTTATATTTTCCAATAGCAAAACTAGGGTCACCAGGGTGCCTGCTGTTTTAGCCGAATCCAGATGGGGTTTTCCTATAAACAAGTGCACATGGAATATTTATGCCGCCCGTGGCACCTGACGCCTTAATACTTAGGTCTTCTATGTAGTAGCCACTCTTCCTATAAGTCACTTTAGCACACTAAGTAAATATTTTAATATAGCCATGTCACTGTTTATTATAGAATGGCTTGGGCCCAGATCTTGCCTAATGCTTGGTTAAAAAGTCAGTTTATACCATCCTTTAAAGTGAATCAAAGAATGCATAAACGCCACTCTTTTGTTACTCAGAACTCTGTTTACTTTACTTTTCTGTAAACCTTGTGAAATGCTTGCTTACAAAAAGCTGACAGATGCCAGATTTGCTCATTAACTGGAGGTGTTTTCCAAGTCAGGAAGGTGAGGTGTGAACGTGGGAGGTGAGATTTCTTCTCCGAGGCTATCTCCCGATGTCCAGTGCCCAAGAGACTGACGGAATTACCCAGGGATCGTGACCAGTAGCCACGAGTCAGGGAAAGCAATTGAGAATTACTACATCACAGTAATGGTTTCCGTGTCAGCTCTGTCTTTCGTCCTGAGACAGTGAAGACCACTTGGACAGTACAAGACTTGGAAAGACCTTGGAAAATCAAAGCTGCTTTCATCGGCACTTGTTAAAAACAAGTGATAATATTCCTTGTATAAAACCTTTGTGATATTTGCCAATTGTTAGCAGCATTTAATTGTTGAGTTTTACCTGAATACTGGGACCTTTTTTTTTTTTTACTGATATGGCAATTGAAATTTGTTCGATTTATGGATGCCAAAAAGGTTTAGGACTTATGTTCTAAGTGTATGAAATGAATTTGTGAGAGATCATCAGTGAATCTTACACAAATTAATTATATATTTGTATTAAAGTGTTTGATAAAATTACTAACCATTCTCAAGTGACTAGTGCTTTCAAAACATAAACAATGGCCTCTTCTTAGTGCTTTGTATTTTGTCACTTTCTGGAGAGTTATTTCTTTGAGACAGAGTTTACCTCAAAGCAGCATTTATAAGAGGGGCAACAAGAATGGTGTGGACAAATGGTAGGATAGCTACATTTTGATGATAATTCCAGATGGATCTTAATTTTTTTCAGCACATGACGTCATTTTTGACTTGTTAAACTCTCTCCATGTGCATTTAAAGTGTATCTGTTTTATTTACCAAAATTTACATAGGATGACATTTCTTGGTTTTGTGCCGTTTGGTGTCATAGGATAATGCCCCATCCAAGGATGCCCATGTCTTGATGTTGGTTATCTGTGAGAATGTTACATCACACGACCAGAGGCTCAAAGCTGCAGGTGGAGTTGAAGTCACCGGTCATGTGACCTTAGAGAGATTATCCTGGATTATTTGGGTGGACCTAACATAATTGAAAGGATTCTGCAAATGGAAGAGAGAGACAAAAGAGGATGTCAGAATGATGCAAGGTAGAAAGGACTCAACCTAGCTTTGCTGGTTTTGAGGGTGGAAGGAAGGGCCATGAACCGAGGAATGTGAGTGATCTTTAGGTCTTGGCAGAGGCAAGCCATCAATTCTTTCTTAAAGCATGCAAAAAGGAATGTAGCCTCGCTGACTGCTTGGCTTTGACCTGGCAAGACCCATGTAGGACTTCTAGAGAACTGTCAGATAATAAATTTGTCTCAAACTGCCTTATTTGTGGTCATTTTTTCATTTTTGAACAATAAGAATAGAATATTAACACATTGTTTATAAGATAAAAAATGCAAGAAACAAGTACAGGAAATAAAAAATATACAGAAAATAAAATAAAAATGTCTATATTTGACCATGTGCAGAAACTTTATGATTGTGTCTCCAGTTCTTTTTTAGTTTCTACACAGGATTCTGAAGAACAAAAAGCACATTGCTAACCAGGCATGGTAATGTGTGCCTGTAATTCCAGCACTGTGCAGAAGGATCACAAGTTCGAGCCAAGCCTGGGAAACTTGGTGACTTGGCAAGATCCTATTTCAAAATTTAAAAAGGATACAGCTCAATGTGAAAGTCCTTCACTTAATTCCCAATAATAAAAATAATTTTTAAAAATTACATTTCTGCCTCATTTGCCTTTATTACCTACTTTATTACCTAGCGTTATCTTGTATTTCATCAAAAATTTAAGTGCTATAGAAAACATATTGTAGGAATGAACCACAATTTACCTAATAAATTTCTTAAATTTTGTTTCTATGATAAATATATCTTTATATGGCTGATGGTTTTCTTACTGAAAAATTCTAGAATTGAAAACTGCTGTGTCAAAAATGTAGGAATTCTTTACAATACAATGATTAACTATTTGTGTTTCTTTTATGAATCCCTTGATTATGTCATTTTGTTTTGAGATGCTATATTTTCATATTTACATTTAGGAACTATTTATGTGTTAAGGATAGTAAACTGTTGCCTACCCCACATGGCACAAATTTTTTTCTGATTATTTTCCTGATTATTATTATTTCTGATTATTTTCATGAATTCTCTGCCTACCCCTATGTCTCCAAGACTTCTACCTACCTTATCTTCCAGTAGATTTAGTGTTTCTGTTTTAATGTTTAGGTCTTTGATCCATTTAGACTTTAGTTTTGTGCATGGTGATAGGCATGGATCTAGTTTCAGACTTCTGCATGTGGAGAGCCAATTTTTCCAACACCATTTGTTAAAGAGACTATCCTTCCTCCAGTGAACATGTTTAGCCCCTTTGTCAAATATAAGGCGGCTGACTGTCTTTGTACCTATACTTGTATCTTCTAATCTGTTCCACTGATCCTCAGGTCTATTTCTTTGCCAGTACCATGCTGATTTTATCACTGTGGCTTTGTAGTACAGTTTCAAGTCAAGAATTGAGATGCCTCCTGCCTTGCCTTTATTGCCCAGAATTGCCTTTGCTATTCTAGGTTTCTTCTTGTTCCAAATGAATTTTAGGAGTGTTTTCCCTAGAACTGTGAGGTATGTCAATGGTATTTTGATTGGGATTGTGTTAAATCTGTTTAACAGTTTTGGGAGTATGGCCATTTTCACAGTGTTGGTTCTTATTTCTGATTATTTTCATTATTTGAACATGTATTATTTAATTTTTGTGTTTATATGCACCTACATAAATACACATATCATTTACACACATAAATAATATTACTGGAAATTCCACATCATAATTCTAAAAAAAAAAAAAAAACCCACTGCTATATTTTTTGGCACCTACCTGAACAGACTCTTTTCTCATTAAAAGTATATATTTTGTAAATATTGATCATCTTCTCCTTGTCTCTCTCTTTTTTAAAATAGCATCTCTCCACTTAGTGTGACTGGGTTTGAACTTACTGTATAGCCAAGTTGGCCTCCAACTAGTGTGACCCTCCCGCCTTCAGCTCCCAAATGCTGGGCTTACCGGTGTGTGTCATCACACTGGGCTTAAACATTATTTAAGATAATTGTGCTGTATTCTAGTTATGGAAGTGTTTTATTTAGCAGTTAAATCGTATACCTTTGATGTCTTATTGTTATTAACAACACTATAATAACGCACATTAAGGTTTGGGGATTGAACTCAACAGCGTAAGCACCTGCCTAGCAAGCGCAAGGTCATGAGTTTGATCCCCGGTATCAAAAAAGCAAACAAACACAATGCACATTAAGTTAGGCAGAAGAGAAAGAGAGCTCATGGTAATAACAGTGTTCAGGTGTCAAGTGCTACTGTTAGCACACTATATATATATATAGACTCATTTAATCTTTTACATGTCCCAGTCTGTTATTTTGATGGAATAGTATTTACCTCTTCTTTTAATACATGAAGCACTGTGAGCAGAGTTATGTAAAGTAACTTCTCCACACTTTCCTGGATGGTAAGACAGTGCACCATGGCCTGTTCCTTACGTGGGTTATAAGGACAGGCAATTCCAGTGTGTGATATTGGCCATGATGTTGAATTGCTTCAGTTGAGAAATGCTCCAGGGACAGCTAGTAGCCAGCAAGAACAGCAGTGTTTTCCAATTGTACATGTAAGTGAGATCATGATACAGACCCTGCACTTAGCAGAATGCCCTCAAGAGTCATTCATGTTGTTGCAAATGACAGGATTGTCTTCATTTTATGGGCTAACATTGCATTATATATATAATTTATTTATCTGCCCATATTATGAGAATACTTTGGCTGTTTTCACATCATGGCTAGCATAAGCAATGCCACAGGACACATGGCAGTATAGATATCTCTGCGTGGTGCAGGTATCATTTTCTTTAGGTGTATATTCAGATGAGTTTCTGGGCCATCTGTTTAGCAGTTCTAGTTTTGATATTTTGAGGGCCAATAGAAACAAAACGTACAGTGCTATTTACAGGGACAAGGCTGTAGGAAAAGAAGGTATACTGCTCAAAGTGTGAAACTTTATGTTAAAAGATGAGTAAGTTGGGGCTGAGGATTTAGCTCAGCGGCATAAGCACCCAACTTGCAAGCGCACAGTCATGAGTTCGATCCCTGGTACCAATTTAAAAAAAAGATGAGTAAGTTTCAGGTTCTAACATACCACATAATGATTATAGTTAATAATTCTGGACTGCATACAGTGTACTTTTTGTGTATAAATTTCCACTTGCATAGATTCAACCAACTGTTGGCAGAAATTTTGAAAAGAATGATGTCTGTACTGAACACCTACAATTTATTTCTTAGTGTTACTCACTAAACAATATCATATAATGTCTTCTTACTTAGCATCTACATTGTACTAGATATTACAACTAATCTATAGATGTTTAAAGTATACTGAGGTGTGTTATAGGACATATGCAAATGTTATGGCCTTTTATGTAAGGTATGTGAGCATTCATGGATTTTGGTATACATGAGGGGTCCTAGAAGCAATCCCATTGGACACTGAGGGATGATTATACTTGAAAGTTGTTTAAATATCTGCATCACAAAACAAAAAATAAGGGGTATATTGGGGAATTGATACACATGTACACTAATTTGATTTTGACAGTCATATGTACAAATGTGGGTTAAATAGTTCTGATATAAATGATGAAAAGAAATGCTAGGTTTTTGACAAGTTAGGCTTGGTTTTGTAAGAGTTTTGACTTTATGGAAAAAAAGAGGCCTAGAAACCTGAAGAACGGGAGGTAAACCAAGCTGGAAGCAGTGACTCGGGAAATGTTACCTCTTTCCTAAGAATCACTTTGTGGTGTTTACTGTGGCAGTTGGCAGTTACTTGGAGCAGAGAACCCACTCTTTGCTAGATGTAGTCTTTGTTGTTGGGAGACAGCCACTGCAGGGATCTTTTTCTTGGTATGCCATCCAGGATCAAGAACAGGAGACCTGAGTAGAAAATGCTGAGTTTCATGCTCAAGTCAACTTCCAGGCCAAGGAACTGGTGACACAACCCAGATGTGCCCTTGGCCATCCTTCAGATACTCTTCACCTCCAGCACATGAAGCTGCCTCTAAATTAGGAAGCTTTCATGGTTTGTTCCCCTTTCTTTCATAAATGGGGAGGGTTTTATTTGTTCTTGGCTTCTTTTTCTATATAGACTCATCAACTTTGTAAGAGCAATTCCTCACAGTTTGTGGCTTGTACTTAAATTTCCCTGGTTTCCAGTATTTACTTATTGGCAAATCTGTGCTGGAACTCAGCACAGGAACTTCTAGGAACTCAGATGCAGTGATGAAGAATGAAATAAAATAAGTCCATGCCCTCATAAAGCTTACATGCTAGTAAAGGAAAAACACAGCAAACAATGTATGGTAGTCTACTTTATCTGAGAGAGATATTTTCTAAAACCCATGGTGGATGCCTGAAACATTGGATATTACTAAACTCTCCACATGTCATATTTTTCCTGTACATGTATACCTATGATAAAGTTTAATTTATACATCAGGCATATGAGTGCTACAGTTTGGGTCTGGAATGTTCCACAATGGTCCATATGTTAAAGGACTGGGCCCCAGCTTGGCACTATGGGGGTGGTGGACTAATGGGAAGTCCTCTGGTCCCTGGAGGTGAACCCTTAAAGGAAAGAGTGAGACCCCAGGTCCTTTTTTTAATCCTACCTTTTTAGTTTCAATATGAGAAGCTTTGCTCTACCACACACCTGTCATGATATGGGACCTTGCCACTGGCCCACAGGCAATAGACTACTAGTCATGGACTAGAATCTCCCCCAAATACGCAAAACCTCCAAAGTTGATGGTTTCGTGCATTTTACTAAAAATCTGACTAATATAATAAGAGACTGATAATCACTAATAATAAAATACAGTACTTACAATAATACAATGTTGTGTAAGTTAGGTGAATGTCATTTCTCTGTGTATTTCTGGAATTTTCCATCTAATAGTTTTAGTTCATAATTGGCCAAAAGTAAATGAAGCCATTGAAAATGAAACCAGAGAGCAAGTGATGTTACTTTGTGCTGCATTTGATTCAAACTAAGATATTTTCACATGTCTGAAATTTAGATGCACTGTACTTTACAATACACAGCATCATACAACCACTGGCTGACAGGTGACAGTCACAAAGCAATTCTGACCGCATTCATCTTTGAAAGGTGGGCCAAAACTACTGTATTGCCATCAGTTCAATTCTGGTGCTACAAATGTTAAGTTTAATTGCCTTTTACAATGTCTTCAACATCAAGAAGATCATACACCACCACGACCAAGTGAGATTCACCCCAAGAATGCAGAGATGGTTCAACATACACAAATCAGTAAATGTAATCCACCATATCAATAGAGCCAAAGATAAGAATCACATGATCATTTCAATAGATGCAGAAAAAGCTTTTGACAAGATCCAACACTCACTCATGATAACAACCCTACAGAAAATTGGAATAGATGGTTTTTACCTCAATTTGGTAAAAGCCATCTATGACAGACCAACATCCAGCATCCTATTAAATGATCAAAAACTAAAAGCTTTCACTCTAAAATCAGGAACAAGACGAGGATGTTCATTATCACCACTACTATTCAATATAGTGCTGGAAATATTAGCCAGTGCAGTTAGACAACAGAAAGAAATAAAAAGAATAAGGATAGGAAAAGAAGATGTTAAATTATCATTATTTGCAGGTGACATGATATTCTACATAGAAGACCCCCAAAACTTCATTGAAAGACTCGTAGATATAATAAATAAATTCAGTAATGTAGCTGGATATAAATTCAACACTCAAAATCAATAGCATTCCTATACACAAACAACAAAACCACTGAGAGAGAAATAAGAGAAGCCACACCCTTCACAATAGCATCCAACAAAATGAAATACTTAAGAATTAATCTAACAAAGGAAGTAAAAGATCTATTCAGTGAAAATTACAATACTCTGAAAAAAGTAATAAAGAGGATCTTAGAAAATGGAAAGGCATTCTTTGTTCATACTTAGGAAAAACAAACATTTTGAAAATGGCCATTCTCCCAAAATTGTTATACAGATTTAATGCAATTCCAATAAAAATTCCATTAGCATACCTCACAGATCCAAAGAAACATTCCTAAAATTTATCTGGATCTAGACTAGCAAAGGCAATTCTGACCAACAAAGGCAAGGTAGGAGGCATCACAATCCCTGATTTGAAGTTATATTACAAAACTACTGTGATAAAATCAGCATGGTACTGAAATTAAAATGGGCCTGAAGATCAATGGAATAGATCAGAAGATAAAACTACAACTACAAACACATTCAGCCACCTTATCTTTGAGAAAAGGGCCAAACATGTTCACTGGAAGAAAGATAGCCTCTTTAATAAGTGGTGCTGGAAAAAACTGGATTTCCACATGCCAAAAACTAAAACTAGACCCATGCCTATCACCATGCACTAAAGTCAAAATGGATCAAAGATCTAAATATTAAAAAGGAAACACTAAATCTGCTTGAAGACAAAGTAGGTAGAAATCTTGAAGACATAACAGTAGGCAGAGAATTCATGAACAAAAATCGAACTGCATAGGAAATACTTTCCAGAATCAGTAACTGGGTTCTTCTCTTATTAAAATGTTTTTACATGTTAAAATAAATACCCAACAGAGTGAAAACAAAACCCAAAAGTTGGGAAGAAAATCTTAGTTAACTGTCTGTCAGACAAAGGACTTCTACCTAGAATATACAATGAATTTTAAAAATCAGACCACAAATTCAAAGACCCAATCCAAAAATGTGCATCTGAGATGAATATACACTTCACAGCTGAAGAAATGCAAATGTCAAATAAATACATGAAAAAATGTTCAGCATCATTGGTCATTAGATAAATGCAAATTACAACTACACTGAGATTCCATTTCATTCCAGAAAGAATAGCCAAGATCAAGAAAACCACCAATAACAAATCCTAGAGAGGCTGTGGGGAAAAAGAAATACTTCTTCACTATTGGTAGGAGTATAGACTGGTGCAACCACTGTGGAAATCAGTCTGGAGGTTCCTCAAAAATATGGGATTAGAAGTCTCATTTGATCAAGCTATACCACTACTGGGTATATTCCCAGAAGAATTGAAAATGTCATGCCACAGTGATATATGTGCATCAACATTTATAACCACACAATTTGTAATAGCCAGATCTTGGAAGTAACCTAAATGACCATCAACTGAGGAATGAATAAAAAAGAAGTGGTATTTTTATATAATGGAGTACTACTCAGCTATAAATAAGGACCACACTGAGGCTTTTATAGATAAATGCAACTTGAGACTATACTCATAAGGAAAATAAATCAAACTCACATGTGTAAATACCATATCATCTCCCAAATATAAGAAATTGAAAGAGTAGATAAGATAAAAAAAATCTTCAGTAAATATTGTGAAAGGGTCAGAAACTGCTCAAAGGAGAAAAAATAACTCAGGGAAAAGGAGAAAAGAAGGAAGGAAAAAGAAAAAAATATTTAAATTTGTATATGCACACTTAAAATAGCTAAGATGATTGTGCTTCTATTAATCTTGAAACAAAACAGTTAACATTCATAAGTTTAGATCAATTTGCACATTCATATCTGGTAATCTGAGTAACTCTTTTGAAGATAACTGTGAAAAATAACAATCTTAGTTGTGTTCCTACCACCTTTTTTAAAAGCCTATATTGTCATTGTTTTGGACTCTTTGTTATTGCTATTTATTTGTCTCTTTTTTTCTTATTTTTCTCATAATTTTTTTCTTCTAATACAGAAAGGATAGATGTACACTTATAGGCTTATACATGCCTAGAACTTTTCCTGAAGAATTTACAAGAATTGATTTTATACATGTGATGGTATGAACAGCTACTTTGAAGAAAACAATACATTATGGTTATTACTGATTTCCATTACTGATTTCCTATTGTCTTGTTGTGAAGTCCAGTAATATTTTTATTTTTGTTTTGACTGGTTTTAGTCTGTTTTGCATTATTTAATTTTAATATGTGTGAAGATATGGACAGCTATTTTGAAGAGAACAAGAGACATGATAGACGCTGTTGATTTTCATATTGTCTGGTTTTGAAGACCTGTAATGTTTTCATTCTTTTGTTTTGATTGGTTTTATACTATTTTGTCTTGTTTGAATTCATTGTGTGTGAAGATATGGACAACTATTTCACAGAAAACAAGAAACATTATGGTAACTACTGTTGATTTCTTGATGTCTTGTTTTGAAATCCTGTGTTGATTACATTGTTTTGTTCTGATCTGTTTTGTTCTGTTTTGTTTTGTTTTGTTTTGTTCTCTTCAGAAATAAAATTTCTTAAAATGTCTTCAAAAAGATCACATGATTTGGCTTTGAAGCATATATATATATATATATATATATATATATATATATAGGAAAATGTATGTGGTATTAGGAAAGCAAATATTCATTATTGAAAGAATGAATGCAATTCCATTTATCTTACAAAAAACAACCAGTGTCTACAACACCCAAGAAAAGGACATATCAACAAATAGATGAAGCTGATCATAAGCCAAACAATGCAATTGCATGCTGAAAAAATTATCAAAATCCTGATATAGGAAAAAATGTTCCAGATACTGAAGTCTTGTGTGATGGATTCTTAACAGCTTCTATGACTGTTATTGGGCATGGTGCCATGATCTAACGGGCAGTGAGTTTTTAAAAATTATTTATTGGTAGTAGACAAATTGATAGTATCACCTGATAGACTGCAAAATTCTATTTCCTGAAAACTCACATTGCATGTAAATTTATTGTGTAATGGGAGGGTTAAAAAGATTAAGATGAACAGAATTAAGCTGATAGAGCCATACATTCATTCTATGCATGATGATGCTGTATTTTAAAGCAACATGGAACCTCAAAAGGAAGAATTAGAGCAGGAAAGAACCAAGCATATATACATGACTCTTGAGTACTGCAGAGTAAATAGCATCTCAAGTAAGGAGATAGTGGAATGTAGGTGTCTTCTAAATTTCTGCTATATTTCTACTGGGAAAACTGCAGATTTATGGGTGGAGAGGATACCAGGCTGCGGCTATTTCCCCTTGCTGCTCCCTCACTTTCTGTTTCTTGGAATATGGCTTTATTGCCATCATTTGTACTCACCCTAAGTCTGCCATCTCTGCAGTTTCACTGAGGTACATATTTGACAAATAAAATTATGTATATTTTCAGTGTACAATGTCATGGTTTGATCTATGGAGAGCCATGTACATATTTTGAAATGATCATCACAATCAGGCTAATTACCATATTCATGACCTCACATGAATATATTTTGTGTGGTTAAACATAAAAAATCTAGTCTCCTTGTAAATTTCAGTGTGCAGTAGTGTTTTATTAACCATAGTCATCATGTTGTATGATAGATCTTGAATTTATTCATCCTGCCAAACTGAAATTTCATGCTTTTTAGTCAACATCTTCTAAAATTTTCATGAGTGTTATACACAAAGCACATTTTCCACATGCATCTTCTCTGGCATCTGAATTACAACCCTGCTTGTACCCTGTCTTCTACAATCAATGCTCATTGGCAACCAGAGTTTAAATAGAGGTGTAATAATGTCACTCTCCTGCTCAAAATTAGCAACTGGCTTCTCATGAAATTTATAATTATATTCACAATATTCATTACAGCCTTACAGCTTCCACCATTCTGCCTTTTTGTTTATCCTCATCTCCAACTTTATTTTACTTTTATATTTTGTAATTTTAAATTTTATCTATTTTGCTTTTTTATAACAGCTATTACTATCTGAAACTTTTTGCTGAATTTCAGCAGATCTAAAATACCATCAAATATAACATCATTAGCTTTTTGTTTTAAAAGACAAAAAACAGAAAAAAAAGGATAGAAACAATACAGAATTTTAAAAAAACAGTAGGAAATCAACACTAGCAAATATATTGCATATTGTTATCTTAGAAGTAGTTGTTCGGGTTACAAGATCTAGGCATAAAAACTGATCAAACAATGACAGCATAAACTGTTCTTTTTGATGAACTAACAGAAATAGTAGTATAGTTATCTATCTTGCATATAGATAGATAGATAGTTATATGTGTATACCTACATACATATAATTTTTTCCTTTCTTCCTTTTCTCTTTTCCCCATCCCACTTGTTCTTTCCTTTTAAGTATTTTATTTCCCTTTCATTCTTATAATATCTATTGTACATTTTGGATCTTTTTACTCTTGCAGTTTTTTATTATTTTTTACACTAGGGAGACAATATGATATTTACAAATGTGAGTTTGAGTTATTTCACTTATGAGTATAGTCTCAAGTTGCCTCTATTTACCTATAAAAGCCTTAAAGTTATCATTTTTATAGCTGAGTAATATTCCATTGTATTCAAATACCACATCTTCTTTATCCACTCTGCAGTTGATGGGCATTTTGGTTGTTTCCAAGATTTAGCTATTAAAAATTGTGCTGCTGGGTGCACATACATCACTGTGGCAAGACATTTTCAATTTTTCTTGGAAGATATGCAGAAGGGGAATAGCTGAATCAAATGGGACTTCCAATCCCAGCTTTTTGAGAAAGCTCCAGACTGATTTTCACAGTGGTTGCACCAGCCTACACTCCTACCAACAGTGGAGAAGTGTTTCTTTTTCCCACAGCCCTGCCAACATTTCTTATCAGTTGATTTCTTGATGGCAGCCATTCTTTCTAGAGTAAGAAGGAATCTCAATGTTGTTTTAATTTGCATTTCTCAAATTACCAGTGTCTTCGTTACTTTTTACTCATTGCTGGGACAAAATACCTGATGCCCAAAGTTAAGGAAGGAAAGGTTTATTTATTACAGTTTGGAAGTTTCAGTCCACACTCAGTTGGCTCCAAGGCAGGGTGGCATGGCAGGGCAGCCATTCAGGGTGCTGCAAACAGCAAGGCATGAACTGGCAAGAGAGAGACACACACCTCCTTCCTGCCACTGCATCATATCCTGGCTCCACCTCTGGGCGGGTGAAACACTCTCACCACCAATTGAAGTGCAAGACAAAAAAATCAATCACAAACACTAGATTTCGTCACATCCATAATTCCATGAGGCTTGAGGGTCACTGACATAAACACTAACAACCAGTGATGTTGAACATTTTTCTTCGTGCATTTATTTGCCATTTGCATTTCTTCATCTGAGAAGTGTATGTTCATCTCAGATTCCCACTTTTGGAGTGGGTCTTTGAATTTGGCTGGCTTGATGTTTTTCATGTTCTAGATATAAGTCCTTTGTTTGAGGGATTGTTGACTAAAATTCTTTCCCATTCTGTGGGATTTCTTTTCACTTTGTTGGTGCTTTCTTGAAGTGCAAAACCTTTTTAATAAGATGAGATCCCAGTTGTTGATTCTTTGAAGTGCTTCTTGTGTGGTGATATAATTAATTTTTATATCATTAATAAATACATTTTTGAAAAATCTATTGCCTACTAATAAAGACATGATGGCTTAATAAGAGTCAGGAAGGATTGGAGAACTATTGTAGCTCCTTTTATGTTGGGCTACGGGCCCTCAGGTATGCAAAGATAATATATTTTTCTTGCAAATACTGTAGTTTGAATATACTGAAGCAGACAGATAATTATTTAATAACCTAGGAAATTAACTCCTCACAGTTCTTCTCTGAGTACACTGTAGTGTAACTTTTTATCTTAAAATAATTGTCTCGAGATCAGAGTTGAGTTATGAGTGTACTTAGCTTCAGAGTGCCTGATCCGTCCATCTTTCTTCTCTCATCTGCCATTTTGCTTTTCTCCACTTTTCCTCTACTTTCCACACCCATCCCTCTTTCCTTCCTGAGTTTTTCTAGAAAGACAAACTGTTCAGAGTAAATAACTTTTGGAATGGGTAGGGAAGGAAGCAAGGGAGCTTCAACTCACAGTGAATACATCTGCATCTACAAATTAGTAAAATAAAAATGCATGAGTGAATATGTGCGTGTACATATTTGCCCCAAGTGAATTTGAAACACAAGCTCAATTTAATTACAACTTTGGTTGTCAATCCAGTGTTTATTTGATTTGAGTGAGTTATTTAAAAAAATGTTAAAACAGTTATCTCACATACGGTTAATCTGTTTATTTTATAACAGATGAACCAACTGCTTTTTCTCACTTCTTCCAATGCTTTAATCCACAGCACAGAGTTTACTGGGAGGCCATGTACTACTCTGCCCTCATCCCACTTGCTGCTACTTATAAGCCAAGAGAACGTGTTACTTGGCATAAAACAGATGCCTTCTTCCAGCTAAACCATCCACAAAAGTGCTGCCAGACAAGATCATCAAGTTCTTTCATCACTTTTTGGAGCCTAGAGAAGCTCTGCAGCTCAGAGGACTTTGTGGGTGAGGCTGGACTGGTTCCATTGAGGGGACACTAGACAGGTCGGAGTTCAAGGCCACAAGTCACCTGTTCTCTTCTTCCCCCTTTCTTATCCCTCCCTTACCAGTTCCTCTGCCCTTCATGAGCTTTTGGTCTGCATATCTCCCATCTCTCAGCAGGCTCTTTTCTATGCCGAAGAATTTTCCAGCTGTTTATAGGAACATTTCCTAACCCAGCACACCTCCTTCATTTTCCATTTCAACATCCTTGTCCTGTGTTTGTTGCTTCATACCAGTTATCTTTGCAAAGAGGGGAGTGTGGTCAAAGTTGATACGATAATGCCTGTTAATGTACTCAAAGTGTTGCTCTTCTAGGTGAAATGTTTGTATTTTTACAGTGGCTTTCTATAGAAAAAAATGAAGCCATCTCTTTCTCTAACTTCCTTTGAGAAATCCACTGTCTTGACTCCTACTGGATGCGTGGTTAAAAGCATGACTGGGGGACAGAGAGAACTGTGGGTTTGACTGATCACATCATCACTTGCTAGGTGTGACTGTGGATAACTTCCTTCATTAGCTATTTCATGGCACAAAGTTCTGTTGAGCTTGGACTCTATGGAAGCCATGGAAATTTGGACTCCATGGAAGCATCTTGGCCACTGGAGGTACAGAGATTGTCAAAGTCCCTGGTTTTCTAATTCTTACATTCTCCAGAGGAGGCATTTTTTAAAAAATCATGAAAATGTTAAGTTATGTGACTGTGCCTCTAGCTGAGCGGTAGACAGCTTGCTTGACATTCACGTGTCCTAGGTCCTATGTGCGGGAGAGAGAGAGAGAGAAAGAGAGAGAGAGAGAAGAGAAGAGAAGAGAAGAGAAGAGAAGAGAAGAGAAGAGAAGAGAAGAGAAGAGAAAGAAGGGAAGGGAAGGGAAGGGAAGGGAAGGGAAGGGAAGGAAAGGGAAAGGAAGGGAAGGGAAGGAGGGAAGGGAATGGGGTAAGGGAAGCAAAGGAAGGAAAAGGAAGGGAAGGGAAGAGAGGGAAAGAAAGGAAGAAAAAAGGCAGGAAGAAAAAAGAAAGAAAGAAAGAAAAGTACTTTAAGCATATATATTAGTTCTTAGTAGCATCAGGCATCACTGTTTGGTGATTCTCACCTGATCTGTGTGATGCACATTCCCAAAGAAATGCTTAAGTACTTGTGATACTTATTGTTTCATGTGCTCAGTGAGACTTCCTATATATTGTGTTTCTTTCTATCATATCAGAGTTTAGCCTTATCCATGCTTTATGCTCTAGTCCAGTTTGCTGCCCTACTAGCAATCTGATTTGGTTCAAAGGTGAACACTGGGTTCAAACAAAGATAATCTCTTTCTCCACAACTACCACATAAACTGTGAATGAAGGAAACTCACCCATTTTTGTAATTTCAAATTGGAGCTAATTAAACATCTGCTATGTGGTGAAGCTTCTCTACAGGATGGGTTAAGGTCAACTTCTCCAGAAAAGCAGAAGAAATCTTATTAATAATTTTATAATTCCTTGTCAAGCACAAATGCAATCTTCTTAGTAAACCTTAGGGTAATTACTACTGTTATTCCCATTTTACTTTATTTTTTTATTTTAAAGAGAATAAAACCAAGCAAAACAAAAGAGAACAAAGCCAATCAAAAAAACCAGTATAAGTGACATAGGACTTCAAAACAATATGAAATAAACAACATAATGCCTCTTGTCTTCAAAATAGCTATAGATACCTTCAAATATAGTAAAAATTAAACAAAACAGGACAGAATAGAACCAATAAAAATAAAACAATTAATGTAATAAAGGACTTCAAAACAATGGAAGAGTACATCCAAAATGGCTGCCATAATATATCCTACTATCTTTGCAATAGCTGCCCATGCCATAAGACATAACAAAATCAAACAAAACAAGACAGAAGAAAGCACAACCTAACATAACAATGAAAATGATATAGAACTTCAAAACAAGACAATAAGAAATTAACAATGGCTGCCACCCTCAGAAGGAGATTTCCCCCTAGATGCCACACTGTGTACCATAATCCTCTGAATAGATGCTCAGACCACCAGTCCTAGACCTGCAAAGTCAGTGAAACACTAAACACCACAAGCATTAAATTGCATTTTACCTCAATACCTATCATCACAGCCTCTGTTTCTCTGCTCAGCTGGTTGCTTATGGGAGGGTGAGGGAGTGTGGGGGTGGCTCTTCTTGTTTCCCAGCTTTCATGCCCGAAGGGGCTGGAGTCTGGCTGTCTCTCATTGGTGGTGACCTGCGTATGGCACTGGTTCATAGGGAGGACTTTCTTCTTGTTGGCTTCTTGTTCTTTTCCCCCCACAGTCTGTGAACATCTTGTTATTCCCATTTTGAAGGTAAAGAAACTAAAGCATGGATAGGTTAAGTGAATCCAATTCTCACACTTAATAAAAACAGGATCAGGAACTGGACCAGCCATTCTTCCTCCAGCATCTGTGCATCTGACCAGTATCTCTCTCCCCTTCTGCTAGTTAAGGTACCTCAGGTCCTGTACCCATAACCCTTCTTCTAATTCTGAGTAACAGTGAAATGCATACAAGGCACCTGAGATTATCTATACTCAAACTTGTATTGTCTATGTTTTTATCTCTTTATTCATATTTTTATATTTTTAGCTGTTTAGCATGGTTTGAGTTGGGTTTCTGCTTCCTGTAAATGAAAATGTCATCATCTAAAAGCCACGTTAGAACATTTTGTAATATATGCGTCACTTTGAAGAAAACTACACTAATTCAAAATGCACCTATTATACTGCTTTACTAATTTCTGTTTTAAAATTACCATCTTAATGTAATTCAATTTGTATAAGCAATTTATTTTTGACAGGGAAAAGATTAGTAATTGGAATATATCTAGAATTATTTTCTGAGATAAACTTTTGACCTTCATTTACCATTACCTTCTACTCTTAAGAATTGAAGACCTTTGAAAGATTTTATAATATTGACAGTTACTTATCATAAATATTAATTACAGAATCTTTCTAAAAACTATAGTAAGGTGACATTTCACGAGTGAATCATTACCTGTGTAATTCATTTACCTAATTCATACATCCCTGAAAATTTCTTGTGGTTTCTAGTTTTGTAATTGAATCATTGAACTTTAGTCCAAAAGAATTACTTGCATTTGTAAATAAGAGGTGGTGAGGGTTAATTTTGGGTGTCAACTTGACTGGACTGAAACATACCCAGTGGCTTGTGAAATGTGGTTCTCTATCTATGAGAGTATTCCCAGAGAAGCTTGGCGTGTGAGTTAGTGTACTAAATAAGGAAGATTAATCCTCAATGTTAGTGAGCACCATCCCATCAGCTGGGAACTTTAATGGAAAAAAAGACAAGCTGAGAATTGCTGCCCCTCCCCCTCTCCACCCCAAGCACCTTGCCCCTCTCCTCTTGTCCTTGGACATCAGAACTCCACATTTTTTGTCCCTGGGATTTTGGGACTTGTACAGAAGCTTCCTGAGGGCTCCTGTACCTTTGGCTTTTCACTGGGGTCTACTCCATTGGCTTCCTTTAGTTCTAAGGAAGCTGAGACATACACTGAGCCATACTGTCAACTGCTCTGGTTCTCCATCTTGTAGACAACTTCATGACTCTGATAACACATTATTCTAATAAATCCCCTCTTATGTATCCTGTCGGTTTTGTCTTCCTGAAGACTACACTAAAGCACGGGCAGGGAGGATACTAGAGCTTACAATTAATTTACTGTCTCTTTCATCCTACTAGAGGTACGCTTGGAAACTGGCTCTGTATAATTTGATGGGTCTTTGTCCCCTTTGGAATGACAGTTTGCTGGTTTATATCCTTAAGCTGAAATGGTTTTTCCATGTGTAAGTTCCCAAGGTTATGGTTCCTTTTAATTTATTGTGTATAATCCAGTCTCCATTTCCAGTGCACTGATGTCATTGCCAAGGCAGCTGGCTCTAAGGAGCTTCGGCCTTACCCACATGCTAGGGCAGAATGAGGTATCTTTGATCATTTGAGAGACTATTGATGTCCTTCACTGTCAAAAGACTTCCGTAAAGGAAGTCCATATCCTGGAAGTTTCATCTTTTTAATGGGATTTGTCTGTGTCTTGCTATTTCCAGCACAATGGAGGACAGACACAATTGCATTCCCTATTGATCACCTATAGGAACAAGGAAAGTTGCTCCACATTGCAGAAAAAGAACTGTGGTAAATCATACACTTCCTGTGGGAGAGACAGAGCTGTGTATAAACTCTCTAAGTAGGATGAGAAGAGATCTGCATTTCTTTGATTGCAAAAAAAAAATGGTAGAAGGATCTTCCCTTAAAAGACTCATCAATTCCTGGTTGTAGCTGTGGATTCAGATATAAATGAGTAAGTTGTCACATCCAAAAAGAACCTAAAAAATATTTCTTGCTATGATGAAGTTCCAAATAGGAAAATGGAAGGCCTTCTGTGTATGGATAAAGAAGCAAATTGCTGATAAATGAGTTCAATATTTAGAAAAGGTGTAAAATGGGTCCATTACCAAAATACGTGTCCCTGCTGACGTTCACGTGATTCAAAAGGCCTATACACTGAGCATTTGTATGACAGAGAAAATTGTGCAAGAACTGAGTTTTCTGTAAAAAAACAAGAAAACATCCCATGAAGATAAAAATGTGAAGTTAATTGTCTGGTAACAACAATGTGAGTGTTCCATTTCCATTTCCATTTGAATATAATATGAGAATCCACAGGGACTCCATGATGAACAGACATGTCTATACATGCCCATGCCAACAGTGTGGGAAAAGGAGTGTATTCCAGTAGACTCAGAAATATCCTCTAAAGATGGACATTGTAACACATGTCTATAATCATAACACTCTGGGATGCCAAAGCAGGAGAACTGAGAGTTTTAGCCCCACTTGGATAATTTAGCAACTTAGCAAGACACCATCTCAAACAAAAATTAAAAGAAAGAAAAGAAAAGATAGTCACACTACTTGATAGGGCTTATTCCTTTTAAAAATGCAAAGCTTTTTATAAGAGTTAAATCAAACAGAACGGCAAGAAAGGCTGCACTGTAAGATTTTTAAAGATTTATTCATGTGTCTCAAATTATTTCAATCAACTGTTTGTGTCTTCTTCAAACTAACTGAACATCTTATACATTTGCATATGTATTCCTTCTTTGATCCATTTAAACCTTTTTATCATTTAGTTTTTGAATTCTTTCCCTTAAACTTCCTCCACTTCATTACCTGTGAGATCAGCTGTTGAGGAATTACAAATTTCTGAAGGCATCTTGTTGTGTTGAGTTTTTCACGTTTCTAATGTTTTTGCATTGAGGGTTACACACCAATTAGGATAGAAGATTCTATCTTTGCTATGGAGATCTCATTAATTAGCATATGTTTTCTTGTGTTGTGACTTTGCCTTTGATTATGTCTGGGGGTTGATGTACTTATTCCACAGATACAACTTACTAGGATCAGAGATCATCACTATGTTGCATAGAGAGAGCAACTACCAATGACGAGTTATACCCACTTCTATGGAATCCTGAGCAAAAAAGGTACTGACATAAAAATAGATCTGTACACCAGTGAACCAGAACCGAACATGCAACACAGCCTCATGTGCCTTCAGTCATCTGATTTTTGACAAAGGGACCAAAAATAGAGGATGGCAAAAAGACAGCCCCTTTAACAAGCTGGGAAAACTGCTTATCCATGTATAGAAAAATGAACCCTTATCTCTTACCTTGTGAAAAAGTTAAAGTAAAAACCAGTCAAAGACCTAGATACAAAAACAGAAACATTGAATCTACTGGAAGATAAAATTAGTAAAACTATTAAAGTCATACGCAAGGCCTTTCTGAACAGAACCATAATTGTACAAGAATTAATACCAAGAATAAAGAAAAGGGATTATGTCAAATGAAAAATCTTTTGCACATCAAGAGAAAAAAAGCAGCAGAGTGAAGAGACCTCCTACAGACTGGAAAAAATTTTCCAGCTATTCATTGGACAGATAAGTAATATCTAAGATACAAAAAATCCTAAAAAATTAGACCTCCAAATATAAAAGTCAGCCAACACATGAGGAATTGAAATGAATAGACACTTTTCAAAATGAAAATATGAATAACCAATAAGTACATGAAAAAATATTCAGCATCTTTGGCTACTAGAGAAATAAAAACTGAAACAACACTTCAATAAGAATGGTTATCATCTAGGACTCAACAACCTATGTACAGAGGAAAGATGGCATGAAGAAATGAATAGAGGAAAAAGTAGTATGAAGACACAATGAAAAGAAGTCAGTGATAAACCTAGGAGAGAATTCTCAGAAGAAACCAAACTTGCTGATGCCTTGATCTTGAACTTTCTGTCTCTGGAATTGGGACACAATACATTTCTGCTTAAACTACTCAGCCTATGGTACTTTGTTATAGTAGCCCAAGCAAACTGATACAAGCATAAACAGATTTTTCACCAAAGAAGAGCTATGGAAGGGATACAAGCACATGAGAGTTATTCAACATCATCAGCTTTTTGGGAAATTAAAATTAAAATCATAATACCATATCACCACACACATAATAGGTTAAAAAAACACAATTATACAAATTGGTGAAGATGTGGGGGAGTGATTTCTTCCACAGTGCTGGTGAGTATATATAAACGGCAGAGCCACTATGGAAAACATTTTGTCAGTTTTTAAAATCACGGTAAATATATACTAACCATACAATCCAGAGTGAACACTGCTGGGCATTGATCCCAGAGAAATGAAAGCTTACAGTCACACAAGTTGTACACAATGTTCATAGAAGGTTTATTTTGTACTAGGCAAAAAGTGGAACCACAAACATCCTTCAAGAAGTGAATTGCTAAATCAAGTCCATTACATTTACATAATGTAATAAAAAAGGAAGCATTGAAATGCTTGGATGGGTGTCCAGGGCATCTGTTTAGTGATAAAAGCCAATCTCAAAGAGTTACATATTATATGATTCCATTTATCCATCATTCTCAGAAGGATGGAACTATAAAGGTGGAAAATGGATTTGTGTTTCCGGGGAACAGAGACAAGCAAGGCATGCATGTGACTTGGACAGAGGAGGGAATTCCTTTGCGGAATTCTTTTGAATAGTTTTATATCCTGATTATGATTATGATTGCACAAAACTATACCTGGGACCAAACTGCATAGAACTATTACCACACACATGTACACACACACCTAAAAACATACCCAGATGAACTCATATATAAACTGAAACACACTGAATAAGGTCTGTACTTCAGTAAATAATTGGACCAAGGTCACTGTCTCGGCTTGGCTGTTTCCTTCAGTCACTATGTAAAGATGTCACCACTGATGGAACCTTAGTCAAGGCCTCATCACACAATGTTGCATTTTAGCAAGTTTTCAGTTATCACTAAAGATTTCAAAATAATTTTTAAAAACAAGACATAAAGATCTATTAGAATGATTATGCAATGTTTTCCCTAGAAGTAGCACCGGCAGCAAAATACTATTTCGGAAGCCTGGTGGAGGGTTAGTATCTGACATTTGTAGTACAGGCTGTGAAGACAGACAAGCATATCCAGAGGTAATGATAGACAGAACCAGAGAGGGCCACTGGATTACCCTCACAGTCACCTTACCTAGTGTCGAATGGCTCCGGTCAGTTGGCACTGACTCTCACCCTGAGGACATTTTAAAAGCTGTGGGATTTAATGACTTGGTCCATTCAAGAAGGGGATAAGGAAAGATTCTTTGAAATATCTGCCAGTTCATTCAGAAAATGCTTACTAGATAAAAATAATGGTAGTGCAAAAAGGAAGATAACAGAGTAACAAGCAAATTAGGTCAAACTATTGTCATACTATTCTGAACTGACATGGTAATCCTCGACAAAGGCCCCTCCACATTTGACATTTATGATTATTCTGCAAACTTTCACATGTCGCTGGCAGGAATATAATGTGGCACCACCATCCTGGAAAATAATTTGGCATGTCTAAAACTAACATTAACTTTCTATTCAACCCAGCAGTCATAGTGTGGAGAAGAATCTATGAGAAAATCATGGAAAAAAGATCATCTCAAAGAAAATGGAAATAATACCGAGCACGTGCCGGTAACCCCTTCCTAATT
Organism: Dolichotis patagonum; assembly: GCA_004027295.1. Classification (NCBI taxonomy): domain Eukaryota; kingdom Metazoa; phylum Chordata; class Mammalia; order Rodentia; family Caviidae; genus Dolichotis; species Dolichotis patagonum. The sequence goes on along the minus strand of PVJX010000197.1, from coordinate 280,318 downwards.
TGTGGTGTGTTTTCTATAGTTTCAGTTATTCATAGTCAATGACAGATACTCTTATTCTAATGCTAATGCTAAAATTATGATTCTAATTCTTCTAATTCTTCTGTGCCTAATTTATAAGTAAACTTTAAAGTAGATATGCTTATATTGGAACTTAGTACAATCCACAGCTTCAAGAATCCCCTTGAGAATCTTAGAATATTCTTTGCAGATGGAGAGGAGCATGTACTGCTCAAACTAAACAATTACGTTTAAAGCTGTCCCCACTTTGATCAGGTAGGTTAGGTACTGCAATTGCCCCCCATGAGGATAAGGTGAGGCACAATGTGAAATAAACGCAGTGGAAAATAACTGTGTTTGTACGGAAAGCACTATTACATCTCAATTTCCGTGCAGATTCAAGCTCACTGAATGTTTTGGCAGACATGACACATAAGCTGTTAGTGAGAAAGGGTTCTCTTTGCTTCCTTTGTAAGTAAGTCCTTATCTCTGTCTTAGAAAATTTTTAACTGCCTTACTGTTTTGATAATTCCATGATTAGAAGCAAAATACTGCAATACATTCTTTATTTCCACGCTATAGCACTTTCGGATTTGATTGTCCAACATAGGTGAGGTTTTGGCCACCCTTTAGTCTAAAGCTTGAAGAAAGTATGAAATGTTAATTTCAATCCTTGCCCTGCTGGCACCATCAGAAGTCACATTTTCCTGGTCCTTGTGGGTCCTGCTTGAAGCTAGGCAGCTTCCTTTTAATAAATGTACCCCTTACACCTAATATATTGAATTTATGTGCACTTTAGTCTAAAGCCACAGTGTGGAGGTACTGGCTTCGGGCACACTCCCAAGGTTCTTTCTGATGGCTGTTTGCTCACTGTTCTGTTGCACAGTCCCTGTTTATTGGAAACTGGTCTCTGGACCTCCTCATTCGGATGCGCCACTGGCCTGGCAGATTTCACCAGGTAGAAGTGAATGGATTTTCCATAATGCAAGACCTTGTTACAGCATGCCATCCAAGAATCTCATTGTTTAACCGATACCTAATGTCAGAACCTTTTGGAAGGTAAATATTTAATCTTTTGGCTCTCTATTACAAACTATCAAAGGCCCCCCAGCAAACTCCCCCAGCCTTTTTAAAAATAGATGCATCGTATATTGGCAGAACTGGACACATATCAAATAATCCGTAAGCCTTTTCACTTTTATAGTTTAAACATCTGAAAAAGACCAGGTCGTGATACTGGGAATTAACTTCAATGGAGGTTCCAGACTATTTCCTTTGGATGTTTTAGAAAGGATGTAATGCAGGGAAAGTTTTGGACAATAACTAGCACAAAGTTCTACTTGACCAAGTCACTCTAGTTCTGTAGGTAACATCTCCTATATTTACACAATCAATATGGAAAGTATGACTTTATTTAAGGTAGAATATTTATTTAACCCAAATGAACTTGAATTGAAAGTACACTGATTTGTGCTATCTACATCTTCTTTTCTTCTTTTCTTCTTTTCTCCTTCCCTCCTTCCCTCCTCTCCCTCTATTCTATTCTTTTTCCCCACTTCCTTGCCCTTCTTTACTCATAGTTTAAAAAAGACAGTTTAATATTCTACATAGCATGTTACTTTTATTTATCTTCAGTTACAGGACAGAAAAAGCAGGTAAAGGCTATGGTTTTAAGCATATTTTCCTACATCTGTAGTGCTTGAAATTATATTCATTTCATTTAATTACTGAAGTGAACTTAACATAACATAAAATTCACCATGTTAAAGTAAATACGTCAGTGGCAATCCGTGCAGTCACCATATTGCACAGTCACCCCCTCTATCAAGTTCTGAAACATTTTCTTTGTTCCAAAATCAAGCCCTGTACCATTAAGCAGGTCTCCCAATTCCTCTTCTCCACAACCCCTAGCAACCATGAATAGGTTTTTTTATTTTGATGGATTTACTTCTTCTGAATATTTCATATAAATAGAATCATACAGTGTGTGACCTTTTTGTCTGGTTCCTTTCACTTACCAAAATGTTTCCAAGGTTCCTTTCTATTGTAACATGAATATACACCTTACTCTCCTTAAAAACTGAATGATATTCCATTGTTTTATATATCACACTTTGTTTATCAATTTGTCAATTCGTGGACTGCAGGTTTTTCCATTTTTGGCAATTATGAATGGTGCTGATATAACCATGCATACATATTCTTTGCGTACTGTTTTTGATTCTTTCAAATACAATCTTAGGAGTAGAAGTGCTGGGTCATCTGATACTTCCACATTTAACTTTTGAGAACTTGTCAAACTTTTGTCCACATCTGCACCATTTTATATTTTTATTTGCAGTGTATGAGGGTTCTAGTTTTTCCATATCCTTACCAACACTTGTGAGTTTTTCCTTGAATTTTGTTGTATTATAGTCACCCTAGTGGTTATAACATGGCACCTTATTGAGGATTAAATTGTATTTCTCTTATGACTAACAACCTTGAGTGTCTTTTAATTTGCTTGTTGGTCATTTATATGTTTTTACAGAAATGTTTATTGAAGTTCTTTGCCCACTGGGTTCTTTGTCTTTTCATTGAGATAAGAGTTTTTTAAAATATATTTTGGATACTGTGTCTTTATCAGATATATGATTTGCAAATATTTTTGTATATTTTACCCTGTTCTGCAGGTCATCTTTTTCCCTTATTGATAATGCCACTTGAAGTATAAAAATTTTTAGTTTTGGTAAGTTTTGATAATAGTTCAATCTATTTTTCTTTTGTTGCTTTTGTTTTCTGTGTGACATGTAGTAATTCATTGCCAAATTCAAGATCATTCAGATTTAACCTGATGTTTTGTTTTAAAAGTTTTTTGGCCAATAAGCTATTATATTTAGCTTATTGATCCATATTAAATTAATCTTTTATCTGTTATAAAGTACAGGCCTAGCTTCATTTTTTTTCTCCATGGATATCTTTGTCTCACCCTCATTTGTGGAAGTCTTATCTTTTCTTTTTGAATGGTCTTGGCATCTAATTGACTACTAATTGCCAATGTGTCTATTTCACTGGCCTATGTATCTGGTCTTTTGCCAGTACCATACCCATTTGATTATTGTAGTTTTATAGTAAGTTTTGCTATAAGGCAGTTAGAGACCTACTATCTTGTTTTCATTTTTCAAGATTGGTTTAGCTATTCAGAGTTCCTTTTAATTTTAGAGTAATTTAAGAACCAGCTTTTCAGTTGTTGTAAAATAACCCCCACCCTGAATTTTAATAGCAAGTGCACTGAATTTCAGGAGAGAGAGACCATTGCCTTTCTAGTAACTTGTTGTTAAAACAAAATGCCTAATACCTAACATTAGAGGAAAGATTTACTTTCACAATTGATAGAGGTTTCGGTCCCTCACTGGCTGGCTGCAAGGCAGGGTGGCATGGCAGAAGTACATCACAGAGAAGAAACAGTTCACAGTGGACAGAAGGTAACAAGGCAGCACAACAGAGAAGTAGCAGGCAGAACCTACAAGGTCAGCCTCTTTCTGTACCATGTATTCTATCCAGGCTAACTGCCCAAGGGCAGGTAACAGTAACACCCAGGATAGGGCACCATAATCCTAACATCACACCATGAATCAATCCTAGGATCACATCCCTAATGCCATATCTCACACTCTAGATCCAGCCAGCTCTGAAAAATCCACCATTACTACATAATATGCCCTCTTGACATCACTGTTTCCCAATTCATGAGCATGAAACACATTTTCATTTTCAAAGATAATTTTAATTTCTTTCAGCAATATTTTGTAGCGTTTGGTCAACAAATCTTTTACTACCTTTGTTAAATTTATTCCTAGATATTTTCTTTTAAATACTACAGTAAATAGAACATTTTTATGTTTGATGTTTTTAGATTGTTCATTGTTGCTGGTGTTTGTATACCAATGTTTACCTTTGCTGAATTTTTTATTTAGTATTTTTGTACATTATTTGGGATTTTCTATATTTAGGCTCATATCATCCTTGAATACGCATAATGTTTTTTTCCTTTCCTATTTGGATACTTCTTATTTATTTTTATTGTCTGATTTGTCTGTCTAGAACGTAGGCAGGCACTTGTACCTCTGTGCTATATCCCCAGTCCTCTGTCTAGAACTTTAAACACAATATTGAACAGTTGTGATGACGCTGGGCATGCTAGAATTGTTCCCAGTCTTAGAGGAGAAAATTTCAGTCTTTTACTTTTGAATGTGTTATCTACATCTTTTAATAAATGTTTTTAGCATGTTGAAGCACTTTTATTTATAGCATCTTATTTATAGTTCTGCGAATGTGACAATTAATCATGATATGGCAGTTTGAATGGATTAAGGAACGCCAAGCAGATTAGTTAAACATAGTTCTGGGGGCAGCGGTGAATGATTGACATGTGGGTCAGCACACTGAAGTGGGAAACTCGCCGCAATGTGGGTGACACCAACCAATAGTAGTCTAGATGGAAAAAAAAAAAAAAGGAGGGAGGGAGGAAGTGTTCCTGTTTTGAAAGAGCTCCAGTTTTTACTATCAACTTTGTCTCTGGTTTCTTTAGCCTCCAACACTAATTTTCACCAGAAAATCTACAGTGAGTTTCCAGGTCTTCAACCTCAAACTGTACTACATCCTTGACCCTTCTTAATCTGTGGCTTCCATCTTCTTGGACTGGGTATCTGCTGGATTCTCAGATTTTCCAACACCCAGAAGGCCACTGGGAACTCTGCACTTCTGATCCTGTAAGCCTACCTACTAATTTCCCTTGCAAAATTATGCATATATTTTCTATGGATTCTATTCTTTTAGAGAACCTTAACTGATACAAAGTGTTTCTGCTATGAAAAGATATTGGAACTTATTAAATATTTTTTATTTATTAAATATTTTGTGTCAGTATAGGTTTAAATAATCACATAGTTCCATTTTTGAAAATTTCTCTCTGTTATATTAAATTGGTGCATTACATTGATTTTCTTAAGTTGAACCACCCTTTAATTTGTGAGATGGATCTTAATTGGTCATAGTGTATACTACTTTTAATATGCTATTAAATTCAACTTGCTAATTTTTTTAGGACATTTGAATCCATATTCATAAGAGATATTGACCTTTAAATTTCTTTCTTTCTAGTTTTGATATCAGGGGATATTACTCTGCTAGACCTACCATAACAAAATGGCACAGATATGAACAACAGCAATTTATTTTCTCACAGTTATATGAATTTGAAGCTCAAAGTAAAGGTATCAACGTGATTGGCTTCCTATGAGTTCTCTCTCTTTACATTGTGGGTGCCTGCTCTTTGCATGATCTTTTTTCTATTTAAATGTATTCTTGACCTCTCTTTCTCTTCTTTTTTTTCTTTTTAAAAATTTTAAAAAAATTTTTTTTGTTTTTAATTTTATTTTAAAGAGGGTAAAACTAAACATAGCAAAATGGAACAAAGCAGATCAGAAGAAAACAATGAAGTGACATAGATTTCAAAGCAAGACAACAGGAGATCATCACTGGTTATCATAATGTCTCTCATTTTCTTGTAAATAGTTTTCCATATCTTCACACACAATGAATCGATACAAAACAAAATAGTATTAAACTGATCAGAACAGAGTGATGAAGGCATTACAGGCCTTCAAAACCAGCCAATATGAAAATTAACAATGGCTGCCATAATGTCTCTCATTCTCTTCAAAATAGCTGTCCATACCTTCATGTATGTTGAAATTAAACAATACAAAACAAACTAAAATCACTCTGAACAAAGAATAATGACATTACTGGATTTCACAGCATGATGATACAGAATCAGCAGTGGATACCATAATGTCTCTTTTTCTTCAGAATTGCTGTTCATTTCATCATATATAATACAATTGATTCTCATAAACTGTTCAAGAGAAGTTCTACACATGCATGAGTCTCTACATGTATACCTATCCTTTCTGTACTAGAGGGGAAAACAAAACAAAACAAGACAAAACAAAACAAATTCCTAGAAAAGCATGAAACGAAAAAGGCATGTTAATAACAATAGCAAAGAGCCCAAAACACTGACAATATAGTCCTTCAAAACAAGGTGGTAGGAGCATAACTAGGGTTGATATTTTACATAATGATCTTCAAGTGTTCCTCAGATCACCAGACACTAACATGCACAATTGTTCCATCCTGTCTTCTTTTTTAAGGACAGTGGTTGTATTGGATGAAGGCCCTACCCTACGGACTTCATTTTAAATTAATCAGTGAGACCATTATAGATCAATGGGGCAGGTTGGCACAATCCATTCCATGATCCAGGGTAACATTAACTTTATAGAAGGAGTCCAGCAATAAACTGTTCTTATGTGTTTATAGAATTCGGCAGTGAGGCTACCTAGTCATAAAAAATTCTTTGTTGGGAATTCTTTTTATTACAGATACAACCTATGTATTTGTTATATGCTTATTTATATTTTCCTTTATCTTTCTTGTGCCTTTTTTTGTAACTTTTTGTTTCCAGGAATTTGTGTATTTCGCATAGACTACTTGATTTGTTGGTATCATATTTTTTACAGTATTCTCTCAAAATAATTTATATTTCTGTAATATCTGTACTCATGTCTTCAATTCACCTATCTTTTATATCCTCTCTTTCTCCCTCCTCTTACTCCTTCCCTCCTTCTGTCTCCTACCTAATATTTTTAAATAACCAAAAAGAAACAAACAAAACTATTGTACTTCTATTCTCAGTTTCATAAATTTCCATCCTAGTTTTTATTCTTTTTCTAGTTCTACACGATGTAATGTTAGGTTATTGATTTTGGATAGTTTTTCTTCTTAAACCTAGGTGCTTACAACAACAAATTTCCTTCTGAGCACTTTTTTCTGTGCATGCCATAAGTTTGATATCTCATTTTATTTTCATTTGTTGGTTTCCAGTTATTTTCTATTTCTCCCTGCGATTTCTTCTTTGGAGTATGTGAATTGCTACACATTTGTGAAATTTTCACATTCAGACATCATTTATTTGTAGCCTCATTCCTTATACTGAGAGAAGATACTTTATATGATTTTAATATTTTCAAATTTATTGTCTTTTTCATGGCCTACTATGTGATCTATTCTGTGCACTGTTCTCTGTATACCAAGAAGGATGTGTATTATGCTGTGGTTGTATGAAGTTTTCAGTGTATTTCTATTAGGTGCAGGTCTTTATCCTGTTGCTTAAGTCCTCTATTTCCTATTGGTTTTCTCTCTAAATGTTCTGCTCATTATCAAAAGAGACCAGTTGAAGTCTCTAACAAGTATTACAAAACTCTACTGCTACCTTCAGGTCTGTGATAGCTTTCTTCATGCATTTTGGGGATCTGTGGTTTGGTGCAATGTTTTTATGTTTGTTTGCTCTTAGTGATAAGTTTGGCTTTTCATATGTCTACACTGTCCTTTTTGTCCCTGTAATTTTTTTGATTTAAATCCTACTTTTCTTATAGTACTGTAGGCGTCCCGGCTTCCCTTTGGTGATCACTTATCTTTTAAATCCTTTATGAAGTATAATAACGCAAACATATGTAGTAAAATTTTCATTTAAATTGCACTTTTAAGATGCAGAATTTCCATTTGATTCTCTTTTATTCTTTCTACCCTTGTACCAATACCTCATTTTACTTGTATATCAATTTTTCTAATTTCCTTTAGGGTTATTTTTTCATGTTTTGCTTTATCTATTGAAAAACGTTTGAGATGCTTGTTTTAAAGTTGTTATGCAGTATGTCTAATTTTTGGTCTTCTACAGGAATTATTTATATTATTTTGCTTTATTTCACTGAATAGCCCACATTTTACTGTTTCTTTATACACCTTATGATTTCTGTTGAAAACTGCAAATTTGAATGTTGTAAATGGTAATAGTGAAAATGAAGATTTTTTTCTCTTTAAGGGTATGCTGTTTTTTGTTTTGATGATTGAAGCTTAGGGTTTTCTTCTGAGTAGCTATTAGCTTTTTAAGCAGTTCTTACTTATATAAATGTACCAAAAATTTGTATGGATTATTTTATTATCTAGGATTTTATTTTTTTTAAACTGCAACTTCCTCCTGAATTCATTTTTTGTTTTTTCTTACTAGAATCCATGGGTAATAATATCAGAGCAGTCTAATGAACACTATGAGTTTTTAAACCTGAAAATATGTGATTTCATCTTCATACATCTAACAACAGTGCAGATTGGTGTCAAATTCTAACTTCAAACTCATTTTCCCTCAGAGTGTAGAATTTTTCTTTTTTTATTTGTGGATTTTAATGAAGTCTAATAGCCGTATGATGACTGAAGCATTGTTATGAAGCACATAAATGTATCTTCTTTCCTACGCTTGGTGATATTAAACTACCTGTTTTAAAGTCCTTATGTTTGAACTACTGCTTCCTTATCCATTTGCCGCAGTTTGCGCCTCCCTTTTGCTGAGCTGTCAGTACATGGATCACTCATGATTTCCACCATATTTGTACCTATCCTATTACCCACAGTTTACCTGGGGCCTTTGGCCAGCTGCCTACTACCAGCTAGGCACACTGCAAGCTGTCCTCAGTATAGGGGGTGATGGTATGCAAGGTGAGGTGAACCAGTGGCAAGCTTTCCAAGAGTGATGCCTACTTTTTGCCCTTAGATGTCACAAGAGTCCCATGGGACTCCTGCTGGCCTTTAGCTCAAGCATCCACTTGCTTTGGTCTTGTACGGTGACCACACAGTGGTGACGGTAAAATCGTTCACCTGTCTTACTGCTCTAGAACTCAGAACCTGAGCAAACATCTGTCACCTGCTTCACAGCCTCCTGCTCATAGTAGTTATCACTAGTAAGACGAGGGCACCCTGGGACAGGTGCCACCTTTTGACAGCTGTCTTCTGTTGCTTGTGTTTTTATCCACGATTTCCCTTGTAGTTCTGTAATTTGTTTTGAAAGGATTTCTCAGTTTTCCACTATTTATACTGCATTTTCCTTTCGCGTGAGTTGGAACTTTTTCTGAATGTGATTTCTGCCATCTCCGGGCTTTGGGAACAGTGAAAGAATAGAATGTTCTCAGTTCACCTTTTGAACTCTTTCTTTTTTTTTCTAGTTGGCCATATTTCCTGACAGTGCCTATCGTATTTTCCTTCCTTGGCTCTTTCTTTGGAGATTGTTTTCTATATATTCCCCTCAAATATGTTCTCCTTGAATTTGTCCAACTCTCCTCTGCTTCATTTGGGCTGAGCAATGTTTGTTCAATATTTTTAACCTTCATTTTTGTTTCTTTCTTGACATGACTCTTTCTTGAGCAGAGCTACAAATGGGGCATAGTTAACTAACAGTTTGCAAGTGTGTTTTCAGAGAGAGAAGACAGAGTAGCAGAAATGCTGGTGTGTTTTTAAAATGAGACTGTTTCCTAACATATTTAGGGATCTTTATCATAATGAAAAGGGACAGATCTTCCTTTGGCTGCAGCAACGCTTAAATTACTATTAATTCTTTAAAAGTTTTATATTAAAACTTCTAATACATACTTCCCACCTATGTGAACCTTGATATATTCTAGCTAGCTTATGGTGCACTTGATGTAACCATATTCTCAAATTTCTTGTTTTTGCATTTATATCAAAATAGATATATGGAAATAAAATGCATACTGAGTGTGGTTTTTATCAAGCACACTCTTTTAAGCAGAATTTTAGAAATTCTAGCAGATTACAATCAACCTGAAGATTCTGATAAGGCTGGATTATGTGTTAGCTAGTTATCTGCCATCATTTGAAGTTTTACAGTGAATTGATAATTCTTATGGCTTTTTCTCATGCAGAAAAATGACTTTTTTAAAAAAAAATTTGGCCTCTTTGTATGAACAAGAAAGCTTGAGAATTAAGGCTTTAAATAAAATAGTATATCAGTGCAAAAACAAATTTGGTCACTATTCCTAAATACGGCATTTTTCCGGAGCCATAAATGTGAATAATAAATGGTAGGATAAGTCAAATTTTGTAATTCTGTTCAAGGTAATAGACTAGCTCTTATTTTCTAGGTTTTTAAAAACCAATTGTAACCATTCCTGGTCTACTAAATACTAGATTGTGTGAAAAAAGTCTGAAACAATCCAACGGCAAAACATGTTATGGTATCTTCATGCCTTTGATGATTTTCTATCTCGATTGAAGAGGACCGATCTTCCTAAATTTACTCTGAGATACTAAAAATTGTTCTACCTTTTTTTTTTTTTTTTTTGCTGCTCATGGTGGCACACTCCTGTAATCCCAGGATTTTTTTTTTTTTGTACCGGGGATTAAACTCATGACCTCACACTTGCCAGGCAGGCACTTATGCCACTGAACTAAATCCCGAGCCCTGTTCTATCTTTCTTGAGCCTGAATTTTATTTGTAGTGTAAATGTACCAATTCACAAAAAAGCCATTAAAGTTCTAAATGTTTATGCACTTCAATCCTTGTTTTAAAAATGTAGTATACCAAACTTGACAAAAAATTCTGTACTTGAAATAGAAAAGTCCACAATGTAGTCTGAGATATTAATATTCTTGTCTTGATAATTTAGAATATGAATACACAAAAATATCAGTAAAACTGTCATAATCCCAGCACTTTGGGAAGCTGAGGCAGCAGTATCACAAGTTGGAGCCCAGCCTAAGTGACTTGGTGACTTACCAAGACATTATGGGAAAAAAAAATTAAAGGGGATGGGACTGGGGATGTATTTTATCAAGAAATCAACCAATAACAAATATTGACAAGGCTGTGGGGGAAAAGGAACCCTTCTCCACTGTTGGTGGGAGTGTAGACTGGTACAGCCACTGTGGAAATCAGTATGGAGATTCCTCAGAAGACTAGGATTGGAAGTTCCATTCATTCCAACTATTCCCCTCCTGGGTATTTTCCCAGAAAAATTGAAAAGATCATCTCACAGCGATATATGTGCACCAATGTTTATAGCAATACAATTTGTAATAGCTAAATCCTGGAAACAACCAAAATTCCCACCAACTGCAGAATGGATGAAAAAGATGTGTCATTTTTATACAATGGATTATTACTCAGCTATAAAGAGGGGATCTTGAGGCTTTTATGGGTAAATGGAAGCAACTTGAGACTATCTTCATAAGTGAAATAAATCAGACTCATATTTGTAAATATCATATTGTCTCTGTAGTATAAAAATAATAATAAAAAACTGAAAGAGTAATAGGGTCCAAAATGTAAATTGATATTGTAATAATGAAAGGAAAAGAAAGTGCTCTAAAGGATATAACTGTATGTATGTTTAAGTATACAAAGTAAATAATCATACTACTAAGTTTTTGTTAGTTCATCAAACAGTATAATTTGTACTGTTATTGTTTGATCATCCACTTTTTATGCTTTGATTTTGTAACTTGAACAACTACTTCTAAGATAACAACATGTAATTTGTCAACTAGTAATTTCTTAATTTTTTTTGAAATTCTGTATTACTTCTACATTTTTCTACATTCTATATTTCTATATTTCCGTATTATTGCTTTCTTCTCTAAATAAAAAAATAAATAAATAGAATAAAAAGAAATTTCATGAGTCCTATAAGATTTACCTTATCACACATGCAAATACATTATACTTTCATTACTATATCACTAAAACTGGTACTAAGTCACATATAAAGGTATTAAATAAAGAGTTTGTATATACATGAAAATGTGTTTGGTAATTTAGTTACACAGTGTTATGCCATATTATATGGGAGTAATAATTTGTTTGGTAAATGAGGTAGGAATAATTGATGAACAACTCAGTTGGAAGAAAATATCTAAATCGTTACCTCAATCCAAAGTAAATTTCAAATAGATCAGAAATGTAGATGTGAAAAATATAGGCTTGAAAGCACTAGAGGAAAAGTAGAAGTTGTTGCCAACCCAGGAATTCTTCTTTTAGAAATGTATGTTAAAGACAAATTTTGTCCACAATAATAAAGGTGTGTATCCAAGTATATTTATTACAATCACAGCTTATCATGAATTAGCACAAGTCTGCATTTCCGCCATGTATCAGCAGGTATCAAATAAGCATACAGTGTTATATTGGAACCTATTTGGTTCTGAAAAGAATAAGGAAAGCACACACATTTTTCTCACTGCCTTGTAACAATGAGATAGATGTTAATGTTGTTTGGGATTTAAGGGTAAAGTAGGTTAAGTGTAACTATATGAATGTTGGTATACCTATAGATAAAGAGCATAGATGATGATATGCTTATGTATGCATTAAAATTTTATGAATGTATGTCAGAAACTTTTAGGAATGAGTCTGTGGGGAAGAACTGGAGTTTTGATCTGGGAAGTGGACTTTTATTCTACAATATTCACTTCTACTTCATTTGAATACCTTCAAATGTATGTGTTTCTTAAAAGACTTGGCTTTCTGAGTTAAGAATTAGACTTTCATTCTATAATATTCAGATCTGTATCATTTGAGTATTTTTAAGTACATGTATATTTTAAACATGATGTTCTAAAATAACAAAAATTAGCATAAACTGAAAGCCTTAGGGGTCTCCTGCAATTGAATAAGAAGGTATGAGATTTGTTTATAATACATATGAAGTTTTTAACCATTTAATTTCTAGTGCTTTTGTCTAGTTTTCTTCCTTGTTTTTAGTTATATAAATCCACCTTACCTGATGCAAATATTTCAATATAACCAAAAATGCAATAATGCCCACTTAAAATCTCAACAATTTCAGTATTATTTAAAAAATGTAAATTCAAAATATTGCCTGAGATGCAAAGCAAGCTCTTAGTTACAAATATCTGAAAATTCAAACAATGAGTTGCATATCCACTATATAAAATGGTACATTATAAAAATTCTCATTCCATAAAGAAAGAAAAAAGAATGAGGAGGAGGGATAAAAAAGAATAAAACCAAAGCTTGACTAAAACTCAGCCGGGCAAATGTTAAATCTTACACGTACATGGCTGGCATCCGGGGAGCACAGTGGTGAGGTGGAAGTGCAAGGGTTTGGGCAGCACCATCCCTAGTTTTGCCAGTTGCAGCCCATGTGACCTCGGTCTTTGGGAGGCTGTGTTTGCTACCAGAGCTTTCCTTGCTCTTAGCATGTCCAGCTTTCTGGGGTCTCCATTACACCACTGGCTTTATTTCCACAGTTATACACATTATGCTTTCAGTGGCTCCTGGAAAGGACACTGATCCTGTCAAATATTTTTGCCTGGTGTCCAAGGCCTTTCTTTAAAATCTGAGTGGAAGCTTCCATGTTTACATACTATTCTGTATGCCATTAAAATAAGCGTTATGTGGACAGTGCCAAGGTCTGCCACCAATGTAAGCAGGAAATGGCCTCTGAGTGTCTGGATGGTTGAACATGGTCAAGTGAATCCAGGGAAACAAATTTCCTGATTGCCCTTCTTGAGAAAGGTCCAAGGGTCTCTCTCTTCAAATAAAAGATTTATGCTTTTGTGCTTTTGAGTCTACGATGGGTGCAGTCTTGCCAATTCCTGAAATGCCCTCAAGACGTATTTCTTCTTATCTCAGTTTAAAGTACTTGGTATCTTTTTAAAAGTGTTAATGTGTTAAGCAACCATATTCTCCTTGACCCAGTTTTGCATGTGCTTATTTTCTGGTCAAAACTCATGCTTTTCAAATATTTTTGAGCTGCTTTTTTGCTCCTCTCACTATAAATCTGGATTAAAAAAAGCTAGAAGTACTGATATCATTGCCTGAATTTTGGGCTGCCTGAATATTTTTCTCTTTGGTTCATAGCCCTAAAATTTAGTTTTCCGTAGTCTTACAGCACGGACAAAATGTAGAGAATTTTTGTGTCAGAGCATAAGATGCACAGCCCTTGGTCCAACTCCCATTAGAGTTCCCAACTGAAATCTGTCAGCCTAGTCTTTATTCTCCATATTCTCATCACCAATCTAGTCTTCTGAGTCCCAGCAAGAATCCCTTATTGCTCTGCTTGCAATATTGTAGACTTTCTCCAGGCAAATTCTCCAAAGTTTTCACAATTCTTCCCACAAACATGCTTCCAATCCTTCTTAACCACATGATCAAGTACATTCACAGCAATGACTCCACTTCTCTGGTAGCAATGTTCTGCACTGATCAGCTTTCTTACAGCTTGGACAAAATACCTGATTCCTGCATTTTAAAGGATGAGAGATTTATCTGAGTCATGGTTTCAGAAGGTTGAATTCATGGTTGACAGACTGCAATGCAGAAAGGCCATGTTAGAAAAGAGCTTCTTAGTTCACAGTGAGATGCAGAACAGGTGAACAGCATCAAAGAGAAAAAAGACAGGTAGTAGATATAGCCCCCAAGATGACATCTCCATGACCCATACAGACACACCAAAAAGTGTGTTTTTCTAATCTTCTAGGTGACTCTCAAGTCAAGAAAGTTCAGTTGACCTGAACTGTCACACAACTATCATATGATCCATGACTAGGCATTTACTCAAAGGAGAGGACAAATTCCATAAGAAGTTTACACGCAAATGTTTTTATCAGGTTTACCCATAGTAACTTCAATCTGGAAACAACACAAGTACCCACCCACAGGTAAAAAAATAGAATACTACTTAGCAATTAAAAGGAATTAGCAATAAATTAAAAAATACAAATATATCTCAAAAGTACCACATGCAGTGCAAGAAGCCAGACACAAACTACATATATTTTATTTATAAGGCACTCTAGAAAAGAAACTCTCCTGGACAACAACAGAGAAGGTGCCAGTGATTGCCTGAAAAGGCACATGGGAACTTTGTGGGGTTGATGGGAATGTTTTTGATTGCAGTAGCAGTTTCATAGGTGCATATATTTGTCATTCAGCTGCACTTTGACTAGGTATATTTTGTTGTGTGTAAACAGTTATTTAAAAAGAAAAACATAAAGCAAATAGAAATAAAGCCATCATAGAGGTTTTCTAGTTTGGTTGCTATAAAGATGAATCTAACTCCTCACATATCTACTAAAAGTATTTACACACACAGTGTCAAAAAGAAGGCAAGCACAGATTCTCAGTGGCAAAACTGGAAATAATCAGAAAATAAAATGCATTATATTTGAATGACTTGATGATCCAGGAATACACTGAGAAATGAAGGAAAAAAGGACCACATATGGTACAAATTCCTCCCTGGCCACGAGTGGGTATACTTCCAGGCCCACAGTGGAGGAGATTGGTTTCTCAGGGAGAGAACAACTGTGTGCAAGACACAAAAAGACCCCGGATGCAGAAAATTCTGTGTGATCTTGTGTACAGAAAGAGAGACAGGGCCTGATTTATGTTTCCATCTGCTCTGGGCTGGCAAGAGTCAGTGAGAGATGTGCTCAGCAACCCAAATGTCCTTACAATTTGTAAATAAAACAAAGTCAAACAACTACAAGCAAACAGTGTGTGGTATATCTTCTGCCCAAATTCAACCACTGAATTAGTGGAGGCTGAGTATGTTGGGAAAGCAAATGTCTCTGGGGTCAGTGTAGTCCTCTGGTTTAGAGGTCAAGGACCTTCATCTCCACTTTGAAAATGAAACTGCTCAATGTGCAAAATGGATTTAACATAAATAATGTGGCAGTCCTTCTAGAGCAGCCTCTCCAGTGCTGGTGGTCTTCAAACATTTACTGTCTGGCATTTCATGTTACATTTCAAAACCACAAGCCATTACAAGCCACATAAATCTGTCACATCAGTTGGATTTGTACATCATCCAATCCCTGTCTAATTTTTCAAAGATTACCCACTGCCTCGATGAACTCTAGGATCTCTGATCCAATGGGGTTTGCTGGGTTGTCACATCAACCACGTTGCAGCTTGTATTTTTACTGTGTGAATGAAAAGTCTTCAGGACTGTTAAGCAGAGTTCAGCACCACTGGTAGCTCATGGGATATTTAGGCAATCAAATTAAATTCAACACTGCTATGAGACACCTTTCTCACAAATCCATCCAAAGGAAGGTATGAGTCTCCTGTACTGGTTGCCATTGTCATTTTAATTAAAATCATACAGCAGGCGCTATCCACTCCTCTTTTCATCTGGAGGTTGCTTTCTCATTCTTTTCCCTGGAGACTCAAAGTCTCTCTACTTTCCTTGGAACACATAGAAAACCTCTCGAGTTCATCTTTCTAATTGTGCTTGCTCCTCACTCTTCTCATTCCAATTACATGTTCTACTTCCTTGGCTTGGGTTCTCAGCTATTTCATTAAAAATAACGGAATGTTATTAAAAGTGAATCACTGAACATGATGGACATCAGCCTTCTCTTTAAAATGTGATTTTTTTAAAGGGAAGGGAAAATTTTTCCTCCCTGGAACTTACCTTATTTTCCTTTTTACGCTCCTTTCCAATTCCTCATCTCTGCGTATTCCCTGGTTATCAGGCTCTTTTATCTCCCACTGATTCCATTACCTTCTGCCCATCTATTAGATGTCATTATCTCTTCTAGGCACATCTCTGGTGCCTGCCACCTTATCATGCTTAAGCTAGGCCTGCCAGGAACCACTGTCTGTCACTTCAAGGTGGCAGTGCTGCCTGAGGTGTCAAATGATGTGGATGGAAGGTCTCTCTCTCCTTTGGATGACACTTGATTGACTGGGACATGGTCTAATATTATTTGTGCTCCAGTCTCTTAAAGTGTTTTGTTGATCTGGCTAATTCTGCTTTAATTTAATGCCCCCTCATCCCATTCCAGAAAGGATTCAGACACTTAGTGTAGATACTTGGCTGAATTACAAAATCTGCTAACCAAAAGTGGTCCAGGTTCCACAGACCCAGTCTTAATTTAGCACATAAAAACACTTAACAAAAGAAACTTATTTCCTTTTTTTTCTTTTTAAGTAAATTCTTTCTCAAAAGCCTTCTCTTTTCCTCAAGCAAATTGATCTCTTGTTGACGCGTCGGAGAATCTGCTGGCACAGATGAGCTCTAGGGGTCAAAGCAGCTTAAGATACATTGTTCAGTGTACTTACAATCCATGAAAGTTATAAACTTTTATACAAGCATTCAACTCAAATTATCTTATGAAATTCTGTTGTAATAAATATTAGTGATGTGTTTTCTAAATACATGTAAATGTATTTACATTTATTATAGAATTTTGGTTCAGTTATTTGATGAGTTCATTGGAAGAGAGCTCAAGTTTTTTCTAAGAGCAATGAGAAGTCTTTGAAATACTTCAGATATGGTGTTGACAGTATCAGATTTATACTCTATAATGGCTTCTTTGGCTGCTGTGTGGCACTCTAATTTAAGAGGAAAACAAAGGTTTTTGCAGTTGTCCAGGGGAAATTTTACAAGGTTGTGTTAGAGAGATGACAGTGGGAGTGGAGAAAGGATATGAGAAATTTAAGAAATGTTTTGGAGATGTGATGTACATTTCATGTATACAAATGTTTTAGTCAACCTGAGCTATCATAAGTAAATTACTACAGACTGGATGGATGACTTAAGAAACAGAAAATTTTTCCTCATACTGCAGTTCTAGAGGTTTAAATTCCAAGATTAAGGTATCAACATAGTCAGATGCTGGTGATGAGTCTCTTCCCAGCCTACCTTGTTACCTTGTCCTTACATAGGAGAAATAGAACAGAAAGCAAAAAAGGAGGGCGAGAGAAGAGAGAAGAAAAAGGAGAGAGAATAGGGGAGAGGTGGGAAGAGGACAGAGAGAGGGACA
Organism: Dolichotis patagonum; assembly: GCA_004027295.1. Classification (NCBI taxonomy): domain Eukaryota; kingdom Metazoa; phylum Chordata; class Mammalia; order Rodentia; family Caviidae; genus Dolichotis; species Dolichotis patagonum. The sequence continues at coordinate 262,630 of PVJX010000197.1, read as the reverse complement.
CAGAAAGAATGCATACTAGCTCTATGGTTATTCTTCTTATAAAGGCACTAATTCCATCATCAGGACCTCTCCCTTATAACCTCACCTAAACTAAATATTTCCCACAGGCTCCATCTCTAAATACACATTGTATCACTTATCCAAGAAAAGATTCAGACGTGCTGCTAATGGCATATTTGAATTATTTTACATTGTGGGTAAGAGTGTTAACATGTGAATAAAATATGGTAGATGGCTCCATAATAGCATATGTACACACACACACACACACACACACACACACACACACACCAGAATTGGGTCATGTTGACACAACTAGCTCCAAATTCCTTCCTTATGTAGACATGGGTAATTGTGTTTCCTAGGTTTGAATGTGGACATAGATGTACTGTGATGGTGGTGATGGTATCTGCAGCTCCAGATTCACTCCTTCCAGGTAATCTTAGTTTTCTCAACATCAAACTGAAATTGCTGAAGTGTGTATTGCCAAAGTTTATAATTAGAGGCTGGCAGACACTTAGGGCCTGACTGAGAACCTGATATATTTCAAAATATAAATGGTTTTTGAATTATAAAGCTGAATTTTTGCATGTTTTCTAGAAAACAGTGTCAGAGAATAAGAATGTATTAGTATTTGTCCAGCATTCTCTTCAAAACACTTTCTGTGAGTCACCAGAAATGTATTCTGCACTTGAACATTATTGGTTTCTATAAATTCATCTTTAAAAATAGTCAATAGTATTTACTTGGTCAGAGTCATACATGCTGAGGGTTTTCTCTGTCACAGACTTGAGACACTGCTGAGGACTTGAGACCAAACAGTGAACAAAAAGAGAGGACCTGGGGTTGAGCCCTCATGGAGCTTACAGGACACTTGTGACTATAAATTTTAAATAAATAGCCACAAGCAAAGGGAATATGATGAAGTGGGAAGAACGTGGTAGATGAGAGCATGTAACAAACAAGTAGAGCTAAACTAGTCCTGGGGATCACTTAAAACATCTTTGAAGATGAAATCCTAGAATGAGATTCAAAAGATGAACAAGAATAATGTAGGTGAAAAGTTGAAACAACAATATTCCAGGCAGGGAGGAGCCAGTGTATACTACCCTTGCTTGCACTTCACTCTCTGATAGTGGATGGCAGAGGGCAGAAGCCCCTAGCCTACATGCTCCAGAAGAACCCTAACCAACAAGAAACGGGGTTGGGCATTACACTATACATTTGTATGGAAGGAACCAAAAACATGACAAGAGGAAGAAATAAGAAAAAGCCCCCATCCCACAACCCTGAGAATATTGATCCAGGAGAGGTAAATATAAAAGAGACTGAGGGCAGCAAACATGAAACATCAAGCACAGCATCAGTGGACATAAAGAGATATTTTCGGGACATTGTAAATGAGATCAAAACTGAAAGACTAATTCAAATTAAACAAGAGATAAGTAGATTAATAAAAGAAAGGCTGGGCATCTCTCAAGAAGTCACAGATGAAGAATGGAGGAACACAAAAGGAGAGAAACATTCCATGAATATAAAGCAAACCTAGAATTCATGAAACAGATCCAAAGAGATTACCAGCAAACTAAAGACTCCATAGAAAGTTGGCAAAACTCTTTAAAGAAACCAAAGATAGACTATCAAAAATTGAACACAGGCTTGCAATGTGTGATCATGAAAGTGAAGATCTCTTAAAAATAACAAGGGAGCAGGCAGTAACAATACAAAGGCTAAAGGATGACAAGAGGATCTATAACTTAAGAATAAAGCATGTGAATGAAGAAGCAGGAGTCAAAACAGAAGAATTGCAAAGGCTATTCACAGAAATTATTAAGGAAAACTTCCCAAACATAGACAAAGGAAATGATATGCAGACCTATGAAGCATACAGAACTCCAGCCACCTACAACCAAAACAGAGCTACACCCAGCCACATAATAATCAAGATACCAGAAATTCAATATGAGAACAGAATATTCAAAGCCATCAGAGAAAAGAAACAGATCACCTATAAAGTAAAACCCATCAAAATCACAGCAGGTCAGTCAACACAGACCATCAAGTCAAGAAGAGTTTGGAGTGAAATAATTCAAGCCCTTAAGGAGAACAACCTCCAGCCCAGACTGATGTATCCTGCAAAACTCTCTCTAGAAATTAATGGAGAAAAAAGATGCTTCAATGATAAAGAGGAACTGGGAGAATTTGTGACCACCAATCCAACCCTACAAAAAATACTAAAGGACATTTTAGAAAGAAAAAGAATACGAACATTTCAGGAACAGTGGCAGAGAGGCCTCAGTGAACGAGGCAGACAGTGGAGTGGAAGAGAAAAATAGGCTATAAATGGTAGAAAAATAGAATAGCAGAAATGAGGCAGAGAAGTTTGGCTATAATCTCTAGTATAGAGGGCCTCGAAATACTAACAGAGAGAAACACAGGCAGAGTATATCAAGAGATAGGGTCCATTGAGATGCTCTGTATAGGGAGGCAGTGGTACCCAAAATAAGTAGTGCACCCTACGGGAGTGAAAGGGGAGGAATTGTCTAAAAAAAGGAAGGCAGAGGATATTGTTAATGGGGTAACAAGATTTAAAATCTACATTATTCTCATCACTCTACTTGGATGGATTACGTGCTGTTTCAGTTTGTCTACTTACGCTAGGCTTGAGGACAAGGTCAGCTAATCCCCAAAATAAGAGGACATAATACGGTAATCATCCCTAATTTCCTATCAATTTAACCAGAAGTCCTGTATAACTTATACTGTCTTATTATGACTGATCTTATTTAAATCTGGTTTGTTAGAGTGCTATCTTGTATTGACTGATTTTATTCAAATCTGTTATGATTGATAGCATCAAGTCTAAGAGTATAGGCAACTACACTGAAGATGACAAGATTCACTAAGATACCCAGTCCAGTTTGATTATTGCCTGCTTTTGAAGTCTCATAATATCTCCAATGCTTTGTTTTTATTAATGTTGTTATATACTGCTGAGACATCATGGTAACCATTGTAGATCACTTTGTATTGTGGTTTAATATCACTTTTTGCTTCATGCTTTTCTAGGAATTGTTTTGTTTTGTCTTGCTTTGTTTTGTTTTTCCCTCTAACACAGAAAGGATAGATATACATGTAGAAACTCATGCATGTGTAGAGCTTATAAACAGTTTACAAGAACCAACTATATAATGCATGTTGAAATGAGCAACTATTTTTGAAGAAAAAGAGACACTGCAGTACCCAGTGCTGACTCTGTAATGTCACGATGTGAAATCCAGCAATGCTATCATTCTTTGTTCAAAGTGATTTTATCTTGTTTTGTTCTGTTCAAGTTCAACACACATGAAGGTATGGACAGCTGTTTTGAAGAGAATGAGAGACACTATGAGAGCCATTGTTGGCTTCCCTATTGTCTGGTCTTGAAGACCTGAAACGCCCTCCTCGTACCATTTAGATCAATTCCATACTATGTTGTTTCATGTGAACTCCCTGTATGTGACAATGTGGACAATGTATTAGGAAGAAAACAAGTGTCAATATGATAGAAATTGAATATCTTCAATTGCCAAGCTTTGAAATTTATGTCTCTTACATTACTTTCTTGTGACCCGCTTTGTTCTGTTTTGTTGTGTTTAATTTTACCCTTTTGATATAATTGCACGTATGTTTGAGTGTGTAAGATGGATGACCATATTACTGTTTTTGTCAGATCATGGAGCAGAACTGTTAACAGTCTCACTGTTTGAATGTATACTTTGCATGTTTTAATTATGTAATTTGAACAACTATTTCCAAGATGTCAGTATGTAATTTGTCAAGTACTGATTTCTTAGTGGGGTTTTTTTTTTTTTTTGGTTCTTTTCCCTTTTTCTTGGAATTCTGTATTTTGCTACCCTTTATTCTATTTTGTTTGTTTTTTTTCTCTTTAAATAAAATTTTAAAAAAATATTCCAGGCAAAGAGAACAGCATGTCTTACTGTTTGGGGATACAAGAGATGAGAACTCCTTAAGGAAAGTAGTAGAAAAACGGTGTGACTAGAATGTGGAACAGGAAAGACAACATACAGATGTTTAGTTGACTTGAGCTATCCTAAGTGAATTACTACAGACTGGGTCGCTTAAGCAACAGAAAAGTCTTCCTCATACTGAGGTCCACAAATAAGGTGTCAGCAAAGTCAGGTGCTAGTGATGACTCTCTTACCCTCTCATTCTGTCCTTCCATGACAGAAATAGGACAGAAAGGGTAAGAAACCTTGGAGCACCTTGGACTCTGTGTTTTAAGGGCTTAGATTTCTTTCTTCAAGCTAATTGTTCAGCAGTGATTCAAAGGTGCATCTATCAGGAGACACTGGTAGGAGGCAGTGAAATGTGCTCTGTCCAGATATAGAGGTATTTTTAGGATCATAAATAAATAAGATAAACTCACAGCTCTATGAAACATTTTTTGTAAAATAAATGGAGTGGAAATATTTCCATTCCTACTAGAAATGTTTATGGTGCACTTAATAGAAAATCCAGTATTCAAACTGGTTCATGAATGATACTTTAATTTTCTCAAGCAATAGGAAGTTGTGAGATTAGGCAGTCTCTGAGGTTAGCTGAGACTATGGATTTCTTCTCAGTTCCAGCTCTGTGCTGGATATTTCCTCCTGGCTTTCTTTCTAGTAGAAAAATGTCTACAGTACCATTTACAGCACAACTCAAGAGAAGAAAGAGTATGTCTTCCAGTTGGTCTCTATTAAAACTGGAGAAATGTATTTCCCAGAACCCATGAGCAATCTTTTCCTCATATGATTCAAATTAGGCCCTAAATCCATTTCTGAAACAAGTCTCTGTGGCTAAGGGATTTCCATGTGCTAATTGGCTTAGACCTGTGCTTCCATTCAACTAATACAGCAAAGCTGATGGGAACAACCTTGGATCAGCCCAGCTCACCCACAGTGATGGGGGAGAATGAGTAGCCTTGAAACACATGTGCCATGCAGAAGATGGGTGGTAACCTAGACAAGTTAAGATCCTGTAAGATGGAAAGACAAGAAAGGATTCTATGTAGAAACCATGTAGATAATCACTTATGTGGGAGTTTGGTAAACGCTTTCTGTAAAGGAACATGTAGTACATATCTTAGACCATTGTAACTAGTCAGCTCTATCACTGTAGTAGGAAGGCATTCAGAGGCTATATGTAAATATGATGCATCATAGACAATACATAAATGAGTGATTATATTCCCATAAAACTTTATAAAGTTAAAGTCAAATTTGACCCTTGGGACATCACTTAGTATCTTGGACCTACATCATTTTATATTAATGGCTGCATTTCAAACTGCTCCTCTGGATTGCTTTCCATCTGAAAATGTCCCTTGATGTTAATTCTTGGGCTTATTTTATGCACAAATAAAGATCCTGGGTGTAGGTTCCTGAGAACTAGTAGAGGACAGTTATAAGATAGTAAGATAAAGAGCATATTTTTCTCTAGCACTTGTACCCTGTGGCTAGGCTCCCTCCCCCCAGGGAAGGCTGCTTTGTCACGCTATGACATTTTCAAATGGTGTTATTTGAAAAGCTTTAAACTTAATCCAAATAAAGAATGTGGACTTCATTTCGTATTCATTGTCCTGCATACTAACAAAGCTTTAAAAATTTTGCTAAATGTGGACTTGGACATGAGTCATGTAATTTTTACTAGTGGAGTCATGGCTAAATTAGAAAGACAAGGCACAAAGACATTAAGAGGATATTAGAGGTGATAAACATGGTACGTTACTGAGATTGGGTGCCCGATATTTATACATTCTTTATAGTCTTTGTATTTTACAGTAGAAATTGGGGGATCAGTTCACAGGGGACAAGAAAGGGGGGGTTTACTTTTAAGTCACAAAAAGGGAAGAATGGACAAATGTGTTCTTACTGACAGAAATAATGCTCATTTTCTGGCAGGAAGCTTGACAAGAAGTGATTTCTGACTCACTTGTTTCAGTTTCCAGCAAGAGACATGGAGGAGGTCAGGAGCTACAAAATGAGAATTTAGAAACCGAAAAAGTAAAACCAGGGGGCAGAATGAGGGGGGTAATTAATAAAACAGCAAGTAGCAGATATTAGATAATCAAAACTATAAAAACTGTAACAGATGGAATGAAAACTTAATAATACTGATCAACCATTAGATGTTGTTACTGGCTGCAGGGAAATTTGGTGAAGTATGCCATCCCAAATTGGGGTTTCAATCTGGAAGACAACGGTGAAAGATGATGAAATAAATTACACTTACAAAACTTGAAACATCATACTTGTATCTTGTCTCAACCTGTTGACAAGTCCAAGTTGGGCAAAATACTCTGGAAATGCTGCCTGTGACTATATAACTTGGTCCTGCCAAAGCAAATTATCACAGTGACTCAAGTAATGAGTCTTTGCCGAGCCCTGGCATTGGAAATGTCCCTTTCTCCGCCACTCCATTAGCAATACAAAGAATTAGAAAGTAGGTATGAGTCTCCAAAATGCTACTTGTTCTCTTGTAAAGTTCAAATGCATACTAAACGATATCATAAATTCAAAATAGAAGATTTCCAGAGTCTTAGGACTATCTGGACAAAGATTCAGATTAACACCCCCCCACACACACACACAAGATTGACAGGAGGAAAGATGCCAAAAGTTAATATTGATTATTCTAATTATAAAGCAGAGAAATGAACTGAGAAAATCTCTGCTCAATCTTCAGTTTAAGATAAGCTGACTCTTAGGAAATGCAGTGTTATTTTTACAAAACCATTTAAGATGTTTTCAATAAGAAAACAGAGGAAGCATCCTTTTGAAACTTACAAATACATTCTGTGAGGCAAGAATATCATTCTTCCAAATCTCACACCTCTCAGCCTATGCCCCTGTGAAGAATTTTACATTGAGGAGAGCAGAGGGCTACATGGAGAAGACAGGATACAGCCCCTTCTATTCCAAGACAGTCTTCTAGACAGAGTGGGAATTAAATATGGAAGGATCTCAAAATCCATGCAGTCTGGATGTTGCATCAGTTTAGAAATCAAAGAACAAGGAATCGATCAAGAATGGAGGAAGTTACCTCTTCTCTTTTGAACAGAAAAACAAGTGTGAAAACCTCCCAAGAGCCAGAAATCAGGCTAAAGGATGGAAATGCGTGCCAATCTCTATAATTTGGAAGTTGATTTATCATCTTACAGCATATAGACAAAGAGATCAAGATTGATGACTCACCTCATCTTCTCCTAAGAATTGAATGCGTGCATGTTCCATCTTGTTTAGGAATGTGAGGAAACCAAAACCTCCTTCAAATGTTTAAAAGTGGGTGCATTAAAAATACTCTAGAACAATGCACCAACATAGAATCTGAATGACTCAGAGGAGGCAGGCTGAGGATTACCAATGCAGAGTCTGTGTGAGGATTCAGACATCTATTTGTTCTGCTTTCTCAGCTGGCTTAAAGATGCCATATGCCTTGTCCTGCATCGTCGGAAAAGGTTGAGATAAAAGGGAGCTTGTGACTGAACAGTGACATTTGAGAAAGAGGAAATGGAATTGCTTTCAAGATAGGGAGGCTGGGATGCAGAAGGTCTGCAAGAAATTAAAGACATAATAGTGAATTAAAATTAGCCCTGAGGACAGCAAAGAGTAAATGAAATGATGCTATGGAAGCCACTGCTGCAAACTTCCCAGAAAAGGCGTGATCTGGCTCCGTCTACCTTAGCCTCTGCTCCTCTCCTTGTCTCACTGCCTATCCTTCAGTCACAGGTTTTCTTTATTTCCTCAAACTCACCAAGCCTGTTTTTAGTTTTGGTTAGGACACATTTTTTCTATTTTTCTTGACTGGGTTTGAATCTCAGCTCAGCTGAGGCTCTTGACCTCTTGTGGCTTATCTTCTTATCTATCTATCTGACTGATAGCAGATCTTCACTCTGTCATGAGAATTAAGTTAGATAATAAATTCAAAGAGCTTAACTCAGATCCTCTGCACAGTAAGTGCCCAAAACATATAAGATGCTAAGTAATAGTCTAGTAGAAGTTTACTCCTTTAATAACCATGTTGCTGATTAGACTAAATAATAGGCTCCAAGAAAAAACCCCCAGATTTTTGGTTTTTTGTTTGTTCTTATATATTCTGCATCTAGATTATTCAGAAAATGCTGCAAAAGTTAAAATTGAAGCCATCACAGAACTTTCACATGTGTGTGTGCATGTTGAAAACTCTTATTAAGTTCTACCTTAGCATGTGTCAAGTATAAATATTTTAATGAAGGAAAGACATTTTTTGAGCTAAAGAAAGATTCTCCCATTCAAAGTAAGGTTCACTGTATTTTACTCAGTTTCACACCAACACTACAACCCAGAAAATGTTTCAACAACATAAAGGAAATGTAAACCTCTATTGGAGGAAATAACCAGGAAAAAAGCCAACCTGTGAATCAGTAAGTAAAAATTAGTCTTGTCCCAAAGTCCTATGATGTAGACTTAAGTGACAAGTGACAATGAGAACCGGAAAGTATTTCTGAGAGGCACACGTGGTGATCCAGGGATTTGAGACTACTAAGTTGTACTTTGGATGTGAAGTCCACAGAAACACATCCCCAAAGGAAGAACACAGAAAATATTACGCATGGGTTCTTCATGGGAAAAAAAGTTCACTTAAGAAGCATTAGAGCCCATTAAGGAATCAAACTTAAATGTTTGAAATTAGGAAAATACTCATAGAAATTTGGGTAATGTGAAGTGAAACAAGATAAAATTAGTAGAGATCCAAATCATTGAAAGACAAATGCAAATGATAATTGCCTTCACAAAAGAAGATAAAGTATTTTATTGCACAGTGATGAGTAGTATAAATTTATATGACAATGTTACTTTAACAAAGACCAAAATGTCAATGGGGAAAAGAAAATTTAAAATGTGTTAAATATTGTTCTTATATTATAGTGACCAAAAGGCAAATGTTTCTTCATTCTAATGATTTGAAAACTATAGGCTAAGGAATAGACAGTACTTAAAAAATAAAGATAATTCATCAGGGGAAAGCAAATAAAAGATGCCCAGAGAAGTGGACTTTTAAAACTACTTCAGAAAGTGACAAGAAAAGTGATATAAGTGTGTTCCAATCAAAGGGGAATATTTTGAGGGGATTAATTGCTAACTGTAATAACTGTTTACCATAACATTTTTTAATTTAAATATTCACAGTATTTTCCAATCAGAACTCATATCATACTAATGAAACTATAAATGAGATAAACCTGCTTTTAAAAGAGGAAATTCTCAAATTGGTGTGTTAGTAACACAAAGTCTAATTATCTCCTATGGACCAAAGACTCACCTTAAATTAATTTATATAAAAACGTACAACAGGTAAATGGAAGCAAAGAGAAAAAGTACATTTTAATAGTACTGTCAGACTCTCTAGGATTCAAAACTGAGGGCATCACAGGAGTCTCTGAACTCAAGAACACTATTTGATGTTACAAAAACCTAAACTTAATGGAAGGCAGATAGAGAGGTTCTAACACATAGTTAGTAAGCATATTTATATAGGAATAGATAAAAGTAACGAATAATAACACTCATGAAACATGCTTTGTTGGTCAACAAATAATAGATTTTTGTGATGTGTCCTGCGATTTCTTAGGTGTATATGTCATTTAGATCAGGATTTCAGGAAGTGTCCTTCAAATCTTCCATGTCCTTATCACCTTGTGACCTACTTGTTCTAGGTCAGTGAAACATGTGTGTCTATTATCCCGCTATGAATGTCTATTTCTCCTGCTCTTTTTGCCAGTTTTTACTTTGTCTAGTTCAGATTATCCTATTAGAGGGATAGAATCCCAGAAATATGCATTCCTGGTGAAATGTAACATATGTCATTATGAATTGTGCCTGTGTATCTCTTACAATGCTTTTTGTTTAATAGGAGTAGGAAATTAATGTAGCTCCACTTTCTTTTGTTCAGTGTTTGGATGGTATATCCTTTTCCACTTGGCTTCTTTTAAAGCACTCTGTAACCTTCTTTTTGGATGTGTTTCATTTCAGTATTATCGAGTTTTTATCCAGTGTGATAGTTCTTCATTTTTCAATTGAGATATTTAGTTCATTTATATTCATTCAGTGATTGAGAATGTATTTGAATTTAAAACTGCCATCTTACTGAGTGCTTTTTGTTCATGCCATCCTGTTTATTTTGTTTTATCCCTTGCCTTATTACAGAGACAAAATTGAATAGTTGTCCTATAAATTACAGCACTTGTTTGTAATATCAAAATCTAATGTTCATTGATATGTTGACCCTCTTTCTAGAGCAAAGTAAAAACCATTGAACACTTCAAACATTTTTGTCCTCTGACCTACTCTTCTTTCTTGTCATGTATTCTGGTTCTGTCTGTATCTTAAAACTTGTCAAAGCATGATTAATTATGAGTCAACTTATCCATATAAATTCATCAACATATTTTATGCCCTCTCATCTTTAAGAAGTTTCTGTATTCACATTAAAATGTCCATTGACCAAAATTATATGTTTATTTGCAGTAAGTGAATGAAGAAATCGTTAACAAAGTTTCACAATCTCTTTGGTTTGCAGCTTAATCATGGTAGGCATTTACTGGACAAAAAGTCAAAAGCCTGCAGTCTGGCACATAACGTGACAGTAGGCCACCAAAGTAGTGGCTTCATGACTCACAAAATCAAACATGTAGAGTGGCTTCATCTGGAAACCTTTGATTTTGTTTTGACTTGACCTTACCCTCAGCCACCTCATATATCCTAATTAAATTTCTAAGCTAAAATTAGTTTTCTTTTGCAGTTTCATGACACTCTTGTATTTTACTAGTAATATTTGCAATGCATTTTGGCTATGTTTATCGCGGGGGGGGGTTGGTACGTGTGCATAATACATCGTAATTCTTATTGTCCCTTACCCACTCATCCCTCCCTGCTCCTTCTAACTCAGTCCTTTTCCCATTTGCCAAAGCTTTATTTCCATTTTTTCAACTCTTTTTTTTCCTCTTTTTTTTTTTGTCTTTTTGACACAGAGTTTCATTATGCAGCTCAGGCTGGCGTTGAGCTCACTTGACCTTGCAATGATCCTCCTGCCTCCATCTCTTATTCCCCTTCCTATTTGAAAGGGACAACCCTACCTCACGTTATCTTCCTTTTATTTTGCTCTTCACAGTTCTTATAGTTTTGGTTTCCCATAGAAGAGGAACCATGTGATATTTAAGCTTGTGTGTCTCATATATTTCACTTAATATTACGGTCTCAAGGTGCATCTTTTACCTATGAATGTCTCAGGTTTATCTTTTTTTTTTAACAGAGCAGTTCTCTGTTGTCCATGGCACTCCTTTGAAACTACTAGAGCAAACCAAGGGCAAGAATCACAGAGGTGAAATAACTCAGTCAACTCAGCGTTAGTGAAACCCACTCTGTTCAAATTCAGCAGTGAGAGATGGTAACGAAGAGGGTATTTAAGGGTGGACTGTGCCCGTCTCTGAGGACAAGGAAGCACTAAGTAAATTATGTTAGCTGATGCCGCCTAGCAATGAATCCTCCCGGAATTCCAGGAGTGGGTGCCCTGGAAACAAAGGCCTTCTCTATCTACAGGTTCTGCATCTACCCATTCAACCATCCAAGGGTCACGTACCATGGCCTAAGAAGGTCGTGTCTGTACTAAAAGGTCCAGATAGTTTTCCTTGCCATTATTTCCTAGACTGTATAGTATAGAACTATTTATGTAACATTTATATGGTAATAAAATTAATTTAACGGTGAGTTAAAGCATATAGGAAGGTTGGGTCCATTATATGCAAACACATACGCAGGACCAGAACATCCCTGTATTCACACGGAGTTCTGGATCAGTCTTCTCAAGACAGAAACAACTGCTAATGGTGCAATTGGGATCTGCTATTTTCCTAGGCACCTGGCAGGTTCCATGAGGTTTCTTGGGCTTAACAAGAGGCTACCGATGAAAGTAAATTACTTCTCTGCTTCCGTAGTAGTGACTTCTCCCACTTCCTCCTTTGGATCTTAAAATGAAAAAAAAAAAAAAAAAAGGTGTATAGGAAACACACAGGTCTTCATGTCTTCACATCTTGCCTATCATATTCCTTTTTCTAGAGAGAGGGGCCTCTGTCATTCCTAAATCTTTTGTCCGTTGCAAGTAGAGAGACCTTGTACATAGCCTGTGTTTGTCAATTTGTGCAATACAGACCCTCTGTGGATTTGATCCACCACCTCTAACGGCTACTGAGATGACAGCCCGTAAACTAAGAGAAAAGCTAGAGGTGTGGGCTGTAATATTTCTGCTGTTCTGTCTCCCAAAGGCACAGGGATGGAGAGATATCAGATCTTATCCCCAGAGGAGCAGAGTGCAATAGTGCGAAGGCGAGGCAGAAGTTGTTTATTCACTAAAGGAAGCTGGCAATTCTGTGCATGCACGTCCTCATTAGGCCTTTGGAGAACTGGGCTGGGATCCGCAAGGGAAGGGGTTTCTTTTTTTCTCTGATATTCTTTAGCCTTTGCTTCTTGGGATCCTCCAGGTTAACAAACAAAATACAGGACACCTTTGTATTACCTGGAACATCTAGTAAAAAATTATTTGTTTTTCACCTGAGATTCTAATTTATCTGGACACCCTGTGTGTTGTTTGGTCACCCTGACACAGCTTGTATGAATACCTTGTTACACTGAATTTCATAGTCCATCAGTTGTTCTACGCCACGTGTGTTTATAGGTCTATGAAATTATGGGAATTGTAGTCTCTCTTAGCACCTGTTTAGTATGACAGAATTAATATAAAATTAATGTGCTTTGACATGTATTATTTCATACCATTATTGACAACATGATTGAAGTTGTCAATAGTATCAGAGTACCCAGCCCAAAGGGTAATTACGGCACCATTACATAGACACCTGATTTTAACAAGGGAGTTATAGGAAGTGCCTGGTTCTTTTAAATCATAAGGAGTAGCATTAAGCTTTAGATCAGTGCAGTCCAATAGACATAAAATCTAAATTTCACATATAATTTCAAAATTTCTAGTAGCCGCCTTTATAAGTTAAAAAAGAAAAGCTAATTTTAATTGTTTAACTCAGATTATCTAAAACATTGTCTTAACAACACAGAATCCATATAAAGAAATTATTAATGAAATCTTTTACCTTGTTTTAATATGGGATCTTCGGTGTGTTATAGCTCATCAGAAGTACTTCATGTGTAGAATTTCATAAAATGTGTAGCTGAAAAGATAGATTCACATGCCCAGGTTATATCAAACATAGTTAAATGGCTTTAATAACTGAGTTGAATATAATCTTTTATATTTAAATTAATTAACATCACAAAACAAATCTACAACTCATCTGTCTCCCCAGGGACTGAAATCAACAGTATTCTAGTTTCTCTTAGTGTGTATTAATTTCATAGCAAGTCTCCTTTGTATCTGTTTTTTGTACAAGAAACTCAGGTGATGTGGTTTTTCTTACAAGTCATTGAGTCAGTTCACATAACCGATGCAGTATGAACTTCCCCGACTGTCCATGTTTTGTGTTTGATATTTTACTTCAAGGAGGCTTTTCCAGAATCCTCCCAAAGACATTATTACATCCAAGGCCCTCTGGAAGGATCTGAACCAGTCTGAGAAGGCCAAGCCAGAACCTCCCCCGCAGTCCAAACAGTTTGTGGACTTTGTCTAAATAGTCTGGTATACTAACCACAACTGAGGAATTTATTAGAGCATTAAAGTACTGTAACAAAAATGTTGTCATTCAAAGGCTAGGGGGAGGAGTGGAATATTCCTAAAGCCAGACATTGGGGCTCTGGCAAGGGGACAGGCAAAGTGTCGAGGTCAGGGGATCAAAAGGTGATTGGCGGCATCTAATTGAGGAGTACAGCTCTGCTATCTGCGGTTTCCCTTCCGAAGGGCGGAATTCGGTGCAGCTCTTTGAAGAACTGCGCAGCCAGCCCAGGGCCCTGCAGGAAGCGCTGGCCTGGATTCCTGGAAGTTACACACGGTGGGGGTGGGGCCCTAGTCTGCGTTTCTCTGGGCCTAGACTCATCATTTTTAATTCCTTTTACCCGAAACAGTAGCTGGGAATCTCCTGGTGCAATTCGCATGACACCTAAAGCAAATGCAGATGTTCAAATAATTAAGAAAAGCAGAAAAAAATAGTGTTAAAAATGCATACGAGAAAAGAAACTTTGCAAGACTCTAATACACACATCCATAATCACTCAGATCCTCGTATGTGATATTTATGTCCAGTTCATTTCACTTGGTGGCTTATCCACTTAAGTGTCTTTAATTAAGTACTTTCAGCTCTTGCTTAATTTTCCGGAGTGCTAATATGTTTTCATCTTTATCTTTCTGATACTTAACTTATGTACAGAGGTTGCAGACAAATCAAGGCAAAGAAGACACAAAGTGAGTTCTCTCATTTCACCAGGAAAACTGCAGTTTCAGTGAAAGGAAAATATCTGGTTAACCAACATTTATTGAGCATTTACTATGTGTGGGCTACCAGGGATAGCAAAGATAGGAGACGGCGACTCATTGTAGAAAATCCTGCTGTGTCGTTTACTAATTGCGTGACATTAAGGCAATTCTTTGTATTTTTAAAGCTAAATTTCTTCAATTTTAAAATGAACATAGTAAAAAGAAAATGATAAAAGAAAAACATGTAGGTTACTAATAAATGCCTTCTTATAATCATTATTAAATATGAATTATCACCACCTCCATTTCAAGAAATTGAAAGTAGACTTTTTTTATTTTGCCAATTTGGGTGTGTCACAGTTCATACTGGCTTTAGGTCAATGGCCACTACCAATTTTAAGAAATCTGTAATACTATTTTTCATTTAAAAACAAAAAGCAGGATTTGACAAGATTGACTATATAGCCAGTTTTTGGATTGACTTATAATTTCCAATAGTTTTTTTAATACATGATTTAAAAAAAAGAACAAAAATGATGATGAGAATTTCAAAATAACATAATAGGAGATTAACAATGGTTAACATATTGTGTGTTGTTAGTTTCTTTGTGTATTGTTGCTCAGGTTACAAGATATAGGCATGAAAAAATGATCAAATAATGAAAGTACAAACCGTTCTTTTTGATGAACTAACAGAGATTAGTAGTATAATTGTCTTCCTTGTGTATACACACATTCTATATAATCTTTTCCCTTCTTTCTTTTCCCCTTTCCTATATTCCAGTTGTTCTTTTCTTTTGAGCAGTTTCTTCACTTTTCACTTCCATAATACCTATTATATATTTTGGATACTATCTACTCAGTTTTTTTTAACAATAGGGAGACAAAGCAGTGTTTACACATGCAAGTCTGATTTATTTTGTTCAGGAGTATGGTCTCAAATTGCCTTCATTTACCTATAAAAACCTCGAGTTTATTCCTTTTTATAGGTGAGTAGTACTCCATTGTATAAAAATACCACATCTTTTTTATCCATCCCCTAGCCGATGGGCATTTGTGCTGTTTACAAGATTTAGCTATTACTAAATTGTGCTGCTATAAACATGGGTGCATATATATTGCTGTGGTGTGATATTTTCATTTCTTGGAAAATACCCAGAACAAGAACAGCTGGATAGGATGGGACCTTCAAGCCCAGTTTTTTGAGGAATCTCTATACTGATTTCCACAGTGGCACCAGTCTACACTCCAACCAGCAGTGGAGAAGGGCCCCTTTTCCCCCACAACCCCATCAGCATTTCCTATTGGTTGATTTCTTGATGACAGCCATTCTTTCTGGAGTGAAGTGGAATATTAGTGTCATTTTAATTTGCATTTCTCAAATGACCAGTATATATTATTAATTTTGTCTTTTATCCCTAATAATTTGTTTTCCCAACTTTTTAAGGGTTATTTTTATTTTCCTTTTTTAAAAAAAGACAAAAGTTGCATACCATATGCTTTATGAAGTCAAAGATTAAAATTTAATGGTGTTTAATAAATTCACAGATGTATGCAAGCATTATCATTGTAGATTTTATTGTTTTAGAATATTTTCACTCCCTTGAAAGGAAATCCTATACCATTTAACTATAACTTTTAATTAATAGCCACACCATTGCCTGCCACCATCTAAAACCAGTAATCTACTTCCCATCTCTATAAATTTGTCTAATTCTGCAAGTTTCATGTATGTGGATTCAGTCTCCTTTTTGACTGAGCTCTTTCATGTTGCATATTTTTGAGTTTTAGGCATAGTTTTTCATGTGTAGGTAGTTGATCCTTTTTATGGCCAAGTAATATTCTATTGTATGACTATACATTTACTTAACCATTTACCAGTTGGTGAACATGCAAATTGTTTCCACCTTTGTGGCTACTATAAATAATGCTACTATTATGAGCAAGATATATGTGGATATACATTGTTAGTGCTCCTAAGAATAGATTGCTGATGACAATGAGTAATTTATCACCTAGTGATTCTACAATGAGAATTTTTTTTCCTTTGAATTCCTTGAATTTGGTATTGATCTACCCTGTTCTGCTTTTCTATTTTCTTTAATTTTCTTTTATTTCTTTGAAAAAAAAAGAAAGAAAAGAAAAATATGCAATATAACCACCATTGTTAAATTTCTTTCATTCTGTTGTGAAAACCTATGTTGATATTGTTTTGAGTTTGTTGTTGTTGTTTATGCCTTTTGGTTTTTGATCTTCATTTCTGACTTCTCTTTTTTAAATAAAAAAAAGAATAGGTTGCTGAGTCATAGGTTTAACCACCTGAGAAGCTGCCAGACTATTCTAAAATGGGTACAGCATTTTTCATTCCCACAGGCAGTGTGAAGGGTTCAGTTTTCTTTATAGCCTAACAATGATTAATGTTTTTCTGATTCTAACCTTCTTAAGGGTATAGACTATATCTCACTATGACTTTGATTTGCACTTTAATAATGATGTTGAGCATTTTTGGCCTTTTGTTTATCTTTAAAGAAACATACATCTGGTTCCTTTGCTCATTTTAATATTAAGTTACTCATCTTTTTATTGAAGAGTTGTAGGAATCTTTTTATATAATCTAGATACAACTTCCTTATCAGATAACATAGTTTATGCATATTTTCTTCCTTTTTGAAGGTTTTCTATCACTTTCTTGATAATGTGTTTGAATGAACAAAAATTTTCCCAGAATATCCATGAAGTTCAGTTTATCTCTTTGGATTTTCTACTCATTATGTGTTAGTCAGCTCTCTGACTCTGTGACAGAATACCTGAAGAAATCAACTTAAAGAGTAAAAAGTCATCCTGTTAGTACAGTGGTGCATATCCGCACTGGCCACACAGGAGACTGGGGTTTGATTCCCCAGTGGGGAGGCAGCTGTCCTTGTCAGGTATGGCAGCACATGCCCATAATCCCAGAATTTGGGAGGTTGAGGCAGGGGGATCACCATGAGTTTGAGGCCAGCCTCAGCTGTATGGTGAGGTGAAGATCAGCCTGAACTGCATAGTGAGACACTGTCTCAAAAAACAAACAAACAAAAAAAAAAAACCCAAGAAAACAGTAAAATAATTATTTTGGTTCAGGGTCAAAAGCTTCAGTCTGTGACCAACTGGCTGTATTGTTTTCCGGTATGTGATGAGGCAGAAGTGTCACAGAAGAAGGACACAGCAGAGGAAAGCTGCTTACTTTGTGGCAGCCAGGATGGATCAAGAGAAGGAAAGAGTCAGGAAGGGAGGGCTGGAGACAAGACTGTCTCTCACAGCTGTGTCCACAGGGACTGCTTCATCCAATTAGGTACCACCTTCTTATAAACCCATGCAGCTAATGAATATACCAGTAGATTTAAAGCTACTTAATAAAATTAGATCCCTCACGATCCAACCACTTCCTAAAAGCCCACCCAGCTGGCGACCAATCTTTCAACACAATGAACCTCTGGGGAGTGCTTTGGGTCCCAGCTATAGCATCAACTTTTGTTGATGCAACTTTTATATATAGGAATCCAATGCAAAAATCACAAATATTTACCCTTATGCCCCCATATAAGAGTTTTATAATTTCTTTTTGTATGGGGGATAGAACTCACAACCTTGCACTTGCTAGGCAGGCACTTATGCCACTGAGCTAAATCTCCATTCCAAGTTTTATAATCTTATCTGTTGTGTTTAGTCCACTGGTCCGTATTGAGTTAATTTTTCTATATGATGTGAGGTAAGTGTCCAGAGTCATTTCTTTGCAGCGTGGCTATTCAGTTGTCCCTGCACCATTGTTAAAAAGCTTATTTTTCTCCGTTAAAAGGCCTTCATATCTTTGTTGGATATCAATTGAAAACAAATGTGTGGGTTTATTTCTGGACTCCAGTTCTTCACTGTTCGTCCTTTCATTTTCAAATATTACAAGCCTCACATAATTTCATCGTTACTTTTATACAACCAGCAGCACAGCAAGTTTGTTTACACCGCTAGAGACACGTGAATGATACTTGGGCCATAATGTGACAATCGCTGTTTCGCTTAGCAGTAAGACCTTGTCAGCTGCGTTGCTGTCTTAGGAGACCACCGTCTTATCTGTGATCCACCACTGACCGAAACACTGGTTTACAGTTCACGACTCTGGCGGCTACAGATTTTTGGCTTTTAGCGCTCCACATTTTGGAACGGAATTAGAGTTTCTTTGAAATGAACTACATGATCAAAATTTATAGGTGTTTGTGAACATAAGAAAGCCATCTATTACTCTCTGTGCATAACACAGTTCTAGCCCATGAAATCAGGTAAGGTAGATATTTAAAAATCTCATGCATCAATTTATTTTTAATTACCATCATATTTTGCAAAAGTTACATTTGAATATATAATTACGTGCAGTCTCTGGTTATTCCTTTTTTCTCATTATACAACTTTGATTTTTAAAATCTAATTATGTTGTATGTGGCTCCAGTTTAGGAATTTTCATTGTTAACTCGTATTTCTTAATGATAGTAAACTATCGTATTTTAATGATTTTCTTGTCGATAGACATTTGGGTTATTCCTAGTTTGTACATTCTTCTAAGCATTCTTGTTCATGCCTCCTGAGGCACATACTCTAGCATCTCTATAAATAGCTAGGAGTAAAAAACATTAAGTTAATTGCTTTTGTGATCAGAGAATGTGGATTTTATTACTCTGATTCTTTGAAACTTCTTCAAAATTGCTTTAGGGCCTAGTAATTGATCGATTTCTGAAAATAAACCATGCGTGCTTCAGAAGGTGCATTCTCTGGTACGTAGTTGCTGAGGTCTATGTATGCCCAATACTTAAAGTTCATAATCTATGCTGTTCAACTCTAAATATCAATTTTTGTCTATTTGATCTATCAGTAATTGAGACAGAAATGTCGCCATTTCCAATCCATCTTACTGTGTTCTGATATTTTGGTTATATTTCCCCCAAATAGTAGAGACTAGTTTTTTTCTTATTCTAACTTTTCAATTTCTGTGTTTAGTCAATTAATGGTTTTTGTGATTATTCACATATTTGAACTAGTTTCTTCCAGTTTACTTTCTTACTTCTATTAGTCCAATATTTTTTGACAAATTTTTTCTTTAATTATTGTTATTATACTTGACCTTTATTTTAAATTTATTTGAAATATATGTAATATTTACATGAAAAGACTACACAAGACAAAATATATAACTCAGTGACATAGCCTCAAAGTAAACACTTTTAAAATAATCAAAAGGAAAGAAAAAAAATCCTAGAAAGTTCAGCATAACACCTATAAATCACTAGTTCCTCTCTCATCCTTGAAGTAACCACTGTTTTGATTTCTGGTACACTAGTTGTTTTTGTAGAATCATGTAATATAAATTCTTTTGTATCTGACTTCTTTCATTCAAAATGATGCTTATAAAATTAATGTTACATTTTGTTTCTTTACTCAACACTATATATTTCTCTGCTGAAGGATATACTGCAATTTGTCCATCTATTGTGGGTGTTTTTTATTTTTTTGGTTATTGTTTTAAGATAGGATCTCACTATGGAGTCGTGTCATTCAGACTGGCCTTAAATTCACTATACAGCCCAGGCTGGCCTCTGAATTGATGGTAATCCTTCTGCCTCAGCCTCCCAAGTGCTAGTATTACTGGTTTTGCTAATACACATTACATACATTATTGTCATATAACAACATGTGGTTTAACACCTTACAATGCTAACTCATTATTTCAAAATTCTGTAGGTCAGAAGTACAGGTGACACTTGGGGAGGCTGAGGCAGGAAGAATGTGAGCATGAACCCAGCCTAGGCAACTGAGTCACATCCTGTCTCAAATGTTTAAAAAGTCTGTGAACAGTTGGTAGACTTTTTTGCTCAGGGCCCAAAGTCTAAAATCAAGGTGTTCATAGCTGGGTTCTTATTTAGAAACAGACACACACAATCTACCTGTTATGGTTTAGATAAATTTATGCCACAGACCCACATGTCAAAGGGCTGGTTCCTGCACTGGTGCTTTGGGGAAGTGGTGGGACTTTCCAGAAGTGCAAGGAATCTTGGGACACTGGTCCCTTCCTCAGTGTGTTTTGCTTCCTGGCCATGCAGTGAGCAGTGAACTCCATCATGTTTTCCCTACTATCTCTATGTAGCCCCAACCTCCTCCCCAGAGTCCTAATAGCCATAGCTGTGCCTGATCGTGGATTGAACCTCTGCAACTGTGAACAAAAACAAACCTTTTCTCTTTGAAAGTTAACTTCCTCAGATATTTTGTTACAGTGCTAGAAAGCTGACAAGCACCCTGCTCAATCACACTGTTGATTGAGTCTATTTCTTTAGGGAGGTAGATGTGAGGTTCCTTTTTCCTTATTGTCATCATTTTCATCTGTTTCTCTTGAGAGTCCTCACCAAAATCACAGGCATCCATGGCTTCATGGAGTCCTCACTTTTTAAATCTCTTTGACTTCTTCTGCCATCCCTTTTTTGCCAACAAGTAAAGGCAATTCTTTGCCTTGTAGGGCACATATGATTATATTAGGCTCACTCTTTCAACAATGAATCATGCCATACATCATAATGCAGGCTTTTACATTTAAAAGTTCTGGGATTAAGCTATTAAATTTCGGGGATGGGGCGCTTTTAAAATTCTGGAGTCTACAGACATAGTTTGATGATAATTCTTAATTTTATGTATGTATATATTAATTTATATATACACGGTCTCACTGTGTAGTACAGACTGGCCTTGAACTTGTTTATGTAGCCAAGACTGGCTTTGAACTCAGGATGACCCTCCTGCCTCAGCCTCCTTTGTGCTAGAATTATAAGTGTGTGCCACCATATCTGGCAAATTCTTAATTTTAAAATAGGAAAATTTATTATATTTTTCCGTTATCATTAGTGCAGTGTGTATCTTATTTATGAAAACTTTTGTCACATGGTCATGAATATCTTTTTCTCTGTTGTCTTTTAGAAACTAAGTAGTATTTCTTTGTTGTTGTTTTTTACATTTAGATCTAAAACTCACGTTGGATTTATTTGTGATTTTGCATTCTCTAATCTTTTCTTTGGGATGTCCAGTAATATGTATACTGGATTTTCTTACACTATCATTCATATTCTTTAATATCTGTGACATATCACCTATCTTTCTATTTCTCTGCCATATCCTTCTCAGTCATTTTTATCTGTTATTTAATACAAATTTGAATTTTAAAAATTTCAATAATACTTTTCATTTCTTGAACGTCTTACTTTTTCTCTTCAAACGTGCAAGCTCATTCCTAGTTGTGGTTTACGATTGTGTCTGCTATTGTTTACACACTTTTGTTTGTAATAATATCTTTAACTTTAAGCATTTGAGATATTGATCTCCTATGTTTTATATATTTAAACGTCCCAATTTTGCAGTTTTTAAGACTCTAACTTTGCTGTGTGTTTTATCTGCTGAATGTCATTCGTAGTATTTTGACCTGTAGTATGCTTAATTACTTTGTTCTTTGATTATAAGATTATTGCTTAGTCTTAAATCCTGGGAGTTGTTTGGGTCTTTGTTTTGGTTTAGATCTAAAATGCCCCCCAAATCCTCATAAGTATGGAAAGCTATTGGATGATAGCACCTCATCCTCATCAGTGGACTGATTCACTGATAAATCCAGAGAGAAGGAGGTGGATCCCGCTCAGGATAGATGGTTCCCGGGAGGTGTGACCCGGAAGGATATATCTCTCTCCCAGCTCCTCTCTTCTCTCTCGATTCCTGACCTGGAACAGCTTTCCTCCAGGAGTCCTTCGACCCTTCCTTTCCTGACCTGGAAATTTAAAATTCCCTGAGTAAATTTAAAATTTGTAAATTTAAATTTGTCAGATATCTTGTCTCACCACAGCAGTGACAGCCTTGATTGAAGAAACTCTTTTTTAAAGACAGTTTACTCTAGCTTCTGCTAGTGGCCAGATTTAATTAACCTGGACCACCACATCAGTGGTGTGATGGGCAGCTACATTTAGAAATCACATTCTTCAAGTTACTCACTGCCTTGTGACCTACTTTTCACCAATTGGGAGCTGTTTCACTTTTTTCCTGGCCACTTTATTTCTTGTGACACAACAGATACTTGGGAGGTTGTTCCAACTCATGGTAGTACTTTTATGAAGTACATAACTGTGCATGTGAAAGGACAGAGTGCCCCGTAAAGCAGGTAGTCAAGTGTATCATGGGTCCAAAGTTAGTATTCTTACCATTTCTTTAGTTATGACTTTTTCTGATTTATTTTTTCCTTCTAAAACATTCATTATTTACATATTAGGTATGTAACATCCATCTTCTAAGTTTCGTCCCTTTTTATTCATGAGTTGAAATAATTTTGATGTCCTTTGGAAGAATTTCCAAATTCTGGGTCATTAAAATGCAATGTGCTAGGTATAATGAGGTTTTGTTTCACTTGTTATATAGAATTTAAAATGTGT
Organism: Dolichotis patagonum; assembly: GCA_004027295.1. NCBI lineage: Eukaryota > Metazoa > Chordata > Mammalia > Rodentia > Caviidae > Dolichotis > Dolichotis patagonum. The sequence goes on along the minus strand of PVJX010000197.1, from coordinate 239,696 downwards.
AAATATCGTTTCTAGATGCAAATATTGCATTTTGTGCTCTTTGCATTTTCTTGAGAATTCTCATTACATTTTACTGCAGTCTTAGACCATAATACCCTTACCAGGATGTGATTGGTTTCTTACCTTACTGGAAAAGACCACTACTGCATTCCCACATGCACTTCCTTGTTTACATCCTTGTGAAACAAGCTGCAGCAACCTGAACAAGCTTTGAACCACAGATTTAAATCTTTTAGTCCCACTCCAAGATCCATCTAATAGGAGCTGGGTGTATTTGGATTCACTGTATTGAAAAACTGACAGGTCTATAATAACGGTCTATTGTTACAAAGGTGAATTAACCAGTAGTATGTCTCCAGAGATTGAATGACATTCTCAAAAAGTCTTTGAAGTTGCCAAAAAGGATTGAAGAAAGGAACTTGTGAGTTAGGACTAAAACGGTAGAGAAAGTAAAACACCAAAGAGTAAAGTTAAGCAGGAGCAAAAGCGGAGTAAGCGAAGAACCCAGGGGTTATCCTCCCAGGTGGACCTAATAAATCTTCCTCCCAGGTCCTCCCACATCCTCCCAGGTGGACCTAATAGTCTCTGCTTAGTAAATCTTTTGGAGATGTTATTGTTTAATACTGACTGGATTTTGTTCGAACCTCTTTTCCTGTACCTGAGCAGGTAGAAGAATACCATTGCCATACAACTCATGCAGACATAGATGCCTGATACCCAATATTGCAAGTGGACAGGAATGCTAGACCATTTCCCATTTCCATATTCATATCTAGAAGCTGGAAGGGAAAGGTACATTTGCTGACCTTTCCCCAATGTCCGTGTATGCTTCCCCCTCACTCCCCCTGCCAACTTATCCCAAATCCTGGTTCTCTTGATAAACTACAGATGCTGCTTTGGTGGAGGGACTGCAGAGCAGTGGTATCATCCCTGTGTCCTGGTGTCCGTGCTCTTCAGCAATCTTTTCTCCTTCAAGTGTAGGAAACACCTGTGACTTGCTTTTAATCACCATGACAGTAATGATGTCACTACCGTGATTAGGTAGTATTACAGGGCAAAGGCAACTGGATGTCATGTTCATGATTACAAGCTTCTGAGCAGATTTAAACCAAAGCCTGTCTTGGGAAGCCTGAGGACACAGTAGCCACATCGGAGAACTCTAATTGGTAAGAAACTGTGGGCGGGATTTAGTCAGCTTTGAAGACCTCCAGCAACTTTCCGTCAAGAACTATCAAAATTTCATAGTGCTCAGCCATACAACCATGAGGGATTAATTCTGCCAGAATTCCAAATAACCTTGGAGGTAGATTCTTTTCCAGTTGAGACAATGAATGAAAATTCAGCCTGACTGACCTTTTGACATAGCCTTTTGTAACTCTGAACAAAGTCCTCAGCTAGGCTGGGTCCGAATTCCTCAACTGTGAAATAAATGCGTGCTGTTTTGAGCCACTAAACTCAGGATATGAAGCAACTGAAAACCAATCCACTTTTAAAGCAAGAATGATAAGAAAGTGCAAAGCTAAAACGTCATCTCTGCCCCTACCCTAACCCTTCCAGTCAGTACTGTAGGAGCAGGGTAATGCCAAGCGCTATCTCTCCCCCTGCAGGAACAGTTGACATGCCCTGCCTCGGGTATTTTTAGAACTCAAGTGTGCCACCAGGAAATTTTATCAGGCTGCCACAAAGAGTGTTTATTCACCGGTGTAAACTGGCTGTGGAATTTACTGAACTGTTCTTGAGCAGAACTTTTAATAGTGTTAATATGTGTTTACATACATCATCTCACCCTATACTCATAATGATTCTATGAGCTGTGTAAGCAAGTTCTTCTGTGGGAAGGATGTGATACGAAGCTGGGAGTTTGAATGGCTTGCCCACATCTACCAGCCAGTAAGTAGAAGAACCAGCAGCAGATTTAAGTCTTCTAAAACTAAAACTGAGTTGTTCCTCTGCACAAAACTATTAGTCATAAATAAGGCATTACCTACAGTCTAAAAATGGAGTTAACAATGACAAGACAGTCTTAGAATATTTTTTAAAAGTAGGGTAAAATTAGAAAATTGGTATCAGCACTTCCTCTAAAATTGTGGAGGTCACCTGGCATATAGTTAGGCTAGTGAAATTTCTGTCATCATTAAAGGACTATTATACAAAGTCTCATGCTTGTGTGTCTGGTTCAAATGTTGGATTCATCCTGAACAGTAAACTCAAGAGAAAACTTCAAATATGGAAGTTATTTACAGTTAGAACTTGCAAATCAAGCTGTCTAAATCACAAGGTAAGTGCAGGCACATAACTTCATAGAGTCATGAAGCTTTATTTCTGTAAGAAGAGACTTCTAGCCTGTGAGATTTTGAAATAAATCTTGTGAAGACTAAGACTTGAAAGTTTGGTCTAAGAGTAAGTACTGCAAAAACTGTGTTGTTACTGGAAAAGTGATTTTGTGAGTTTCTGGATTCAATCCTCAGTACCACCAGAAAAAAAAAAATAAGTTTTGAAGTGGATAAATTCTCCAGGGATTCTCTTTGGTCTGCATTTTAGGGACACTTGGAATGTTCACAAATGCTTCAGAATTGTTAGTTTCTAAAAAAATCTTGCTTGGATTTATTCATTAGGTTTGGAAGAATTTGAGATAGTATTGATTCTACTATGGTCACAACTATCTAGCTATTTAGGTTATATTTAATGTCTCTCAAGGTTTTATACTTCTCCAGGTAGAAATTTGACACATCTGCAATTAAATTCATCTCTTTCACACTGAGGAATATTTTGTAAATATATTTTAATATTTTGCTTTTATTTAGACTGACTATTGATTTACAGAAGACTTGGAAAGGGTACATAGTTTCTTCATACCCTTCACCTGATTTTCTTCACAGTTAAATGTCTTATGTTAGCCTCAGTACATGTGTCACAAGCAAGAAACCTACATAAATTCATTATCACAAGGTACATTTCAGGTATGCATAGGTTTCCCTGATGGGTGTTGTTTGCTTTATTTGGTTTGCTTGGTTGTTTGATTTTTGGTTTCTCCTACTAATGCATTTTTTTTTCCCCCTCTGGAACACTATATAGCACTTAGGGTGTCTTCTGACTCTCTCTTTATCTTTGAACATTTTTGGTGTTGTTTTCTGTTTTTGTATGACCTTGACAGTTGTATGATCTTGACAATTTGGGGAGCACTGGTGAGCCATCAATCTTCTGATAAACAGAGAGAGAGAGAGAGAGAGGGAGGGAGGGAGGGAGAATGTGCATGTTCATAACACAGAGCCAGCTTGCTGTGGTGCTCCGAGAATGGCTGCCATGAACTGCGAAACTGCAGTCTTTCTGGGTCTCAGTGGCTGCCTGTGCCTCTCCGTGTAAGTATATAATATTCTGAGAATTACGTCAGCACTTAAAAATGCAAGCATTTTGTCCACCGTGTGCACCAATTACAGGCCAACTCATCTCATTAGAGATTCAACAAAAGTAACCAAGATCATTTGCAATCCTGGAAGAAACAAGCAGTGCTAATCTTCCTACAAGAGGATATATCAATATTTTATGGAAGGTACAAGAGCTTTTGCCAAGACAATTTTGTCTATGTGGGATTTGTCTTCACTTGCTGGTTTTATACTGTACACCTCACTTAAAACACAGCTCTATCATTTGCCACAGAGAAAGATAGGCAGTCTTTCTAGGACTGTTGCTTTGTAGGAGCAACAGAATCTGCAAATGAAGGAGACTGAGTGGTACACAGACACTTGTTCAGGGACTGGACATGGGAGAGCTCTCTCAGCTAAACTCAGTACAGTAATCCACTTTTATCCACAGGGGATATGTTCCAAGGCCTTCAGTGGATATCTGAAACCTCAAATACTATCAATCCCTGGAAACACTGCATTTTTTATTAGGCACAATAAGATATAAGCAATAATAAAATAGAAAAATCCTACTAATGTACTGTAATAAAAGTTATGTGAACATTATATGTCTCCCTCTTGCTCAAAAAGTGTGACTTGAACGTAGAACAGTGATATTGCAACAGCCCGTTTGATAACCATGACTGACCAGGGAGTAGCATATATAGCATGGATACACTGAACAAAGGATTGAGTCAAGTTCTGAATAGGGAAGAATGACTTGGCATAAAGTTTCAGGATGGTGTATACTTTAAAGTTTATGAATTGCTTCTTTCTGGAATTTTTCACTTAATATGTTTGGACTTGGTTGACAGTGGGTAACTGAAACTACAAAAAGCAAAGCTTCAGAAAACAAGTTTAATACTATAATGTAACATGCATGATTTATCTTCATGTTTGGACACGTTGCCAGAGTCATGATTAACCCCCCCCCAAAAAAAAACCCACTTAAATTTTTATGTCATGATAGAAGGGCAGTGGGCTAGAAGTCAGGAGATAGAAGTGCAACTCTCAGCCTTGCCACTAATTAAGAGATGACCTTGTCACTTACTTAACATGATCATACCCTAAGATAAATTTAAAATGGTGTGTTTTACTCGACTGCAATATAGGGGATTAAACAGATTAATAGACTTTGGAAAATAGCAAGTGTTAAATATATATATATATATATATATATATATATATATATATATATATATGCAGTATAGTTGCCAGCTGCACAACTGGCAGCTAAGTACAACAGAGAAAAACCTTGGGATTATTGGCTCTGTAATCTGAGTTATAGACAAATCAATACCTCTTAGTAACACTGTTATTTTTGCTACTTTTCTCACACTGACTGAACATTTCATTACTAGTCAGTCTAAAGGAAGTCTCTGGGTATTGATTTTTCTTTTTCTGTAACATGCAATCTGACTTTTTGTCTGCTCTTTTCTCACTTCTGGAGGAATCTGGTCACAAAGGTCAATTCTTTTGTTCCTCTTATCTTTGACATTTTTGCGCGGGTTTTGCCCACTATTCTACCTGCAGAAGGGTCTCACACAAGACTCCAAGTGCCAATCATTTTCCTTGGCCCTCTCAGCTCCAAACCCCTCCTCCTGCAGCCCATCTTCACAGACCACTTCTTAAATCCTGCCAATAGGTGGCGTTAGAGAAAGGAGTCCTTTTTTTTGGACATGTCTTTCCCAGCACTTCTGGAACTTTCTATGTCTCTTGAGTGGCCCCCGCTAGTAGCTAAGTCCCTTCTCCGGAGGTATTATCACCATTTCCTCAGCATCCCTCCCTCAGTCTTTTAACACTTGGGTCTCTAATTCCTATATTCAATCGTACTCATCTGAAATTCCTGACGGTTTTCTGTGTTCCAGACTATATCTTGCCTAATAAAAACTGGTTCTCCTGAATCTCGGAACATCTTATTCTTTTAGAAGGTAGCTCATTAAGCATTTCACAAGATCCTTATTTTGAGGAATACATTTTGTGAATATTGTTACATTTTGGAAATACTCAGTGTCTGCTGTGTGGACCCCACACTATACCACAGAATGAGCACACTCACCTCTTTCACGGGGAAGGGTGTGAATGGAAGGTGGTTATTGCAGGATTCTGAAATAAAGTTTTAATTTCATTTAATAGCCCACCCTTGGTCACTTTCATAAATAAGATCATATACTATTAAGTAGCACCATAGGTAATAAATGTGTGTTCCCAAAATGGCAGACTGTAAGAAAACAGATTAGCGCATGCATGCATATATGTGAGCACATATCATTTTGAAATTTTTGGCCCCATTGTTTTTTATGCTCCAGGAATTGCATATATTTGCTTTTCTTTCTCTTAACATATATAAAACTGACAAACAAACAGAAGCAACTGGAAAACAACGATCACACCCAAATGGGAATATTTATACTGCCAGCAACTCCATTCTTTAGAGTATTTGGGCAATGGGGCCCCCAAGTTATCACCATTTTACACATGAGATAGAAAAACAGCACTCAGTGGAGTTGGTGACTTGCCTGGTTTACCTGGGCAGCAAGCAGCAGCTGGGCAGACTTGACTTTCCATTACTGTGCACCCACCATCTCCTACCTCATGGGCCACCAAAGGTTCCTCCTTGAAAGAATACAGCTGTCCTTTACAACCTGAAATGGGGCACTCAGCCTCTGTGTTAGTAAGTTAAGACGCTGTGAGTTTTGCTTTCCTTTCTTTGACTTTCCCCTCCCCTGAAGAAGAAAGTTATTTTCAAACCTCCATCTGTTTTGTGTTTAACGTGCAGAAAGGTTGCACATTTTCAGGGACCTTGTTCATAAGCAGTAGATTGTACAACAGTTTATTACACAAGTGGAGGTTTTTATTGATGGCCTTTGTTGAGTTGCCAACTGGGAGAGAGAACACAACGTGCTTAGCGGTCCCTATCAGGAGAAACGAGAAAGCATTAAATACCAGTCAAATCGTCAAGCATTGAAAAGCTGGTAATCAAATCCAGAATTCCTGGAGCTCAGCTGGTGAGGATGATTTTTCTTATTAACATTAGTTTTACAACCATAATTGTTTCACAAGTCATTTATGCCACAGGACGTTTCCCAAACATTATGTGGAAAGTATATCAAAGGCAGAAAAAATAAGTGTTTGATCAAAAAAGACTGAATTCTACTTCAAAATCCTGATCAACGCAGGGCATCAAACTGTAGTTCTATAAAAAGCTTTATATGTTCAAGTGTGTGTGTGTGTGTGTGTGTGTGTGTGTGTGTGTGTTTTGCATCATATTATTGAAGCCAACAGCTATGCAAATGCATGCTCAAAACATGATAAACCTCTTTCTTTACTCTGGCCTATATGATCTGTACTCCTAAGAGGGAATGTATTTTACTACTAACTTACCCTCCAGTCAGAAAATATTCCTGAGAAATCCTAGAGAAAACTGTATCACCTGTAAAGACGAGTACCAGTGGTGATAGCTGACCTTTGTATCTCCTTTTCCATTTTCCAAAAAGACCATCACATAAAAGCTACTGCAGACTCAAAAGCATCTAATAATTAAATATTTCTCAGCCTAGACACTACACCAGATTAATTAAATAAAATTTCTTGGAGTGGAAAAGGATATTTGAATGTTCTCAAGGTGATTCTAATTCATTTCCTGGGATTGAGATTCTCAGATCTAAAGTGACTATATAATTTTACTGGTAAGAGGGCATTGAACCTGGAGAAATCACAGGAAGTGTCTCCAGGAATGTAAAGGATACTATTAGGTGACTGGAGACTGTTATTCCAACCAAAGCACCCACTTCCTCCTCTCGATGGTTCATGGAGAAAGGAGCCAGGATGTGACCCTTAAATGTGAAGAATATTCAATATTATTCCACATTATCAGCCCATGATTAGAATCCCCATCTGTAAAGCAGTCTTCTATATGACTACTTGCATTCATATGAATGGTTTCCTTGTCACTTCCCAAAATGTTGTAAGTTGTACACTAAACTGTATGTCTACCTTACTCTACAATGACTCCACCAAAAGTGTCCCGCCGTCACTGAAACCAAAAGTGTTCAGCTGTCACTGAAAGATCCTTTTCACACTGAGAATCTCAAACCTTTCCCAATCCATCAGTCACATTCTAATTGCACTGGTGCTGTGAGTCCTATAAACAATGTCCTCAATCTGATGGACAGCTAGTACTCAGAGGGACATTGGTCAGTAGCCTTGGACTCCTCAGCCTAATCGCCTTGGCTTTAATGCCACTTAAATCAGAATGTAAGCACTGAAAGAATTTCAGGAATCTGATGATATAAATTGTATTTTTAGACCCGTGAATGACTCGAGCCAGTGAAACAGTACAGTGACTAAAGATAGTTCCTTTAGTTTTCCCATGATTTATCATAAGCAAGTTCACAGCAGGTTAGAATAATTGAACGCTGTGATAGCATACATACTGGCATGGCTTTATGAGCAACCATTCATAACATATTTGTCACAAAGCGTAATTTCCATGATACAACTGTGATTCACATGTGGCTTTTTTATCCAGCGGTAAAACATTTGAATAACTCCTTCGTGGAGGTTGGCTACATTTTCACAATGTCAGAGTCCAAACTAGAGCTTCGGAAAAAGGGACCCAGGAAATGATTGTTCCACCGAGTAAAATGTAAGTATATCCTGACAAAATGCTCACTCTTACTGGTAGATAAAGAGAAATGTCTTTTATAGGGATGATTATAATTCAGGGGCTGTGCCTTATAGATTTTATTTCTTACTGCTTCTTCTCCTTCATTGTTTATTTCCTATTTGTCCCCTCAGGCACTTTTTCTTCTACTTATTAACTGTATTTCCTGGGCAAGTAATTTGTCCACTCTGTAATAAAATTCTATAATGTGGAGAAAATGTAAAAATGACTCCTCAGTGCTCCACAAAGTAGAAATGGTGAATGTGTGGGTACCCTTAGTTCGCAACTCGGCTATGTAAGAAATGCAGCTTTCTTATTTTTCTACAACTTTACTTCATTTTTATGTTGAGTTCAGATTTGGCTTAGTTATGAAGGTGTAATCTCAGTCAAATCAGGGTGTTCTCATCTAAGCCCCAGGGAAGACCCAGGACCTAACCTGACTTCCCAGCTTCAACTCTGTCTGCAAGTTCCACGGTTGTCCCACCCGGGATGCTGGGCTGCAAAGCAAACAGTGAAGACTCTCCAGATCCCTTCCCAGGGTCTCCAACAGCACACCAGTTTTTTGGTTTCTCTGACTCTCTTCCTTCTCAAATTTTAAGATTCTTGTCTGGTTTAAAGCAAAGCTTTTCTAGCTTTTCATTTGATCTTTGAAATCTTTGATTTATGACCAGAACCTGATATTTGGTCCTCAAAAGCTAACAAATACGTCTCCTCTGTTATCTTCATTTTGATAGTTTCCCCTTCTCTGAACTTTACAGAAGACCTAGTTGCTTAATGGAGGAAAACACAGGAACAACAGATGGGTATATATCGCAGAAGAATTTCTTAGTACACACAGAAATGCAAGAAGGCTTGGCACATGGCTGGAAGCCTTCAGAGATGACTACTACCTTTACATAAAATCTTAAGGTCAAGTTCCATGCTTCCCAGCTCCATGTCCTTCAAGTTGTTTAACCTTTTCATACCTCAGTTTCCCCATCTATAAAATGGTAATTATAATTATATGTATATCACAAGTTCATATGTTTATAAAGTGCTCAATGGAATTACACAATTGTCATCACCACTAGTAAACACATGAAGCCATTCAACCCATTGGTTAAAGCCATTGGTTTTGTTGATATGGTTGTCAGAGTGTATCATGAATAAAGCAGAATGTGAACACATCACAGCTAGTATTTCATAGTGAAAGAAGAAGCTGCTATCCCACTATGAGGCTAGGCTTAATTTCGTATAAATGCAAACTTATGATAAAACCTGATGGAGTAATCCTGAAGATGGGTTAAAGGGAACTAGCCAGGGTAAGTCAAGGTAGCTCTAAGATGCTTGCATGAACAAGCTGAATCTTGAAACGTTGCAATTGGAATCTGAAGACAGATCCACACTTGCAGTCCAGGGGACAAGACAGGAAGGATAAAAGCCCAGGTTAGGAAGGTCTGGCCAAGTGAGTGTAAGGAAAGCTCCTGAGTGACCATTGCTAACAGTTGTTGGAGAGGAGACTTGAATAGGACCTCTCCTGAGCTATGAGGCCAGCCAGGGCTTTTGCAGAACAAAGTACTGCTTAGGAGAGTAAGAGAACACTGAGAGAGAGACAGTGGCCCTCCAATCCCCAGTCTACGTGAGTTTAATTCTCTAGCCCAGCAAATTGATGAACCAGAGAATGACAACGTAAGGTCCTTAACCCTAATCTCTGTCCCTTTTTCTAGAACCAACCCGCTCAGTGTCTCTCAACCCACAATCAGTCAGGATGAATGAGGCAGTGGAAGGAGTATTACAGCAGAGGCCAGGAGACCAGGACTCCAGACCCAGCCAGTGCCAAAGTAGTCTGTGTCCCTTGATAAATCCCTTCAGCTTTCTGGACCTCTGGCCCTTCAGTGAGGGGGTGAGACTAGGTGAGAGCTCCGTGGTACAGTTTCATATGTGGTAGAGTTAGGGGTGCGGAAAGCACCCCTAAGGGGTTCTGGTTTTGCCCTTTTTCAGAAGCATGAATTTATTGCATGGCGCTGAGCTCCAGTTCCTGTGTGCATAAAGACGGAGACAACTATAGCACTTCCCTTGAGTGAGTTTGTTTAAGTAAATTGAGGAGGATATAAGACATATTTAGCGCTACTGTGAAACACTACAAATACTCAATTGTTGCCAGTATCACTATAGTCATCAGGTAGTGATTATCAGGTCAGGGGCTACTAGGTGGGTTGAGTGAGAGAGTTAAGACTGAAGATGCTTCCTCATTAAGAAGAGCAGCTTTGTTTTTGTACAGTGTCCATGAGACTGTGGGATCTCTGGGCCAGGCAACACCAAATCAATTAAACAATCACTGAACCAGAACAACAGCTGCCAAATTTTTTCTGTAAATAATCAGATAGCAGACATTTTGCATTTTGTGGGCCACATGTAGTCACAGCACTGCATATCTTTCTGGTATAATTTAGAGTAAGAGTTGGAATTCAGAAGAATAAAGAGTTGGGATTCATTTTAGATAAAGAAATAGTATCTTTTTGGCCAGGATAATAATAGATAGATAGATATCATAACAAAACTCTCATGTGGTTATATTAAACATCTCAATGATGGAACACGATATTTATTTCTCATATAACAGTAAAATGCAAGTTGAAAATTGAGAGTCCAGTCCAAACAGTCTTTTGGGGATGTAGAATTCTTTCTTCTAGTAAGTCCTTCATCCCCTAATTCTCTAGAGATAGCCTCAGCATAGAAGGAAAAGAGAGTTGGGCCACATTCAAGAACCCACAAAAATCTAGAAACTACAGTCTGGGGAGATGAGACAGGAGGATCACAAATTTGAGCGTAGCCTGGACAGCTTAATGACATAGTGACTCCCCGTCTTAAAATTAAAACAAAAATGAAGGCTACAGATGGAGGTCAGTGCAAAGACCTGAGATTCAGTTCTCCAGTACAGGGAAGAGAAAAGAGAAGAGAAGAGAAGAGAAGAGAAGAGAAGAGAAGAGAAGAGAAGAGAAGAGAAGAGGGGAGGGGAGGGGAGGGGAGGGGAGGAGGAGAGGAGGAGAGGAGGAGAGGAGAGGAGAGAAGAAGGGAGGGGAGAGGAGGGGAGGGGAGGGGGGGAAGAAGAAAAGACAAGAAGAAAAGAAGAGAAAATAAAAGAAGAAGGAAAGAAAATAAAAGAAGAAAAGAACGTAGAAACTATTCTTGGCTGGTTTGTTCAATGACAGACGTGGGCTGATTTTAGCCTCTTGGCCACAGCTTGCCCACTCCTGAATAAAACTATCTCTTCTATTCCTTCAGAAGATGAACAAACTTGTGCACGATGAATCTTTTTCTTTTTCCACCAAAGTAGCCTAGCTTCCCCCCATAACATCTATTATCTTTCATGTGGTAATATTTTTCATATTTATAACAGTTGTCAGATGAAGTGGTTTTGTTAAATTTTATGTGTAATATTACACAGAGTCCATTTGTGGACAGTTTTCATGAAGGTGGTAGATTTGTTTCCCGGGGCTGTTAGAATGCGGCACCACCCACTGGGTGGCTGCAAACACCAGAAATTTATTCTTTCGCTGGAGGCCAGCAGTCTGGGATAAGTGTCAGCAGCATCAGTTCTTTCAGAGGGAGAAGTTGGTCTGAGTGTCCCTCCAGCCTCCGCTGTCCTCAGTGTCCGGCAGTCCTCCGTGTTCCTGGGCTTTATGCTCTGGTCCACCTTCACGTGGTGTTCTTCCTCTGACTGTGCCTTTACACGGCTGGCTCCTTGTTGAAGGAGGACCTTCTCTAATGTCTACGTTGTAACTGGACACATCTCCCAAATCGCTATTTCCACATAAGATCACATTCACAGGTAGTGGAGGTGAAGACTGCAACCTACTTTTGGGGAGACACTCTTGACAGGCACTGAACAGCTCCTCACTCCTTAATTTGTATCTTAATTAAAAAGTGATGAGAACGGTTGGGTCACCCCATGTTTTAGCAGAGGTGAGTAAGACAGATGAGATACCCAAGTGCTTACATTTTACCATTCATTGTAAATGACAGAATAATACCGTTTCTGTCGCTAATGGGAAGAATGTAGAACTTTCTTTTTAAAACATTTTTTATGGACACGGAACAATGAGCTAGAAAATACTGCACATTCTGTACCCTTCTTCTATTTTCAATTTACGAATGCTGTATTCAAAATACCGGAACTGTGTGGTTTGTGGTTACTAACAAAATTAAAAATAAATGCAAATCCATAGCGCCCTGCGAGGGAAACACAGCCGGCTGCCCTGCACAAGAAAGGAAGGATCCGGTGAATTCTCACCCCTTTCTGCAGGGGTCAGGATTTGAAAATCACTACCAGCTGGTTGTAATTCTGTCCTATTTTGAAACAGATGACTTAGACTGCTAAGCCATCACTAGGACTCAGATTTATTTTTCCCTACTTGGTTGGGGTTTCAGAAACCCAGTTTTCAAAGTAAAGAAAAGGAATAACATTCTTTTGGTGATCTCACCCCCAACGCTGCCCGAAGAAAACGTACCAATATTGTGGAATCCGTGCAAGTGAATTGAACCATGCTATATCTTTTTAGTATCCCAAAGTAGGGCTTCTAGGTCTCTTTCTCAATGTTTCTTAGTATTTTTGTTTTGTCTCTGCATGTCACTGGTCATACTTGTTATAATTTGCCGTGTGTAGGAGTATTATCTCTGCACCTAAAGTGAAAGCTCTTTGAACCTTAGTTTTGGGACATAAGGCAGAGACGAAGAAGCAAATGGAAAGAAGTCAGCAGGGACAGGGAAACTTGAGATGCAGAAAAAGCAATGAGAAACAAAGATGTGACTCCTTTAGGGCAAGGGGGCCTCCCATATCATCTTTGCTTTCCTGCAAGTCAGCTAAGCCTGTTAGGGCTTCTAGTGTAATTCAACATCAGAGCTTAATGAATGTACCGATGGGTATATAAGCAGACCACTGAATGCCTCACGCTTCTCATCTATGTGACAGAATTAATCGTGGAATTCACTGTAAAGAACTGTAGAAATGAAATATGATTAATTAGTGTGAAGTACAATACTTACCACATCATAGCCAGCCCGCACAGTGTTCCCCAAATATTCCAAGTTAATTCTTGGGAATCACAACAAACTGAGGTTTGCAGTCTAAGAATCTGTGTATTTACTAAGCATAATTAAGAAAGTCTCATTTTCAGAGAAATTTGGGAAACAATCCATAATGATATTAATAACTCAATAAAGAGTAACTATTTGTTGCACTATTTTTATCATCAATATTATCGTCATTACTGGAAATTCTGCTTGCAGATGGTGCCATGAAAACAAGTCAGCAGTTCTGACTGATTACATGGTGTCACTGCTTTTGGTAATTTGACTGTGGTCTGATACGAAGTTGGTGTCACTGTTGGTAGAATCAGTAGACTCTTAACCAGCTCAAATACACTCTGACCTTGAAAAGTTCAGCGCAATTATTTCAATCTTAATTTATTTAGATTAAGAGGAGCCTCCACTTTAAATAAGAACTTGGACTTTGCTCAATACATTTGGCGGTTACCAATCTAATTTGTACTTTATTTCCATTTTTACTCTTGGATTGACAAGAATCTATGAAGCAGTAATTTCTACATTTTGATAGAAGTATTTCCTAACAAAGTAAAGAATCACAAAGTCCTTTTACTTAAAGAGAAAATAAAGAAGTTATTGTTCAACACTTTCACAGGAGTTTGGGCCCTTTTTATCAACTTTGCTATTTATCCCTTCCTCTGAGGCATACAAGATCAACACTTTTTATAAACCCCTCTCTGTATTTGACTGCTTTGATTGTTCTTAAAACTCCTCGTAACTGATCGTTCCTTTTCAGTAAAACTGACAGCATTCTAGGATCTGAATTCTTAGATCAATGTTCCACGGTACAAAAGTAACGGAAATGAGAGGTTATGGTTATAGGGCAGATAAAGTTCTTTTTTTATCTGCTGGCAATGATGCTTGGTTTCCCTCAAAACCTGTGTTCTCATTGTACTTCCTTCGCATTTCTGTCACCCACTGAGTATTCACGCAAGGTTCTGCAGGGAAGAAGCAGTACCCATAGCATGTTTACTGCCACAATAAAAGTATGTATTTTCCTTTTATTTTTATCTGTTTATACATTATATACAGTTATACATTAATATATCATTGTGAGGCATTGGGACATGTATATAACACATCTTATTTCTTTTATTCATCTTTTTCTCCTTCCCTGATTCCACTTTCCCTCCATCTCTTGGTATCCTTCCCTTTGTAAAAGCTCTATCTCCTTGTGCCATATTATCTATCTTTTATTTTGCTCTTTAATTTACCTAGATTTTGAATTTCTCATGTAAGAAATCTATGTGATATTTCAGCTTGTATGCCTGATTTATTTCAATTAACATCATCATCTCAGGATGCATCCATTTTCCTACAAATTACTCAACTCTATCCTTCCTTATGGCTCACTAGTATTCACTTGTGTGTAAATACCATATTTTCTTTTTCCATTCCTCTGTTGATGGGCATTTTTCAAGGTATGCTTTTAGTTCTGTTAGTCTTCACCCAGCCCAGTTACAATATCTTCAATTTAGATAATGTATCATGAGTATAGATACTGGTAAAAGTTAAAGATAGCTGACATCCATCCTTCTTCGGCCAGAGACTACTCTAGGCACCTCGCAATTGTTACCTGTTTAGTTCCTCTAACTACATGTGATGTGAGTCTTCCTGGTATTTTCTTCACTTTACAGCTTTGGAAACTAAGGCACAAAGAAGGCAGGTAGCTTTTCTAAGGTCAGAAGTCATGACGGGGGCCAGAATTACATCCCAAAAAGAACACGATCTTAACCCCACATTCAATAACTTTGGTGCCAAAAGGTGAATATCCTTTAAGCATATTTAAATGAGAAACATAGACGAGCATGATTTTGCACTCAATTATTGTTTTTTCTATCAAAAATAGAACTTTTAAGTTTATTTAAACAGCAAAGCATAACACGACTGTTTCCATGGCATTACATTTTTAAAGATTTAGAGCAAAATATAAAAATATAAGCTTGTAGATATGAGTAGGCATCAATTCTAAAACAAAAAACTTTAACCCTTTCCTTCTGTTTTTATATTTGCATTTTATTAGCTTCATTATTGGATGAATCTTTCAATGCTTTTGCTTTTGCGATTTTCTTTAATCGCATGAAAATGTATTATAGTACATTTCCACATATCAGAAAAGGCTTTACCACCTTTATTGTTAATTTTTTTCTGCGGTACTAGAGATGAAACCCGTGGTGTCACACATACTAAGCAAGCATTCTTACCACGGAACTACAGCTCTAACTCTTTACTGGCACTTTCTATTAATAGCTTCTTAAAAAGAGAACACCCTATAAAATTTTTCTTACACACACACACACACACACACACACACACACACACACAACCGAAGCACGTTATCTTCTGTTACAATCTCACTATTTTCCCTTCATTTAGGGTGATTTCCCCTCCCCACCCGGCCAGTTATGTTTGCCACCGTTGTGCCTTTATGCCATTTGATTTACAAAGCTCACGCACTTCCTGTTTGCTATTTCCCATGGCGCTGGTGAGGGTGTGCGCTGTATGGTGTGATACCAAATGAAGGAGGGAGAGGTCCATACTTGCCTTTCCTTGTATCTTCCTTTGTTTCTACCATTCTATTTTTGCTTTCCCTCTTTCATTTTTGAGCTTTTCTTATTCTTTTCCTCACAGAAGTGTAGATAACTTGAGTAAAGTGTATCTTTTCTAAGGTAAGCATTTAATATTTAAGTTTCCCTCTAAGCACTAGTGCAGCTGGGCCCCACAAGTTTTTGTTTGTCTCATTTTCATTTTTGTCCAGTTGAAATTATTTTCCAATTTCCTTTAGTATTTTCTCTTTTATTCAGATTATTTAGAAGACTGTTGTTTAATTTCCATTTAAGGATTTTTTTAAATCTTGTTTGCTGCTATTAACTTTTAATTTATTTGCATTCTAGATCAAAGAATATGTTCTTTTTTTTTCTTGCATAATTTAAATTCTTTGTTAATGTTTAAGACTCTGGGTATGATCCATCCTGTTGACCATTCCATGTACTTTTAAAACAAATGTATGTTCTACTGTTTTGTGTAGAATTATCTATAAACACCATTTAGATCCCGTTGGTTGATGTCATTGCTCAATTCTGTATCCTTACTGATTTTCTGTTGGATCTGATATTATCGAGGCAGGAGTGCTCAAATTGCCAAATGTAGTTATGGAGCTTCAAAAATTTCTCCTCACACATTATGAGTTTATGCATCATGTCATTTAAAGCTCTGCTATTTAGTGAACGCACAGTAAGGACTGTTATGTCTTCATTGTGAACTGACTCCTGGATCATCACATCACTGTGTATAAACCTATTTATCCCTGATAACTTACTCACTCTGAAATCTACTTTGTCTAGAATACAACTTCTTTTGATTTCCTTGAACCAGTGTTTCCATGGTTTATTTCTTCCACTCATTTAGGCTTCAATTATTTATATCGTTATATTATGAATGAGTTTCTTGTAAAATAGTTTATCATTTAGGTAATTTTAAAACTACACACATAATTTCTATCTGTTATTAGTGTGCTTCATTGACATTTAACACAATTCTTTAAATACAAGGGTGATCAAAAATATATGGCAAACATTTACATTTTTAAAATTTGTTAAGTACAAGACATATTCCCATAATCCTCCACATACCACATCCCCTGTGTGTTGTAATTGTTTTACACGTTACATCTATAGACCCTGAATACGCCATCATTTAACATTTTTTATTTTAGCCATAAAAATATCTTAACAGTTTAAGAGCATAATGATAGTATGTAACTGGATATTCTTTATTTCTGTTGCTCTTCCCTTGTCTTTGCTATTCCAGGATTTAGTTTCCCTTTCCTTCAGATGGAATAGCTACATTTGGAGCAGATCTCAATAACATCCACCATCTTCATTCTTTGTGCGTGAAAATGGTTTCGTTTCAGGTTCATCCAGGGTCTAAACTTCCCAGACTGTCCATCTTTTCTTTCAGCACATTGAGAGTGTCCACTTCTTACTGGGTTCCAGAGTTTCTGAGGGTGAATCTACAGTGATTTGAATTACTGTTTCATTAGAAATTATACTATGTACTTTTCCCCTAGCTTCTTTTAAAAATGTCTTTTTATTTTCAATTTCCAAAATTGAAATTTGATTGTGCTACTTCTAAATATGTATTTACTTAACTGATACTGTTTAGGTATCTTTTTTAATTTCTAGGTTTAAATATGTTTCAAAATTTGGACATATTTCAGTCACAGATTCTTCTTTTTTTTATTTATTATACTTATTCCCCTTTTGTCTTCAGATTCCAACAACACACACATTAGTTTTTGTTATTTTCCATAGATACTGAAAGTTTTCTCTTTCAATCTTTTTTCTCTCTCTTGCTTAGTTTCTATGATCTATCTTTATATTTTATTTCTATGTAAGGATATCTTTAGATTTTATGTAATTCTGATCATCTTAACTGATAAACTGATTTAAAAATTCATACAAAAAGTTAAAACAAATGTTCTAAAATAACCAAACAGTATTGAAACAAGTAAAAATGAAAAATGAAGTTGGAAAAATCAAATTATCTAATTTCAAAACTATTATTATAACTCTATAGTAATAAGGCTATGTATTGGAGAAAATTAGGCACAATAAAACAGTTCCAAAAAACATCCAGAAATAAACCTACACAAATACAGGCCATTGGTGTCTTACAAAACTGTGAAGGTAATTCAATAGAGGAAAGATACTCTTTAGTGCAAATGGTTGTGAAACAATTTTGCATTAAAAAATTCACCTTTACTTAAAACCCACACCTTATGCAAAAATCCAATGGACTACATGCCATGGATTTAAATGTAAAATTATAAAACTTTTGAAGGAAACAAAAAAATCTTGGTTACTTTTGATTAGTTGAAGAATTTTTAGATTCAACACTAAATCATCATTCATACAAAATCATATATGAGAAGCCATAAAATTATACAACATTTTCTCTGAAAAAGACACTAAGTGATTTTTTTAAATCTCTTGATTTGAAGAAAATATTTTAAATTACATTATGTGACAAAGAATTTCTATTCCAACCACATAAAGGACTATCAAAGCTCAGTAATGGAAGGGTTGGGGTGTAGCTCAGTAGTACAGCACATGCTTGGATGAATCTTTTGGGTCCAGTCACAAGCAACAAAACAACCCCCACTAGTAAAAAAAAATATACAAGCCAAGTAAAAACCTAGACAAAATATTTGAATAGACATTTCAACAAAGGGAAGATACAGAAACAAAAAATAATCAATATGAAAAGGTGTTCAGTGTCATTACCATTGGGGAAAGTCCGGCTGGAAAGCAGGTTATTTGAACTTAGTTGCTGTACCATATTAGAATTCTACTCATAGAGAATCATTATTATCAATAAGTGTTAAAATATGGAACATGGACATTCAGAAGACTTATTAAACAAGACAGGAAAGACAGGTTCAAAGTTTACTTCAAGGGTATCTTAGTTATTTTCTCATTGCCAAGACAAAATACCCAACATCCAAAGTTAAAGGAGGAAACATTGATTTAGCTCACAGTTTGTAGAGGTTTCAGTCCATAATCAGCTGGGTACAAGGCACGGTAGCATGGCAGACAAGCACTGCAGAGAAGAAATGGTTCACGGTGGGCAGAAGGTGGCAAAGCAAGCAAGAGATGACCACAGTTCTTTCTATTCCTTGTATCTTATCCAGGCTAATTAGGGCTGGTAGAATTCACACCCTTACTCCTACTGCCCTTGACCCTACCTTTCCACCATGAATCAATTCCAGAATCACACATTTATAACCAGTCTCCTCTTAAAAAGCTCCACCTATGATTGTATGAGACTTTGGGGGGACCTCCAAATACAAGCCATAACAAAGGGATACAAGAAGATTGCATTCTCAGCTTCTTTTACCCCAGAGAATAAAGCCTAGAAGAACAAAGGCAGACTCAAGACAAAAACCCTAAGCAACTCAACTAAGCACAATCTCTAAGTATCCGTCAAAGGACACTTCCACCCAGTTAGATTTTACTATAAAACCTTGTCATCTGATAAAGTCAAATTTTATGGAATGTGTGTTGGTACCTGTGCAGATACGTGATTTGAGCTGCAATAAATATAGCCATCTGTCAGAGAGAACCAATGGAGGAATGAAGACCTAAGTTCTGATATGTCTACTGGTGGCAGAATATTGAAGCAAAAGAGGCTTAAAAAGGAAAAGTAGGTAAGTGTTTACAATCTGTTAAGACATTGTGGATAATTTCCATTTTGTCACCTATCTACAATTGGAAAGATACAATTTTGTAGATGAGCTGGGGATGTAGCTCAGTGTTAGAGTGTTGGCCTAGCATAGCAAAGCCCTGGCTTTGGTCTGCCACACCGTGAAAAAAAAGTTTTGTACCTGGATAAACCTACTGGTGTGGGAATACGTCCAGTCATAAAACTCTTGAACAAATCTAAGCGTTATCTATCACAGATTACTGTGGTTTTATACAATGCTTTGTTTTATATGCTGTCCTTCAAAAGCACAGTAGTTAGGGGGAATTCTCAGAAGTCAGATGACCTGGAATGGAATCCCAACTTTATCGTTTCCTAGTAATGTGATCTTGGGAAAGTTGCTTGACCTCTCTTCAGCTTCTTTAACCATAAAAACGGCAATAATAATCCTTACCTCATGGTTTAATAGTCATAAAGCACTGAGAATAACTCTGAGTGTGTACTGAACCCTCAATAAATTACATCCTCCTCCTCCTCCTGCTCTTCTTCCTCCTCCTCCTATCACCACAACTCAATTGCACTTATGAGCATATTTCCAGTAGAGTTTTCCTCAGAGCTCTTAGTTGTGATTCATTACCAACCACATAGGAGCAGGTTAGCTGAGGCGGAACCAGAAACTACTGACTGAAATGATTACTTTGGCTTATAATTTTCAAGGACAGAAAAAGTACTTCACTTTTCAGATTTTAGTACATACTGAAATGTTCCTACCAGGCAAAATACAATTCTTTCCTCCTTTCTTTGTCTTCTTAAAGTCTGAATGAAACTGATCCCCTATGCTTAATAAATCTTAAAGGGAAATTGTATGGTGTTAAGTGTTCCCTGGAACTGTTTCCTTTGATAACTCAGTATTTACTATAACTCCTCTGGAGAGTGGCCTTTCGGTTTGATAAGTAGAGTCGGCCTGTGTACACGGGCTACCAAAGCATATTTCTGAGAGTGCTTACTGAGCTCCTGTTTCTTTTTCAATGCAATTAAATCATTTCCTATAATCATATAGAATGATAAGCAAATAAAATCAACAATGATATTTATTTATTCCAGTCCATTATTTTACATTTTCCTTGTCTTTGTGATCTTTGCACATAAGAAAATCCATGTAAGTTCTGGAATCATATAGCTGTAAGTATAGCTTGTGCAAATAACCTAACTTGGGTGTAATTTAATTTTATTATCTTTAAATACTTCACATCAGAAGATCCAATTGGCTGAATAAAGGCCCCTAAAAGATATCCATGTATTCACCTCTAGAACCTGTGAATGTTATATTACAAGAAAAAGCTTTGTAGGTGTCATTAAATATGAATTTTGAGATGAACAGATTATCTTGGATTATCTGGTTAAACCAACTGCCACAACATGTATATTTATAAGAGGAAAGCAAAGGATGACTACGCCACAGAAAAGATATGACAAATTAGAGTGATGTGGCCACAAGTCAAAGAATGATGGGAGCCACTGGGTGCCCAAATAGTCAATGCTCCCTAAAGTTTCTGGAGGAAATATAACCCCGCTGGTATCTCCATTTCAGTTCAGTGATGTAGACACAGAAAACATACATACATATGTGTATACATAATGTCTATATCTACATGTCTTACAATACTCATAGTCTCAGACTTACAGTTTCTCCCAGGAAGTAGACAGCAATGAAGTGAAGATAACTGATACTACAGTTAGGAGTAAATAGGAAATGAAGGCGGTCAAGGGTTAGCGTGTCTATCTTGGACTGTTACCTGCAAATTTGCAATGGCTCCCTTGTAGCTTTCTTTGTCTTCCTGGCTCCATTCTTCTCATGACCCTCAGAGGCATCTTCCTGATATGTAAGTCAGGTCATACAGCTAAGCATCTCTGTCTACCCTGTGCCCTTTTGGGCAGTGACCTTAAGTCACTGCCGGATGCCCAACCAGAGCTCATGTTTATTTCTCCGGGTATACATTTCTCTCTTCACTTTCAGCACAGGTCCCATATGTTTTGGTGCTGTACCTGTAATGATATGTTGGGAGAGATTTTTCTATCTTCTAGGAGATTTTGACCATCGTTCAGGAATCACAATGGAGACGGGCTTTCTTTTCACTTTGCCAGGCCGGTGAGCACAACCTCTTTCTAACAGTCTACCTCTAGAGACTCTGCATTTTATTCAGGGGCCCTTCTCCTATCTCTCTTGCCTTTGCAGTGGGGCAAGTGTGTCTTTTCGTGGCCTGGGTCCCCTGAAGTCTGAGTTTAGCTCTGGAATTTCTGGTTACTCTCAGCACTTGGATATTAATTTTTTGTAGTACCCAGAAATTTCTTTTTGTTGTTCTCCTGAGTTCTCCCATGTATCAGGATATTTTTATATTTTATGGCTTATTTCTATTACCTCTCTTCAACGAAGAACATTTATCCGTGTTTGGATGTCTAGGACACCCACATTCTATTGCCCCAGTGTTTTTAGGGTTGCATTTATGACACTTCACTCCCATATTTGTTTTTGGATCTGTCTCCCTTTACAAGCTCCTCTAGGGTGATACCATAAGCAAGCTTATCTTGCTTATTTTATCTTGTAGCACATCCATTAAGGTGCTCAGTAAATCACTGACTGATTAAGAGGGATCACTTAACACATGGTATTAGGCTCATGGAAGTAAAACTTGTCCCTCTTCTTTTCTCTTTGTTGCTTTGTTTATTTATTTATTTATTTATTTAGAGCTACACCAATGAAGAGGTGTGCTAAGATCAAGTCAGATCAGTGAGACTAATTTTGGGATACATGCAACTAACACCTGGCCATATAACTTATCAAGTGTGACAGCTTAAATAACTGCAAAATATTAAACACAAATGTTTTAAGCACCCGTTTTAAATTTGTTTGCTGCTGCAGTAAGCCACGCCTCCTTGCACAGATCTTAAAATAATTCTTCACTCAAAAATCGTAGTATCTGAGCACCGAACAAAAACATAAGAGAGCCCCAGCCTGGAGCAACTGTTTATTTTTACAGGAAAAAAGTCAACTCTTTTTAAATGAACACAAAGCTCTTGTTAGACTTGGGATTTTATTCAGCTGCTTTCTGAATCTCTCAAAGCTCATCTTATGAAATGTGAGAGAAGATCTGATCCTTCTCCTGCCTGGCTTGGACACCAGCTCTGAGCAGAGAACGCAGACCAACTCAGAACACAGACAGTGGGACGGATGAGTTTTACTGACCCGCAAACTTCAGCTCTCTCCGTTGTTTTGAGTCCTCGTAGTGAGGCTTTTGTAATCGGAGCCTTTTCTGTGTTCTGGGAGCCACATACAACTCTCAAAGGCACAGGTCTTGCCTGCTAGGACTTGAATTCTAAGGAGATACAAGTTAAGTGAAACTAATTCAGAAATCTGAAATCCACGATGCTCCCAACTTGAAAACTTTTGCATACTGACGTCACTTGGCAAGTGGAGAGATCCTCACCTGACCTTACGTGATGGGGCACAGTGAAAATGTAGACACACAAAAAATCATGTAAAATTAGTACCTTGAGTCTAGGCTTATAAGGTGAGCAAGAAGCATAAGTAAATTTTGTCTTTAGACTTGGATATTATCCCAAACATATCTCATTATGAAATGCAAGTATTTCAAAATCTGAAAAAAAATATTCAAAACCTATAATATTTCTCATCGCAACCATTTTGGATAAGGGAAACCCAACTTGTAACATTTATCTGAGGCAGATCAGGGTCCACCCCTTCTGCCTATGTCTGCTGAAGTGTAGCAGACATTTATTCATTCTCCAGGGCATGCAGGAGAAGGCAGAGGAAGAAAAACAGAAGAGCGAATTTCTGGAACACCCAGAGCACCTCCAGGGTGAGCTGGCCCTGAACTAGCATGCTCAGTGGGATGAGACCGTACCTTCACCCTGGACCCTCTCCAGGTGACCCTGAAATGCTACTTTGCCACCCAAGAACTGGCATTTCAGGGGGGCAACTGACAAAAGGATGCTAATGCTATTACTGACAGAAGACTCGAAAAGCACAACAGAAACTTTCTCCTGATGTCTACACAGGTCAACACATCTGTGAATATGCCCCTGAAATCTTGGGCTGGCCCACTCAGCAAAACTGGAAATGCCAGGGAAAACAAGGAAGCCTTCACCAGATGTGACTTCTCTGCCCAGGACTTCCAACCTCTAGAACATAAAGAAATACATTTCTTTTCTTTACAAATTACCCATTCTGTGGTACTTGGTTGTAGCAACAGAAAGAAGCTAAGACTAGTGTTTCTCAAGTGGTGTATGGTTAACAAATGTCTAAGGCTCAGTGCTTCAGGGCTGAGTCTGGCACTGGAAGAGGCTGAAAGGTGGAATTCCCCTCCGGCTATGTGAGGGCTCTCCACAGAGAGATGCACCCTGCGTCAGAAGGACAGGTGCTTCTTCCTCCCTGATGCTGGCCAGCCAGGCACTTCTGCAGCCCAGAGCCCACTCCAGAGCAAAGGATCAGCCCAATGGGAAACATTTCTTCAGTACACTATGCCAAGCTAGGGACGCAGCCAGGCTGGAGGAAATGGACTTCTCTGGTGGCCCTGGGCATCTCTTCCTCACGTGCCCTAGAGTCAGGCTTAGGCTAAAAAGCTCATTGTACTTTTACCAGCGCCTTCCCATGGGGTGCAAGGCACACCCCTCTGTGGTAAAGCAGAGAAGGGCACCTGCCCGTCTCCGGAGACTCAGATGGCAACGGGACCCCTCTGACCAGCATCCCCACTTCCATGCTCTATAGGCTCCTGGGGTTATTTGTCTAGCTCATGGGTGACCACTAACCAGAGGTGTCACCATCCAGAAGCGAAGCAAACGTTCAGCTGCACTGAACTCAATAGAGCATTCTGACACTCACACACAAATGCAAAGCAAACGCCGCCTCACACAAAGCAGCCTCTGGATACCATTAGAAGGAAACTGAGAGCTTGGGTTCTAATTCGGGCTTTGTTTAGTTTCTTCACCTGTAAAATGGAGGTGCGGGAGAGAGCACAGTTAGTCATTACGGACAAGATTTGCCGGATGAAACACAAGATGCTCAGTTAAGCTTGAGTCTCAGGTACATTTAAATAATTTTTAAGCATGCCTCGCTGTCCGAAACAGCGTTACTTGCTAAATCAGGGACCCTTAGTGCTGCCAGCATTTACGTGTCACAAGGTACACAATATGAGGTGAAATTTGCAAGCCAGGATATAACACTGAGCGGGACCATGAACAAGCAAGTCCGGCCGTCTTGTCTACCAGCTCCTGCAAGCAGGGACTGTGACAGGTTAGGGGTGGTGACTAAATGATGGCCAGGTGTCCTCTGCAGTGCATCCCTTAATGGGAACATGGCTGGACACTGGCGCTGTAAGAACCAGCAGCAGCTGTGGGCTGAGCAAACTGCTTCTAGCCGCTCCCTGTCGACTGCAGACGTCAACCGTGGAGTCTGCAACCCCGGCAGGCAGTGGGACCCAAAGGGACCAAATGCAGTCCACAAGCTGTCAGAACACAAGTGAGAGGAAATCACGACGGGGAGCTGGTGACTGCGCGGAAACGTTATACCACGACTGACGTGATGTCTCGCCCAGATTGTACAAATAATGTAGGTGCATTTGCAAATTGAAAAAGAATGCAGAAAAGATAAAGAAAATTAATTCATAACCTTGCAACCCAGAAATAGCCACAGTTAATTCTGTACTCATAGTATTTCTGATAAAAATGTGCACACATATTTCAATATACGAATTTTTAGAAAATGAAATACATCTTACACTTCATATATAATTTTGTATTTAACTTTTTCAAATTTACATTTTATTGGATCACTAAATATACTTTGAGGACATACATGATATTAATGTTTGCCTCTTATTAACTTTTGGATGGGCCCTAATTTAAGACCTAAACATTGGTGATTTGGGTTGTTTTCAGTGTCCTGCCTTATAAGTAAAACTGTTATAGTCATTTAATTGTACAAAGCTACATACACATCTCTGATTATTACCTCAGGACATTGCAATAGAATTAGCACTACAAGATTATGGCCACAAAAAGATATTGTAAAGTATTAACATTTATTGAGCATTTACTATATGCCCTGCGTTATTATATTAACTGAATGTACCTCTAATCTCATTAGTGCTAGCAGTCAGTACTATTGCTTTTCTCCTGTTGGAGAAGAATAGAGAGTAACATGATAAAAGTTTCACAGCTAGAAACCCAGCAGCTCACGTGACTTCCAGCCAAACTGTCTGTATTCTTTACTGTAGCTTTACAAAGTTTCTCTTCCACTGATGAGTCATGAATATCGTCTCACACACTAAGAAATACAAAGAAGTGTCTTGTCTCTTTCTTTGGAAGTCTCATAGTGTATAGATTGTTTCATCTGTATTGATGATAACTATGGAAGTTGAATTTTTTCATATTTATTAAAAATTTGCTCTTTTAGTGAGCTCGCAATCTTTCTGTTAGGCCAATAACCTTTTGCTCTTTGAATATGTATGTACATGTGTGTATGGTATATAGATATCATATGTATCTCTCTATACACACAGTTTCTATTTTGGGATATTAACTCTTTGCCAATCACAAATAATACTATAGTTGTTTGATGTTTTAATTGCCAAAACTAACTATTTGTTGTTTCAGTCTCTGTGTGTTCAAAGATTTTTACTTAAATATTGCTTTTGTCTCAAATAATAGTCAATTTTTTGGGCTCGCTTAATGGTTATATTTTTCACTTAAATATTTTATCTATTTCGAATTTATTTTATTTGTGCTATCTTGGTATTAGTGACATAACTGACTTTTAAAAAATAAATATTCCTAGTAATGGTCACTAATTAACGCATCCTTTTTTCCAATTGTTTGCACTTGACTTTCGTCACATGCATTTCGTTTGCAGTCCATCCTCCTCCACTGCTCTCTGTACCCGTCTCACCTGCCGCACTGTTGTAAATGTTGCAATTTCAGAAACATTTTGGTGACGTATCTGCACCATTTGTCTTTTCAAATACAGTTGTCTATGTTTGTTCCTTTGCATTCTGGATAATCTTCAGAATCATCTTTTCAAATTACAAAATAATATCATGGGTAAATGACTGGATATACCCTAAACGTATTTATTACTTGGGAAATCATTGCATTTATAAAATAATATCTTTCCTTTTAAAAATAAAACGTGTCACTTTTGTGGTTTTTAATATATCATGGTTAAATTTTATAAATTTTACAGACACTAAATGTTTTAGTTTATTCCTAGCTATGTTGTATATTTTATTCATTTGAATAAAATCTCTTTTAAAAAAGAAGTCTTTTTTTTTTTTAATATGCAGAACAGTCACTGAGGCTTTTGTAATAGTGGGAGCTAGAGACTGTTATTTTGCTCTTAACCACTTTTGGTAACTTATTATCTTAAGTAAAATTTTACTAGATTTTCTTGGTTATTCTAAGGAGAAACCATGTATCTCCTGAAAATAGCTACTTTATCTTTGTGCTATTGACTGCACTCTTCTCTTATCAGCAGTTTGTTTTCTTACATTGGCTAGAACTTACAACAAATACTGTATAATTACAGTGATGGCAGGCATGACCCTGATTCCAGTTAAAATTCCTCTGATAATTCACCATTTCACATAATCTTCACTGGTTTAAAATTTATCCTTTTTCATATCAAGAATTGCTGTATCAAAAATTTCTTCATGTTGATATTTGATTTTTATTTAATACATTTTATTTTGAAGTTTATATCATATATTATCTGTCCTGTTGATGTAGTATATTTTAATAGTAATTATAATTACTATATTATTAATATAATCAATATTAATATATTATTAAGATAATTAATATTATCTAAATATTAATGGGTACTTTTGTTCTTTAGAATAAGTGCAAAATGGCCTCATGGCATGATTTTTACACACACTATCTGACTCAACTTTCTGATACTTTCTGATTGTACGAATGGGAAAACAGCTTGTGTCTTTCTTCCCTTGGGCTAGTGTTGTCAAGTTTTAGAACCAGTGTTATAATAGCTTTATAAAACCAATTAGGAAGCTTTGGATCTTCTATCCTCTCAGTTTATAGAGCAAAAGAATTATCTGTTCTTCAAACTTGGAAAAAATGCTCATTAAAAACAATTGAGTCAGAGCCATTTTTGGAGGTAAGCCTTTGACAACACTTTTAGTTTCTTCCCTAGCAACTTTTTCTATTCAGTCTTTTTTTTTATCTGAAGTCAATTTGGGTCATTTGTGTTTTCCTGGAAAATCATTGATATTTTCATTGATATTTTCAAATTCATTAGTGCAGCGCCGCACATAATATTCTAATAAGCTCTTAAGTTTCCTCTTATCTATCATAGCATTCTCTTGAAATGAATCAGTATTTTTTCCTGTTTTACTTTTAATTAGACTTGTAGAGTTTGCTTATGTTATTGGTTCAGATATAATACAAGTATTTTGAGATATCAATTTTCAAAAATAAATTTCATTATTTTATTTTTCTGGTTCTTTTATTTTCCTTGTCTTTTCTTTAAATTGACTTTGTTGCTCTTTCCATGTATCTTAGTCAAAAGTTCAATTACTCTGTGTTCATCCTTTCTTGCTAATGAAAATATTTTAAAACTGCTCAATTGTCCTTGAGTATAACTGTGGCAGCACCCCATAGTACTTCACAAGAAGCTTTCTCATCAATGTTTTCAAAGTAGCTCTGAAGATTTCCTCTTCTTAGGCACAAAAGCTACTTATGTAAGATTTTGTTTTAATTTTATGAGATTAGGTTTGTTTTATTTGAACTGGCATTAATAACATATATTTTTATGAAAGTATGCTTAAATCTTGCTATTATAAAATGTCCACTTTGGAGAATATACTAAGATTTATTTTGTAAATAAATATGTTATTAGTTTATATTAATGTGTTATGACCATTTTAAAATAAAAAGAATTCATTTTTCAGGGCTCAAGTGTGGTTGTACGTCTATTACATTGTTTTCATTAACTTTCCTAAATTCATTATAATCTTAAGTATAAGTGAATGTCTACATTCATTAAAAGCCAGTGATGGTATATATTAAAGTATATTAAATGAAGTTTCTGCCCACTTCTCTTGTGCTTGATTGCCTCTATATACTCTGATGTGATCTTATTTGGCTATGTGCATGAATTATATCTTTGTGGTTGAGTGTGTATTTTCAAACACAATATGACTCTTTTTTTCTGTGTAGCATTTTATGGCTTACATTTTATTAAGTATTTGCATTCATCATCCCTTGAATGTTTATGAGTGAGGCTTTACCCATCTATTTTATTTTTAATTTTTCTAAGTGATTTAAGAGGTGATTTCTTTAAAGAAACAGGCTAATAATATCTGCTTCTTAAGCAGATCCTCCTGGTTGCATCCTAGTAAACCTTTTGTAAGTTTCAAACATTCTAAATAGAAAATGTACTGAATCCACATAGTCTACAGAACATCCTAGCTTAGCAACATAGCACACTGGAGTATCAGCTGCTTCCCCTCATGATGGTGTAGGAGATAGGAGTTGTGGTACCCTGTGGCTCCCCAACCCTACCAGAGAGGACCATACTGCGCATTGCTATCCCAGGAAAATATCTAAATTCAAAATTGTAGTATTATGTCTACTAAAGGCATATCACTTTTACATCATTGTAAGGTCAAAAAATCATGAGTCAAAACACTGTGTATCAGGGACTGTCTATAGCTGTTCCAAAGATTAACTGAGATGTTATAAATAAAATAATTATTATCTGACATGATGAACAATTGGCATTAAACAATATCCACTGACTTTTTAAAAAAAACAATATCTGTTGTACTTTTGAAACAAAATTATAATTTAAAATTTTAATTATATTCTATAAACTATTTGCTTTTATTGCCACTTGCCCTTCCTTGCTTTTTTCCTTGTTTGTTCACTTTCCTTTCTCACATGTGTATCAGGCACTTTGCTAAACTCTATAAATACTATAGTGTGAAAAAGAACACTTGGTTTATGATCCGACCCGCGGATCAGTCCGTGGGTCTCACCTGGAGAGGGAACGGGGATGGGGGGCAGGGCAAGAGGAAAGAGAGAGGGAGACAAGTTGAGCAGTTCCAATCAAGTCTCGTTTATTGAGGAAGTGAACATGGTTTACATAGGGTGAGGGCAGGAAATTGTCTTCATCAGGCAGAGATGTTGTGGAGAGACCAGATAGGTCGCAGTCATGTCCGGCCAGGCAGAGAGGATCATGGGTAATGTAGGTAGACGCACCAAATGCCCACAAGAGGGCAGAATGGGGCGGCAGCAGTGAGGCTATCACGCCGCTCCCTACAGGTTTAACCTCTAGAGGCTTCTATTTTAGCAGGAAAGGAAAGTCTAAGCCAAGTTGTCCCTCAAAGAAATATGTACAGTTACAACTATGAGGCGTGTTTTGACATGTGTTGTGAGCGTAAAACTGCAGCCACCACCTTGGATTCACATAAATATTTGCAAAGCACTTTTCATACACCATATCATATGTGGAAAATTATAGCCATAAACGAGGTGTCCCTTGACAGTACCCGATTAAAGGAGGGCATGGTTAATTCCTTCCCTGCAAACATTTCTTGTACAGAATGTCACAGGCAGCTCATACTGGAATCTCTCATACTGAGAATGTAGAGAAGTCTTGCTCCCTGATAGAAGTCAACATAGTCTGTGGAGAAAAGCAACAGAACATTTCATTCTCAGGTGAAATACCCAGGAACCCAGGACTTAGTTCCACCACTTTACAAAGAAAAATCTACTGAGTCATTATATATACAGTAAATATATGTTATATGCCTTCTATATTAAAGCCCTTTTATCTGCAGGGATATGTCCAAAGACCCCCAGTGGATGCTTGAATCCAGAGAATATTGAACCTTATATAGCGTATGAAGATAGATAGATAGATAAATAGATAGATAGATAGACGTATATATTGAAATAGAATTTATCAATTGATCTGACAATGAAGAGGGCCACTAAGTGATTAATGGGTGGGTAATATATAAAATGTGGATACTCTGGGTAAAGGAATGATCCATATTCTAGTCAGGACAGAATGGAATGGTTTGAGATTCCATCACACTGCTCAATAAAACATGAAATTTAAAACTCAAGAATGATTTATTTCTGAAACTTACATCTAACCTTTTTTGGACCACAGTTGACCTCGAGTTGCTGAAAGTAAAGAGAAGGAAACCATAGATAAAGAGGGCTGTTGTATTAACTAAGAATTGTACAACACAGTATGACTGAAATAAAATAAGACATGGTTCTTGCCTCAAGGATAAAGTCAACTGTTTGAAAATCACTTCAGGATGACTATGAACAATGAGAACTTAGAAGTCGGATGTTAGATTGGGAGCAATGGAAGCTGTCATCAAATAACAAAATTCAAAAACAGAACTATCCGAAACTACAGTGAGTTTCCACATGAGGAAATCAGTTTTGCTTCCCACCATTTTTAAATATTGGTCCTTCAATTTTTTATCTGACTTTCAGACACAAACCAACCAATCCAAATCCTAAAATTATCTAGGTGTCTCAAGTGAGTGACTTTTTGAAATGTTTATTATAGGAATTTTCAAAGTTCAGGAAGGTAATGAAAATAATATAATTATCCATGTAAAGTCACTGACTTAATCAAATAGTAGTATTTTCCAAATTTTACTTACATCTCCTTGAGAAGCAAATTTTGGGGCTAGAGTTACAGCTCTGTGATATAGCATTTGTCCAGTGTGTACTAATGAGGTCCTGAGCTCCAATGCACAACTCCAGGGGGGAAAAAAAAAGAAGCAAATATTTAAAGTGAGTTACAGTTAGATTTGTCACACTATTGATCTCATCTCTCTACCTGAAGATTTTCGGTGCCCTGAAGCGGATGTCAGCCTTCCCCATTCATATACATTAGAATATATTCTTCAGTATTTTTCATTGCATACTTACATCTTTTTGTCCTATGACTTGTTCCCTAAGCCATTTTCTTATTCAAAACCCTTCAGACACTTGGATGGCTCCTAAATCAAATTCAGTTTTGAAATCATCTTAGGAGTTTCAAAGTCATATAAAGAGATTCCTAGGACTTCTCAATGTGCCAAGCTTATCAACTTCGGAGCTATTACAGCCTGGGTAGCAGTGTCCCTACCTGCCACCCACTAGGTGTCCATGGCAGCCACTAGGCCTACTTGCAATGACTAAAAGCACTGCCAGACATGTCTATACCTACCATGCGTTTTATTTTTTTGATGCTTTGATGTTGGAGGCACTGTTCACACTGGAGGGTGCTCTCCTCCTCAGCTTTGGTAATTTCTGGAAATAGTAAACATCTCTCCAGTGGTACCATTTTCAGATACCCACACTTGGGTGTCTGATAAAGCCCACACTCCAACCACATTCTTTAAGGGCTCTATCCTCAAGGCTATCATTCACTACCTAATCACCCCAGGTCAACATGACAGTCACTGGGCTGAAACCCACTGAAGTTATTTAAAACCCCCACCCTAAGCCTGTTTAGCTTGCTTAGCCCATTCCTTTGTGCAGAAACCTCAGGATCTTGTACATGGATCCTATTTTTCTTCCATCTCCTTACCCAGCCTGTTGCTTTCTCCTGTGCCCGTGACTCATGGTGTACTCTCTGCTTAGGAATAGCACAGGGCTAGAGTTTGTAGAGTGTTAGCTAAGCATCCTACACTGAGCTACACCTACAGCCCCAACTATTTTTTGATGGCATTGACTCCCAATCTTTCAGTCTTAGTACAACTCAAATATTTTGTAATATACTATATTTTAAAGCCATTGCCATCTGTTGTCTTGGGAAAATTATTCCAAGTGGAGAATGACTTGCTTCACTCCAAATCTGGAAATTTGTATTAGAAATTTTTCTAGGTGATATGAAATCAATGAGTTTAGAGAGCTTTAACCTTTAGACTTTAGGCAGGAATCTCTAAGCCCGTATTCAAAGCTTCTTTCACACCAGCCTTACTGTATTAGTCAGTTTTCTCCTTGCTGGTACCAAAGATCCTACAATCACAGATTAAAAGTGGAAATCATTCATTGGCTCATGGCATCAGAGGGTTCAGCTAGTGGTCAGCTGACTCCAAGTAGGGGTCATCATGACAGAAGGTCATAGCAGGGCAAGGCTGCTTGGGTTATGGCACCTGGGATGTACTTCGGGGTACCAGCTCCAGAGAGAAAGGGAGCAGGAATCAAATATAATACCAAAGACCATGTCTTCCTGTCCAACTCAGACACAACCAGACATGTACTAACCCCACAGGGGCTCCCAAGCCCATCAGGTTTCCTTGGAAGACATTCCAGATTCTCGGCATCTCCAGCTTCCTAAGGTCTGTACTGTACCACAGCTTCACACACTGTCCTGTCAGGGTGCCATGCTTAGACTCCAAGATCTTCCTCTGAATTCTTAGTGGCAGTCTCCATGACTCCACACTCCCGTACTCTACATGCCTATAAATCCAGCATAATGTGAAGGACACCAAAGTTTTGTCCTGGCTGGAGCACTAGAGAGGCTCCCTTAGATCATGGCTGCAGGGCCCTCTGATTAACTGGGTGATACAACATTGTGAAATGAACCAGCTCCCTAGGTGTCCCCCCTTAAGGCGAGATGCTGGGGGGGTCTCCTCAGATAAAAGGTTTATACCTCTTCATCCTTGACTCCATGATAGATGGGATCTTACTGATTCTTGACACCTGAGATGACCTCAGGGCATCTTCTTGTCCATGTCCAAAGAGCTTGGTTTATTTTTTTTCTTTTCTTTCTCTATTTCTTGTCTTCTTTCTTTCTTTTCTTCTGCATACTCTGTCTGTGTGTCTGTCTGTCTGTCTGTCTTCCTTACCCTGTGGTAAGGATCAGACTGAGGACTGATCCTGATGAATTCACAGTCTTATATCCTTTGGGTTTTTTGATTCTTCATTTTTAACAGAAGGCCACACTAAGGCTCTAAGTTGTCCAGGGTCAGCTCAAACTTGTGATTCTCCTGCCTCAGCCTTGCAGTGTGTTGGGATTACAGTTATGCAACATTAGTTCTGTTTCTTTTAAGGGTGCTAGATTCTTCAACAATCACATTTTATTTGGCCATGCATTTATGTGTGGTCCCTGGTCCATTGCAGGTCAAAACTTAAGTTTTCAAATATTTCTGCTCTACCTTTTGTTCTCATTTTTCACTATAAATCTGGCTAAAAGCAACTAGCGGTACACATGCCACGGCCTCAATGTTGGATTTCCTTGCTATTCTTCTTCCAGATCAGTGAGTCTGCTGCTTTCAGCCTCCTAAAAACCCTCAGACCCTGGACAAAATTTAGACTCTTTTTGTGCCTTGTCACATGCATGGACTTCTAAGGGAGTCCTCGTTCCCAACCAAAATTCCTGAGCCTGGCCTTTACTGTTCCAATTCCTATTAGAATTCTGTGCCTCTGAATTTCAACTAGAATCATCCACTGGGGTCTACTTACTGTCCTCTAGGGTTTCTCTTGCTTTTCCAAATATTTCTAAACACTTTACATAAGCTAATTCCAAAAGCTTTTAAACCACATGATCAGGCAAAGTCACAGCACTGTATCAGTCTTCTGATACTCTACCAGTTTTCTGAGTATTAGTTTTTTTCTGAGTATCAGTTTTCTGTATTGTCCTGCCTTCTGCTCCAGGGGCCAAATACACATCACTTACAGTGTAAAGAAAAAGAGATTTATTTGGCCAATAAATCGGAACATGCTCTCTATGGCTAGCTAGCTCCACTGCAGAAATAGCATGGTAGAGGGACTGGCAGAAGAAAGATGTTACAGCTAGGAAGCAGAGAAGGGTAACAGTGCTACAGAGAAAGAAATCAAGGAGTGCTGGGTACCCAAGTTCATGCCTCCTTAACCCAAGTAGACACACAGAAATACGCTTGACTGATCAGCGGGGCAGCTTCCAAGTCAATCAAGTTTGACAATTAAGCTTAACAGTACTGCTCCGAAAACAATTTCTCCCCTTTGCCTGATTCTATGCTACCTAGTGGCCCTGGGTCTACAGCCTGACCCCCAGTGACAGTCTTATCCATCTTACTTCCAAACCTTCATGCTAAATGCAGATTCAGGCTTTTCCAAAAGACTGCTACTTTTTCTAATTCAATATGTATTTTCCAAAAATATCAGTGTTAGATGGTTGAAGGAATTAACTCACCACTTCTTAATTGAGATCTGACACTGCTGAAATACTAGCCTCATGCTTTGGTGCTTTACTAATCCTCCTAAAGACTTATATTCTCATAATACAGGTCAAGAGTCTTCTTGTTTAACTTTATTTGTTGCTATGGTTATTGATTTGATTCCTGTCTCTTTCCCAGACTAGACTGCAGATTTGCTCATGTGTACTGCTAGTTGCTTTTAGCCAGATTTATAGTGAAAAACAGGAGCAAAAGGTACAGCAGAAATATTTCAAAACTTAAGGTCAAAGATCAATTCTATTTTGGTTCATATCCATATTTCTTTAGTATCTGGCAATATACAATCAGTAAATGAGTGAATGAATTGATTAATTGAATAATAAATTAGTTATTATTTTGTCTTTTCTTCTCAACTTGCTTTCAGACTTCTACAGATAATTTCCTGTCCAAGATCCTTTCCAACCCTGTGAATACAGATACATTTAAACAGTACATAATGAAACTGTCGGAATTATATTAGTGTGATCAGTTGTACTTTAAAGAAACTGGGCAACATACCGGTGCCAAAGACTGAAATTTATTTCATTTCTTAAATTGGGCAGACTCCCTATGAACAAATAATAATTACATTTGAAATCAAATGTAATGTTATTTATGGCCACTATGTCATTGTTTATTCAGAAAAGACAGATTTAGTAAAAGTTAAGTATTGGTGTCTAAAACCAAAATCTACCCTGTATTTGATGACTATCCCTATCATGGGGATAATTATGAAAAATGGAATCGTACCCACAGAAAGTGTTTTCTGGCATTATTTATTTCTGTTTAATTTTTTACTGAGAAAACCTGCACTGTAAGGGAAATAAAACACGTTTTCCCAAATAACTATTATTTCAGCTATTTGTTATCATCATCATTTCTTGCTTGTTGAGGAACAATACTCTCTTGCAAGTACCAAGATGTTTTTCTCTTGGAGTGATTATTCTATTCACTTAGAAAGTTCTGGCCTGATCTTGTGTGAGAATCCCCAGCCCCACCCCTGGGCATGTCTGAAGGGTCCATTGACTGAAATACCTCTGGGAGATGTTGGAGGCTTCTCAAGGTTGGAGGGTAGGGGTAGTCAACACATGTACTCCCCAACGCTTCTCTCTGTACTGACTTCATAATTTTAACACAATGAGGACAGTTTACTTTCTAAATTTCAGATTTAATTTGTACCTAACAGGTTTGGAACACCTAACATAAAAGGTGGAATTATGAAGGTAGCCCAAGTCTGCTATAGAATAGATCTATTCTCCTACCCAAAGAAAATCTCAGGTTCCTCATTGCTTCTCAGTGTCACAGGGAGTTTTTGATTATTGTTTGTGTTATCACTGCCAGCACAAAATATTCCCCAAAATTTGACTGTTTCTTAGTATATAAACCTTGAAACTTCCATGAGAAAATAAATTTATATATTATTCCAAGGCATAAAGACAAAAGCACACACATTGGACCTCAAAGTAAGAAAAGAGTTGTTCTAAATAGTTGGAGAATTATTATTCAAAAAACCAACAGGAGACCCCACTGCATATACTCCACCTGCACAGAGGAGCAGCTCACTCTGGAAAGCAATTAGCATCTCAAGCCCACCCAGTGGTGCTCTCTCCATCTCTCTTTGAGTCCCAGCCCAGCCCTGCCTCAATCCCTACTTCTACGGCACGGCCTCTTTCTCTTCTCCTTGAGTGCCTCCTCATCTCCTTACCTGAGCTTTCTTTCCATCTCTTACCTACCCCTTCTCTCTGTCCTCTTTGCCTACTATGATTCTTTTCCCCCTTAGTCATCCTTCCTAATTGTTCATATTTCTGTGATAAAATACCTAAGCTAAACATCTTAAAAGGAGTAAATACTTGTTTTGGTTTACTATTTCAGAGATTTTCATTCATGTCACTTGACTATGCTACGGCTGGGCCTACAGAGAAGCAGTACATTATGGAGAGGAGGTTGTGTTGGAGAAAGTGCTCACATTTTAGTGGCAGAAACAAAACATGAGAATTCACTTGTAAAACAAAGCCCTTCGTGTCTAACTTATTTAGCTATTAAGACATAAAGGGACTAATTCATTCATAAAGTTAGATCATTTGTGATTCAGTCACCTCCCAAAAGTCCTACCTCTGACTACTGCTACATTGAGGAACAAGTATTCAACACTGGATCAAGAACTTTTGAGGGACATTAAAGTTTCAAACTGCAACACTCACAAAAGTGTCTGCATCCCTCTTCAATGTTTGTATTTGCCTTGGATCCCTTTAAAATTAGGTCAATAAAAAGTCTGTGCAGCGATCACAAAGGGGGAAGCCAAGAACATGCCCTCTGTCATGATAATCAAATGTTCCTGATTAGTAATATTATAATACCCTAGATTGAATTACCATATTAAAGGAGCTCTTCTGATAATGAAACGTTCTTATTTCTAGGAATCCAAAATGCCACCATCCTTTCAGCCAGTTGGTCTCCAAGGAAACCTGCATGCATTGGCTGCAGTGGGAATAGGATCTCTAGAGAATGCACGTGATAAATGGCACTCTCATCCTAAAGGCAGCCCAGCTTCCAAGCTTGGCTTAGGAACCACAAAGTGCAGTGGAGAAATAGGGAGAATGAAGTAGGGGTTCAAGTACAGGTCCACACAGTCAAGAGAAAGCAAACCACAGTGCTTAGACTCCCCAGCAATGAGGTTCTTTTTTCTCCAGGCTCTGTGATTCCCCACCCTGGACACATCTCTTCCTGTTTGCATGAAACTCTGTGTTGATGCCGCAGCATGGACATTTCTATTGTATGACTCCAAACTGGACATGCTGATGGCCACAGTTCCCACCTTTTTTCTTTTTATGACACAACCAAATCATGTACACTGAATGATTTTTTTATTTTGTGGAAAAAATTTAAAATTCAAAACAAAATAATGGTAGAATAACAATAGTCAATATATTGAATATTCTTATTTCAAAGCAGTTACTCAGAGTACAAGATACAGGCATGAATCATTCTCCAAATAATGTAAGCATGAAATTTCCTTTTCAATCAACTAAGAGAAACCAGTAGTATAACTGTCATAATTATCTTGCGTTTTATTTTCTTTTCCTTTCCTCTTTCCCATTCCCTAGTTTCTCTTTCCTTCGGAACAGTTACTGAACATTTCACAATATCTATTTACATTTTAGATCTTATTTACTCTTCTAGTTTCTCACATTAGGGAGACAATATAATGTTTACACACATGAGTCTGATTCATTTAACTTATGAGTGTGGTCTCAAGGTCCATCCTTTTGCCTATAAATGTCTCACTTTTATCCTTTCTGTCTGAGTAGTGCACTTTTTCATAAAAGGACCACATCTTTTTTCATTCATTCTACAGTTGAACGTTTGAGCTGTTTCCAAGATTTAGCTATTATAAATTGTACTGCTATAAACATGAGTGCACATATATTGGTGTGGTATAACATTTTTAATTCTTCTGAGAGTACAACTAGAAGGGGAATACCTGGGTTGAATGGAATCTCTAATAATTGTTTTTTGAAGAATATCCACACTGATTTCCACAGTCATTCCACCAGTCTACACTCCTGGCAAAAGTGGAGAATTCCTTTTTTCCCTCGTCTCCTTCAGCATTTGTTACTGGTTGACTTCTTGATAATAACCATTCTTTCTGGAATGAAATGCAATCTCAGTATTGTTTTAATTTGCATATCTCAAATAACCAATGGTATTGAACATTTTTTCATGTATTTATTTGCTGTTTGTATATCTGTATCTGAGAAGCATGTATTCATCTCAGATGCACATTTTTTTCTGAGGGACAGCTGGTTAAATTATTTTCCTGCTCTGTGGTTTGCCTTTTCACTCTGTTGTGATTTCTTTTGTTGTGCAAGTTTTTTAATAAAATGAGATCCCAGTTGTTGATTCTTTGTAATATTTCCCATACGATCTAGGTTTTGTTCATGAAGTCTCTGTCTGCAGCTACGTCTTTAAGATTTCTACCGATTTTCTCTCCCAGTAGATATATTGTTTCTGTTTTAATATTTAGATCTTTGATCCATTTTGACTTTAGTTTAGTGCATGATGATAGACATGGGTCTAGTTTTAGTCTTTGGCATGTGGAAAGCCAAATTTTCCAGCTCCATTTGTTGAAAAGGCTATCTTTCTTTCAGTGTATATGTGTGGTCCTTTTGTGGAAGATAAGGTCGCTAAATGTGTTTAGAGTTGTGTCTGTGTCTTCTAATCTGTTCTACTGATCTATAGGTCTGTTTTTTGCCAGTACCATGATGATTTTATCACAGTAGACTTGCAGTGTAATTTCAAGTCAAGAATTGTGATATCTTCTATCTTTCCTTTAATGAATTTTTTAAAACATTAAAATTCATTTTTAAAGCTGATCCATAAAATTATAGAAATTGTGCATATTTATTATGTAGTAAGTGATGTTCTGACCCATGCACATACTGTACAATGGTCAAATATACCTATCTCTCCAAATTTTTAAAAAGTTTTTATAGTGAAATGTTAAAAATTCTTTCCTCTAGCTTTTTAAAATACACAGATTTAAGTGGAATAATTCAGAGAAGCAAGTTTAAGCATAGTTTAAATATTACATGGTTTCTCTTATTTGAGAAGCCCAAAATACAAAGAACAAATAAAAGGTCAAATAAGGAGATAACCCTTTCTCAGACAGAAAGGGGTCCAAGAGAAAGAGTGGGGGATGAAAAAATATATTTTTGTATATTATCATTATCTATAGTCACTCTACTATGCAACAGCACCCCAAAATTTCTTACTTTCATCTAAGTATAATCTAGTGGTCTGTGGATGTTTTGCAAAGGACAGTATCTCAGTTCCCCCTTGCCTTCATTACCTGCTTTCTGTCTGATCACTAGCTGGAAGGCTAGACCTCACCACTGGCCCAGTCCTTGGCTTCTCTGTCTAGTTCAGTCTATTTATATCTACAACACAGAAACCATTTTAAGAATTTCAGAAGCCTCCATCTTGGTAAATACTATGGGTTTCAAAACTCAGGGTGCAAGCGGATCATTATTTCATTGTAATTATCAAGGACCATTTCACTTGCCCTTTGGTTTCCCTGTTTTCGTTACGTGTTTCCACACCCAAGTGCATGGGTGAGACTCATTCCTCAGGGAACTGTTTGGACACTGGAACATCACAAGTTCCTTTCCACGATGCAGGAAGTTTGGAAATATAAATTATGCAGATGTGCTATCTTTGTAAAAAGCAATGGCCTGTATAGCAAGATAAAGAAGTAGGGGCCACCATGAGAACCCCTTTTCCAAGGTAATCAAGCACATACATTTGATGATAGGGAAAAATTGAGCACTTAGCAAAATTCCCACTTAGGAGTTGGAAGAAAAGTGTTTCATTCCCTATAAAATATATTCTGGTAGTTTTCATCCAAATTTTTTGGCAAATCTTTATCCAGGCAAAAGCTGTCCCTAACTAAGATAAGCAACAAACAGAAAATGGCCAGTTTGAAAAATATGCATAAATGAAACTAGATAGGATAAAGGGACAAGGCAAACAAAAGCCAGATGGGGACTATACATCAGAAGAGCTCTTTACGAAGCAGGACAGCAGCACAAACAAACATATATCCAGAGTCTAAGAATTTTAAGTGATGTCTGTGAAGCTCAGAATTCAAAGAAGATACAGGGATCAAAGAAAACACGATAAGGCAAACGAAAGCAACAGATGTAAGCTGAAAAAACTCTGGGGCAAACATGAAAGAAAAAAATCATTTCAAAACCTAAACCCATGCTGAAATTAAAATGTATTGCTGAGAAATAGACATGAATAGGCTTTAATAAAAAAGAAATGAACAAATACATAGAAATGGTCAAGAATTAGAGGGGAAATAAAACATAGTGGAAATCATGCTATGCAATGTGAACTCTCAAAAGGAAATTAAACAAGTAGATTAGAAACTATGTAATTATATGAGAAGGTAGTTTATAAATAAAAGGTAGAACATATGTTTTATGTTCAATGGGGCACATTATGTCCCAAGAAAAACTGATATAGAATGTCCAATCAAAACATGTCCGTTTGATTTTGGTGGCTTCCATGGTGGCAGATAGTAAATTATAATACCTACTGTCTCTTCTGTACCTCTCCACAGACCTTCCAATAGGTCTTTACAAAACATGCATCTTTAAAAGTTATGTACAAGAATGCAAAACCAAACTAGTGTAAAAGTCCCTCAGAAAGCAAGGTATATAACACCTCAGACACAAGAAAAGAGACCAGATGTTTTACAAGAAGACAGACAAATTCAAATATGTAAGGTAAAAACTAACATCCATCGACACAAATGGAGCAGAGACACTAGAAAGACAGGCTTTTGTTAAATTAGCCTGAATAAACAATTGAAAATTATTACCACTGAAAACAACATGGGCTTTTATTAATGTTGAAAAATAAAAAGCATTATAAAATATTCTACTTACAGGATAATCTTTCTGAAAAACTCCTCATAAAGTAAATTTTCAAAATAAAAATATAATTAGAATTGAGGCCCATTCCATTACAAATAAAACATATCTACTGAATATTTGAGTAATGAAATGTTTAATTTAAAGTATAAAAATCTAAAGCAATGTCAACAATGCACCAGATATTATTACTGTCAATCAGCAAGTCATGCACTTGCCAAGAAGATTTAGCATAACTTGTGCCAGTCACACTACTGAGAACAGAGCTGCATAATGGTTCTCAGTGCAGCCTGGTTGCTCATAAATATGGGTGTCAGAGATGCCTTGTAAGCAGAGTTTCTTGTGTAACAGAATACCCTTATATTTCATGGGATTCTTGTGGTATAAGTCTATATCTAACATAATCAGTCAGATGAGGGTTGCAGAAAAACCAGAAAATGTGTCATGTCTTCAGTTTCCTCACATTTCATAGAGAGAATCAATAGCTAATGTCTGAATATGATAAATAAAAATTGTGCATATAATTAAACAGCTATATAAATATTTTTCCAATCATAAGGAAAACACATAACAAAACAAACAGACATCAGAAAAAGACAGCAAAATATTTATAATGTAGTATCTTGTCAGCATGGCTTTTCCTAAGTGACTTTTTAAACTAAATAGCATCACTCTTCATTACCACTCTCCTTATTCCTGTTCCCCACTTGTTACATATTTATTGCTTGTTGTCATTATTGTTATCTGCCACTTTGAACTAGAAGCTAACTCCACAAAGTCAGGAATACTATTTTGTTCATCACTATATTCTAACACCTAAAATTGTTCTTAGCATACAGTAAATGCTCAATAAATATTTTCCAGTAATGTGTGTATGGAAAATACACAGAACAATGTTACAGAAATGAAGCCAAAATAGGTAATGTAGCAATAAATGTAAATGTAATAAATTTAGTTATTTAAAGAAAATTAATCTCAGAATGAGTGCAAAACATAAACTAAAAAAGTATAGTGGTTATAAAAGTTCACAGACTCTCAAGTAAACATGTCACTTGATTCCAAATCAAAGTGTTATCAACTGTTCAGTTTATATGAATCATTCATTCTCTTTTCATCTGGCGTTTCGCATAAGATCATTTTGAGGATGTAAGCAGATAATTCATTTAAAGGTGAAAGAGACTGTTACATAGTCCACAGTCAATAACTCTTAGTGAGTGACAGTAAAGTGGAAGTGGATTTGGTGGTAATAATGGGAACACTATTTGTAACCCAAAACTCAGTGACTCAATAGGACTGAGTAGCTAAAAGGATCAGTGACGTGATGGTACAAATAAATGAGTCTGATGTGGTCCACAGAGTGACAGAAATTTTCTCCAAAGAAAACGACACTCAACCTGAGACCTAACAGATTTTTAAAAAGCCATTCAAGTGAAGAGCTGAACAGAGAGGGGAAATGGAGGGAAAAATGGATGTTAAGGAATGATTGTCTTCTTACTCAGGATACACACCTTTCATGATTTCTGCTCCATATCATCCTTATTTCAGAACGCAGACTGTTAAAGTTTTCACCACAGAAGGTTGTTATTTGCCATAGCAGGGGGAAGGAAATGTGGTACATTGCCCTGTTGGAGTGTGCTAATAAAAGGAACCCTTAAACAGACTCTCAAAAAGACAACATGTACTAGCAGTATGGAGGAAGAGGAGCTTTGGAGTGGTGCTGAGAGGTGTGGTCATGAAAACCAAGCAAGTCAGATACATGAGAGAGCCCAATAGCCAAGGAAGAAACTTCCCACAGGGAGTTAGCGCTCAGCAGGGCTAAAGGATGTCAAAGCCAACTAAAAGTTCTCGTTGCTGAGAAACTGGTAAACCACTGAAATAGAACTCTGTGGTGTTCATGCAGCCGAGCAGAGAGCCATCGGGAGAAGGTCTGTCCAAACGCAGAAAGCCGATGCACTGGGCTTGTCCACGGCATAGTGATTACACGTTGCAGATAGCATGGCAGCGTCGTACAGCCGGAAACAAACCATCCAGATCACAGTTCTTAACATCGCGTTCCCTTCACATCACCTTGAACTACTGGATTACAGAATTCAAAATCGATGGACTTAATTAATACACAAAGAAAATCAAAAAGAGCTTCTCAATTATACACATGCAAGATATAAATAAAACTCTGTTTCAAATGCAAATGGGATGAAAATTTCCAATTAGGAACCTATGAAAAAACTCTAGAATATAAATTAATATCAACTGTAAGAAAAAAGAATGAATCAGAATTTTTGGTTGCTATTTTGGTGTTGAGTTATAAGAGTTTCTTATATATTTTGGGATTAACGATTTCAGGTATGTGGTCTAGAAATAACTTCTCCTACTGTATTGTTTGCCTATGCGTTTTATTGTTTCCTTTACTGTGCAAAGACATTTTACGTAATGTAATTCACTTGTTTGCTTTTACCTCTGCTGCTTGTTTTCCATGTCATATCCAAGAAATCATTGCCTAGTTCAATGTCTAGAAGCACTGTCTCGTGTTTTCTTGTAAAACATTTACCATATTATGTTTAAGTCTTTACTGCATTTTAGTTGATTTATGTACATATGGTGACTCAATGGTCTCATTTTATTCTTTTGCAATGACCACATTGCAAATGATCCCATTTTCTTTTGCAATGACCACATTGCAATGATCCCATTTTCCCAAGACTATTTCCTGGTGAGGTTGTCTTTTTAATGTATTTTTGGCACCACTGTTGAACATCTGTTGACAATATCCCTGCAGATTTTATCCTGGACCTTCTATACAATGCTGCTGCTCTCTCTGTGTCTGTTTCTATCTCCATTCCACTCTGTTTTGCTTCCTGTAGTTTGTAATATGTTTTGAAATCAAAGAAAGTAATCCCTATAGATTTTTTCTTCTTCAAAGTTTCTTTGGCTATTCAAGGACTTCTGTGATTCCAGATGAATTTTAGGATTTTTAGAATATTTCTATACAGAAGTCATTGTGACTTTGATAAGGATTCCCTCAAATGTATCAGCCACTTTGGGAAGTATGGAAATTTTAGTAGTATTCTTTCAATACAGGTACATAAAATACTTTTTTTCATTTATTTGAGTCTTTAAATTTTTATTTCTTATAAAGTGTTTTCATTTT
Organism: Dolichotis patagonum; assembly: GCA_004027295.1. Lineage (NCBI taxonomy): Eukaryota > Metazoa > Chordata > Mammalia > Rodentia > Caviidae > Dolichotis > Dolichotis patagonum. The sequence goes on along the minus strand of PVJX010000197.1, from coordinate 195,510 downwards.
GTAATTATCAGTTGCAAGTCTTTTATGTCCCTGATCAAGCTTATTTATAATTGTATTTGTTTTAGCGCCACTGTAAATGAAATTGTTTCTTTAATTTCCTTTTTAGCTAGGCTGTTGTTAGTCTGTAGAAACAAAGCTAATTCTTGTGTGTTGATTTTGTGTTCTGCCACCTTTAGAATTCACTTAAACTAGGAATGTTTTTTCTGTAGACCTGAGAGTTTTCTATATATAAGCTCATGTTTCTGCAAATAGAGATCATATTACTTCTTTTCCAATTGGGTTTTATTTATTTATTATTGATTTATTTATTTGTTACCTTATCTAATTGCTTTGGCAAGGACTTCCAATAACACATTGAATGGTAGTGGCAAGGTTAGGTATCCTTACCTTTTTATGGCTATTACAATAAAGTGTTTCAGATTTCACCACTGAAGATGCTGACCATTCTGATAATTTCAAATATAGATTTTATTGTGTTGAGGTAAGTTCTTTCCACACCTAATTTATTATTATCATGAAGAGGTATTGGATTTTTCTAATGCCTTTTCTGCACTTTCAGAAAATTGTGTAATTTTTATTTTTTGTTCTGTTACTATTGGGCATCACATAGATTGATTTGTGGATGCCAAGACACTCTTGCATGCACTCTTGTACATGAGATAAAGTATATTTGGTCATGATATGGTTTTTTAATGTCCTGCATATTCAAGTTGATAATATTATATTGAGGATTTTTGTATTTATGTTTGTCAAGGATATTGAGTACAATTTTCCTGATGTGCATTCATCTTCTTCAGGGTGATTCTGGCTTTTTAGAATAATTTCAGAAGTGTTTCTTCTATTTTTGGAAGATTTTCACAAGACTCTTACACATGCTTTTTTAAATATTTGGTAGCATTTATCTGAGTCTATTTGGTCATAGACTTTTCTTTGTTAAAAATTAACGGATGACTCTTCCAATTTTTATTTATTTATTTATTTACTTATTTATTTATTTATTTACTTATTTATCTTTGCCTTTTGGGGCTTTCTATTTGTTCTTGGTTCAGTCTTGGTAGATGGTATGTTTCTAAGGAATTCCCCATCTCTTTCTGTCACATGATTCAAATTCTTGAGCAAGACTGAAGTTAAGAGTTTGTCACTTTTGTCTTTTTAGAAAACTTATAATTTCATCGATTATTAAAATTTTTTTCTAATTCATTTATTTCTGCTCTTGATCTTGATTGTAGTCTTCCTGCTAATTCTGTGGGCAGTTTGTCCTGCTTCTGATTTGTTGAGTTATAAAGTTAGATTGTTTACTTGAGGTCTGTCTTCTTTTATAGTATTGGTATTTATTACCATCCCCTTCTTGTTCTGCTTTCATTACATCTCAGAAGAGTTGTTTGTCGTGTTGTTTCAGGATACTTTATAATTTACTTTTCTATTTTTTTCTTATTATATTATAGTTGTTTGAGAATGTGTTAATTTTCATTTATTTGTGAATTTTCCTGTTTTCATTCTATTTTTAATTTCTAGTTTCATTCCATTATAATTTGAGAAGATACTTGGAATAATGTCAATCTTCTTAAATGTGTTAAGAATATTTTTATGACCTAGCATGTGATCCATTCTGAAGAATGTTCCAGGCACACTTGAAAAGAATGAGTAATTTGTGTCTTTTGAGTGGAGTGTTCTGTATATGTCTGCTAGAACCACTTGGTCTATAACATTGCTCAGTTCTGTTATTTTCTTACTGATTTTCTGTCTGAATAACATATCCTTCATAAAATGAGACATATTTTCCCCCAGCCTGGCAAGGTTTCTGCTCATAGTCTCATAGAGGTTTCCTGGTGTATGATGAATCAGTTTTCTCATGCTGCTTTCGAAATTCTCTTTGTATTTGGAAATTTTATTATAATTACTATATGCCTCCTTGATTTCACCTTATTTGGGAATCTCTCAGCTTTACAAATATGGAAATTCATTTTCCTCCCTAGATTTGGAATGTTTTCAGCTACTGTTCTTTAAATAAGCTTTATGTCCTTTTCTCTCTTATTTGACTCCCATAATGTTTATTGATTTGCTTGATGATGATAAGTTCTAAAGGATATTTCTTCATTCTCTCTTAATTTTTTGTTTGTTTCTTTTTGCTCCTCTGTCTCAGTGATTATTTGTCTTCATTTTTTTCTTTCTTTTCTTTTTCTTTTTTAATCGGTACGGGGGATCAAACTCACAACCGCGCACTGCAAGGCAGGCGCTTATGCCGCTGAGCTAAATCCCCAGCCCCTGATTATTTGTCTTCAAACACTGATTCTTTCATCTGGTTGATCGAGTCTACTACTAAAGCTTTATTGAATCTTTCGGTCCAACTATTATATTCTTCAGGCCCAAAACATTATTTTTGATATATTTTCTGTATTTTCATGCAACTTCCCATTTTGTTCATGTATTGTTTTCCTGGCTTTTGTTCAGTTATCCAGACGAGTCAGCTAGAGACGTTCATGCATAGCCTACTCCTGGGGATCTGCAAGCAGGTTGCACCCGGAAGTGGGCAGCGTCGGAGTCTGGCCTATGGGAAGCCCTGCTGCCCCATGCTAAGTCCCTCCAACTGTGGCCAAGCCTCAGGCACAGGCATGCAATGATCTTCCCAGGACCCTGAACGTGAAAAACTGTCTCTAAGCCCATGATGCAGAAGGGCTGGAGCTGGAGTGCGGGGCCACTGCTGCATCTGTAGTCAGTCTGTGGTCAGTAGTCCTGTTATCCAGGGCACAGGCAACACGGCTTTTGCCAGAAATCTGGTGTGTGGGGGTCAGGTTGCTGGTGGTAGGAGCAAGGTCAAATTGGACTGAAGTCCACGAGAGGACAGGGTCGCCTCCAGAGTGGCCTCCAGCTCTGCAGCTGGCCCAGCTTTTAAAGTGCCCTTCCTGAGCCTTCAGTCAACAGCAGCATCACACACACCTAGGTGCTGCATTTTCACAAAGGTAGTTTATCCTCCAAACCACTCACTCTACTGCCAATTTTCTGACATCATGTCTTTTAAAGATTCTTTCATTAGCACTTCATTGTTATCAGCATACAAGCCCTGTATCTATTTGCTAGGTTTACTTCAGTGTTTTTTGAGTTTCTTGTAAATTACGTTTTAAATTTCGATGTGCTAATTGCTAAAGTAGAGGCATACAATTAATTTTTGCGTGTTGATTTTGTATCCTTTGACCTTATAAACTCTTGAAATTGCTTATTAGTTCTAAGAGATTTTATTTTACACATTCCTTGAAATCATCCACATAGACCATCATGAAATCAAAAAAGGGAACTGTTTTATTTTTTAATTTCCAGTATGTTTTTTCTTTTCTTTTTTGCTTTTCTTCCCTTTCTTGACTTATTGCTCTGTCCAGCAGTGACGATAGTAGACATCCTTGTCTTATTCTCAGTCTTGAAAGCTACTCAGTCTAAAAAGTTTGATGCTGACTGTAGTTATTTAAAAACATAAATATTCTTTATCCAATCGAGAAGTTTCTTTCTATTTAGAATTTCCTGAGAGTTTTCATCACAAGTAGGTTTGAATTTGCTAACTAGTCTCACTGCATAGTGTACATGATCAGCTTTCTTGTTTTGACACTTAATAACGTGGGTTGTATTGATTGCTTTTAGAATATTGAATCAGCCTTGGACTCTAGGAAAAACTTGAACATGATGTCAGTTCTTTTTATATATTGTTGAATTATTTTTGTTAATATTGTGTTAATATTTGTATTTGATTCATGAGGCATATTTCTCTGCAGTTTTTTTTTAATGACCCCAGTCCTGTTTATCTTAGTGTCTCAGGGTCTCATTAGTCACCTAGCTGGCACCAAATGTGCTTCTCCTACTTAATTTTACCAAGAGGCTGGGCATATAGGCCAGCACTGACATCAAATGACATTAGTGTTAAGGCAAACAATAGTTAATACTGAAAGGACAGGAGTATTCTCACTTCATAAATAAGGCGTTTCATTTTATAGATGCCTTCTTAGAAACCACCCAGAGAAAAGCGTACCATGCTGAGACCTTCACTCCACAGGAGGTACTTCTGGGTCTCATAGCTGTTTTTTTGTATTCTTTTTTTGTCTGATTTTGATGTCAGGGTAACATTTTCTTCATAAGGTAAGCTATAAAAAGTTTCTTCCTCTTTAGTCTTTAGAAAAAGAGTTGGGAGAATTTAAAAGAATTCTTCGGTAAATGGGTAATAGAAACTGTCCATGAAACCATCTGTGTCTAGAGACTTGTTTTTCAGAACTAAGTTACAAATTCAATTTCTGTAATAATTAAATATTATTTGAAATATTTACCTTTATTGAGTGAATTGTAGTAGTTGGTATTTTTCAAGAAATTGGTGTATATCATCTTAAGTTGTCAAATGTTTTGGAGCTGCGCTCAGCATTCTCTTTGTATCCTTTTTATGTCCTTTTTGTTTTATTATCTTTAGTGATATTCATGTTTCATTTCAGATGCTGGAAGTAACTGTCTTTCTCTTTCACCTTTTCCAGGTCAGTTCATATTCAATGTTTTTCAAAGAACAAGCTTTTTGTTCCTCAAATGTATTTGCTTTCAATCTTATTGACATATGGTCTCTATTCTTTCTGGTAACTTTATCTTATTGATTTATGGTCTTTTTATTCTCTGGTAACTTTGGGTTTATCTTGCTCTTCATTTTCTAGATTCTTAAAGTGCAAATTCAGTTTATTGATTTGACGCTGTCTTTTCTAATATACACATTTAGTGCTAATACATATGCTTTCTTCTCATCACTGCTATATCTGTATCACACATATTTTGAAATAATGAATTTTCATTTTTATTCAAGTTAATATAGTTTTTAATACCCCTAAGACTTCCTTTTTGATTGATGGGCCAATACAAATATTTTGCTTAAGCTGCAAGTCTTTAAAGATATTTGTTTCCTTTCTTATTGACTGTTGACTATTAACTGTCTTATTGCCCTTTCTTATTGAGTCCATTGTTGGACAACAAAGTCAGATGTATTTAAACTTTTTAGGTTTGCTGCGACTTGTATAATGATCCAGGATATAAGTCATTTTTGCATTTGCCCTGTGCGAACTTGGAAAGTTTGTGTGCTCCGCTGTTGTTAGGTGGAGCATTCTGTGAAACTTTAACCCTGCTGGTAGATGGCGTATTTAGTTTCTCCATATTTTTGCTGATGTCTAGCCTATTTGTTCTGTCAACTTGGGGGAAAAAATGCTAAAGTTTCTAATGGTACTTGTGGATTTGTTTCTATCTCTCTTCCATTCTATTTTTGCTTCATGTATACTCAATTTTTGTTGCTTGATTCCTACACATTTAAGTGGTTCTGTCTTTTTGGTCTATTGACATTTTGACCATCACATAATTTTCTTCTCTGTTCATAATTTTCTTTGCTATGAAAAATATTGCACCCGATGTTAATATGGTTATGCCTTTGGATTAATGCTTCATGGCATATCTTTCATCATCCTTTTGTTTTCAACCTGCACATGTCATTAAGTTGGCACAGAATTGGATCATGAGTTTTATTTTGGGTTTCTGTTTTTTCTTTTTTGCTTGACTAATCTACTATTTTTAATTGTACATTTCTATCATTAATTTTATTTATATAGCATATATAGCATAGTATATAAATAATCTATTTAATTTATATTTTATGTTGTTTATCTCTGGTTTTTGTTTTCTTTTCCCTTCCACTCTCCTGGGGTATTTGAATAATTTTAAAAATCCATTTGACTTATTTATAGTGTGCTTAAACATGTATCAATATATAGGCTTTCTAGTGGTTATTCTAGGTCTTATGCTATATATACATATCTTTATACAGTCAATTATATTGCCCTTTACTAAGCCAAGTAAAGTGTAAAATTTTTACATCTCTTTACATCCCTTTACTTTTCCTATTTATAATATAGCAAGCTTGAATATTACTGGTACATACATTGAAAATGACATTAGCCAGTGTTACAGCTTTGTCCTGTCAGTATAATTTAGAATACTCAAAGGGAGAGAGTCTACTGTGTTTGCCCACATTTTTGGCCTGGTATCATTTCTTACTTTCTGATGACTTAAGAATTTCTTTCTGTCTTCTCTTTTGGCTTAGAGAACTTCCTTTAGCCATCCTTTTAGAGTAGTTCTAGTGGTGCCAAACTCTTAATTATCCTTTATTTGTGTTTTGACATCTCTTTATTACCAAAGAATATTTTCTCTGGATATATAATTTTGAAATGATAGATCTTTTTTTTTTTTGAGCATTTGAAAACTATTGCACCACTTTATTCTGGTCTTTGTGGTTTTTGTTGGGAAATTATTGTCATTAATTATAGTTTTACCCCTAAAGCTAATGCATCATTTCTTTCTGGCTGCTTGAGAATTTGGCTTTGTTTTTAATTTTTAGAAGTTTGACTGTGATGTATCTTGGTGTGGGGTTTTTGCACCTATACATTTATTATTTTTTGAGGAGTATTATTTTCTTTATGTTTGTTTTTTTCTTCAAGTTGTCTCTGGGACTCAGATAAATACAATACCCATTATTATAGTCCCACACGTTCCTCCTGGATGATATCCAATGTTCTATCTTCAAGCTTTCTATTTCTGTCTTCTCCCCTATCAGTTCTTTTAAGCTCATTTTTCAGCCCACATCTTTGGCTACGGTGTATTTTGGTTCTAAAATTTCCCTGTGGTCTTTGTCCGTATCTTATAATTCTTTGCTGAAGTATTGTATTATTTTGCTGAAACTTTCTGCATTCTTGATATAAGTGATTTTCTCTTGAAACCAAAATATTCTGGGAATTGCATTGTAAAGCCCTGCATGATCCTTACGTCCTGTAGGTCTTCCGTGACACCACCCTGGTGACTGAAGTGGGGCTCTGCGTCATTTCTGCTGAGTGGGTTTGGATGATGTGGCATCACATCTATTGGTCCAGGGTCTGGGTGGAGACGGGAGCTGGAGCTCCTCACTAGGTGCCCCCTGGCACCAGGCCGGCAAGGGATGAGGGGTGCTCAGTGCTCCTCACATGTGGCAGTGGAGGGAGGGAGCTGTGTGGCCTTGTTACCACTGAGTGGGCTGAAGTTCTGAGTTTACACGGGGCTTCTTCTAACATTGTGTAGCAAGCCGGAAAGGATGAGAGTTTGTGTTCTCCACTTTTCCTTGCTGGAGATGTTGAACATAGCTACAGGTGTTTATGTGTTGGACTGGGGTAAACAGTTATGGTACGAAAGTTTCTTGATTGAAATATTTCCCTTTCCTGGCCCTTTATCTAGAGTGAGCAGGCATTGGGCGGGGAAGGGTTGTATGTGTTTGTGTTTGTGGTTTCTGACTTCTTCATATTCAAAATGGAAGTATCTGAGGCAGAAATAAGGCTCTAAGGATTCTCTGCTGGGTCATTTATTGAGACTGGACATCCCCTGCCAATTTCTCACCTCTCCCTTGTAAGAGTCTGCTTCTCTCTTTTGCATAGAATATTCAGGATATTTCATTGCATTTAGCAAGAGGAATAGAGAAAAATATCTCATCTCCATCTTTATGGAAGGAGATGTCAAAGCTATAAGAATTTTAAAGGACAAAATGCTAATGTGTTAAGTTGTATAACAGGAATTGAGGAACACTCAAATTAAAACAAAACAAAACATGCTCAGTGGTCGAGATCCTCTCAGTGTACACCAGTGTAAATCTACATCTCTAAATGTTTCCTCTGCCTTAACTGTTTGATGTTCCTTAATCAGCTTCTGCATTGTCTCTGATCCTTCTGTATATCTACCATTTAAATTGAAGATGCTACTTTACAATGTTTATCTAGTGGGCAGAATGCTTACACTGAGCCAGGGATTTAGCTCAGTACCCTAAGCACCTGGCTGGCAAGAACAAAGTGTCTTTGCCCCGGTACCAAAAAAAAAAAAATTATGCTAAGTTGCCTTATTAGCTACCAACTTCAGGTGTATCTAACCTGCAGATGATTTTGTTTACCACATGATCACTGCTGATCCAATTTGGTCGATATAGCAAAATCACTGCACACGAAGTAGGCCAAATAATCAACTAAATGTCTAAGTTAAGAAAATCAATAAGAATTTGTCAGCAAATGTTGAAAAATACACAACTGGAAAAACAAAACATATCTATGGTTATTTAATATTCCAAAAATAAATTCCAGATAGATGAACTGTATACTTAATTCACGTTAAAGTAAGATCACAAATAAGAGAAAACATGAGTAATGAGGGTGTAAACACCCTTTAACATTCTGTATAAAGATGATGGCCTTTAACATATAAATAATTCTTACAAACCAAAAGTCTCAAAAAAAAAGCATAGGCATAAAGAATCTAAATAACTAGCAAATATAGAAAAAAGTATATGTTCTGAACTAATTAAATAAATGAAAATTGTTTTGTTTCCATCTCAATAAATTAGATAGCTCTTTAGATAAAATGAAAAAAAAAGAACTTTAGATAAAGCATGTCCCTGATTTACAAACCCACTTATGATAGGAATGTAAATTTAATAACAGAAACTAATCCAAACTTTTTGGTGGAAATTTTGACCAAATGTATCAAAAGTCACAAATATTATCACTCCTTTAGACCAAATAGTTCCACCTTGGGAAATACATCTTAAGGCAAAGAAAATTAGAATAAAAATTCATGGACCAATTAGTAATGGTCTATAGACGTTTTAGAAAACTAAAGATCCTAATAATGAAAATTGGTTAACTAAAAAGTAATATAGTCATAAAATAGAACACCACATAGCCATTACATAGCATGCTGCATTAGATTACTTATTATCATCGGGCAATGCTTGTAATTCATTAGGAATTTAAAAATGAAAGTTATATTACAGAGTAGTTTAAACACTGCCTTTTTTTAAAATTTTATTTTAAAGGGAGTACAAATTAAACACAACAAAACAGAACAGAACGGGACATAAGAAAGCATAAATTTCAAAGCTAGACAACCAGAGATCTTCACTATCTGTCATATTGTCTCTTGTTTTCTTCCAAATGGTTGTCCATATCTTTGCATACAGGGAGTTCATACTAAACAACATAGCCAATCTTTTCACAAGATGTGTAGTTCACTGGCTCCCACTTGCTAAGCGGGGGGAGGGGGGGAGGGAACACGGGATGGGGGACAGGATGACATGAGATGTCTGATTCTCAGCCCATGCCAGCAGGCTCACAGCCGCCCCCCAGAGAGGGAAGGAGCTCCTTGTTCTCCTGGCACCCCGAGTCACTGCATGGTACAGATCCCGAGGTGCCAGGGTCTCTCTCCTTCAGGCCGCCAAAAGTCTGCCACATTCACCTGCTATTTCTTTCTGATGAATTGACCGTTACATTTACAAAGTTCAGGGTGGCAGGCTGGTTGCTGGTTTGCTCAGCGCCCTAAGTTCTAACATGGCGCAGATCTCAGGAAACACTGTTGCTTCTTGCTTCTTGCCCTGGGGTGGCCGCAGATTGCCAGACCACAGCCACTTACCAGGGCGGCAGGTCGGGGGTCGGGTGATTGGGGTCGTAGAAATCCCCCATCTTAAGAGGCTGCTGCTGTGGTGGCAGCTGCTTCATCGGGAGCGGCTGAGGGGCGGTGACACGAGCCCCGGCCCCGCAGCAGGGCCACTGCTGTTATTTTAATACGTAAAATTTTCATTAAAATATAGCACTTGAAAATTAGTACTGGAATTATTAATTTTGTTTTTCTTCTTTTTTTGTTTTCAATATGCATTACAACAAAACCTACTTTTGCATTGAGAATAAAACAAGACGTATGCGTGTATTTCTCAGGTATGCTTCTCATTGCATAATGATATCATCTTAATGTCAGCTCTTCCTGGATTTCCATTCTGCTATCCTTTGGGTTTAACTTTTCATTTTTATGCCTGTTGCCTCATCAACATGAGATGGCAATCACACCTGCAGATATCACTCACACACTAATGTTCCAGACTAGAAGGAGGAAAAGAGTTGTTTTTGAGAAACTCCCTTCAGCAGACATTTGCTAACATCTCACGTGGACATCCAAAGCTACAAGGAAAACTGAGAAATAAATATTTAACTCTCCAGACACTTAATCAAGAGGATGGCAAGGAAAAAGAGGCAAGGAATGGATGCAGAGTAAGCCAACTGCAGTTTTAACATAGTATTTTTATGTAGAAAATTAAAAACATATTTTGTAGAGTGCATGGGTTGAATATAGTGACAAGCAAAATATGCAAGAATTGTGTTTTGCAGCGCTTCTAAAAAGCACTTGTGACATCTGACCGTTAAAAGGAGTTAGGAGATGTACTTACAAACTATTCAGGCTCTGATCCCCACATTGTAGGGGTGCAACACCATAAATTGACTGTCTTTATACTGAGAAAAGATGAGAAGGTTGATGTCAAATACACATATCTCTATCATAAACTCTTTCGCAGCCACTTTGTTGTATGGGACAAGGAAGAGTACTTGCAAGCTGGATTTGATTACATGAAACCAAACTCAGCCATCCCATGATTGAAAAAAAATCATCAAAAAGCAAGATCTGTTGTACAACTGAAGACAGCAAGCTGTTAGACCAAAAGCAAAGTCGGGAAGTCAGGAGATCTGAGAGTTCCATCAGAGTCTGCCACTAAACAGTCGCGTGCCCTTACACACATAATTAGCTGCCACAAACTCCAGTTCCTCATCCTTAAAGTGGGGTGGGGGTCGCATGGAAAATAGCTCTGAAGCACTTTGAGCATGAAATGACTGCCTCATACAATAACTGACATCTTAGGAAAATTAATAACTGCAAAGGTAAAGAGTCACAGTAAACCTCTCTCTGTGTGTTGACAGAAAAGAACATGGAGAGATCTGTAGGGACAAGGACACGTACGGCCATTGGCCTTGGTTCAGCTGCCGTTGTTCCTGGGAGATGGTACTGTCCACGAGGAAACACACCGATGTAAATCTTTAGAGCCCAATAAAACTCTGTCAACATATGATTTGCACAATTGGAGAAACAGCTTAGCAATGAAGTTTATAGAGGTCTCATCCCAACTCAAAGTCCAGAGTCCTTGTTTATTTCATTTTACAAACTAAAAAAAAAGAATTTCAAGAGTGAATTAAATCACATAGGCAGGAAGCTGTTAGTGACAAGCAGTAAAATCTTTCAGTTCAAAAATCAGAGACCGTATTACTGGACTGTATCAATCTTCAGGTTCATATGAAAGTTATAGCTGTCAGCCGAGGCTATGATGGAGTTAGAATTTTAGCTTTAGACCTTTTCAACATGCAAGATGTTATTAACCTCTCTGTGCTTTAGTTTCTCATCTGTTACACAGAAACAATAACTGCATTAGAACATGATGAAATTTAAAATTTCCAGACCAATGCCTAACTTTTAGGTAGCTATTATCAGAGAAGTAAATTTTAACTTTCTAATAACTTAATGAATGAATTTCTAATAACTTTCTAATAATTCCAACTAAGCTTACAAACTGTTAAATATTTGGTAACGTGTGAATTTCTCAATTTGTGGAATAAAGTTTCTCTATGGAGAAATGTACAGAAATGACAAAATAGGTCTACCCTAAAGTTTGTGAAGTTTGTCATGGAGTACGCTTTGAAAGAAATGTGTTGCTATGCACGTAGTTGTTGTCTAGAGCCCTGAGCTGCCTCTTGGAGCTGGTTAGTAGCTCCACTTCTGGGTAGAGACACAGGGCAAGAAAGTGTCAACTGAATAGGGAGGAAGCAAAAATACATCACCGTATTCAGCTTAGACTATGTCACTCAATATAAACCGACAATTTAACTGGAATCATGACAGAGACAAAACTAGAAGGAGTGTAAACTATCACTGATTCCTATTTATTTTAGCTAGAAACCTTCCCAAGATTCCTAACAGGTGGTCTGCTTCCAGGTCTCAGGTATGAGATTTTAAAAGGTCTCTCAAATCAACGGTGCAAAGGCTAAGTTTTCCTTTAAATTGTGTTGAGACAACTACTTAACCATTGGAAAAACAAAGTTAGAACATCATCTAGAACTGAAGCAAAACACAAATGGGTTAAATAGTTAAAGACTGAAAAGAACAGACTAAAAGACTGAAATATTGAAAGACTGAAATATCAGATTAAAATTAAAGATGAATAACCACAGCAGAAAGGCTATATGGCTATAATACTAAGAACAGAAATTAAAGTGTGAAATATAATTGTTAATAGCATATAAAAATGTAAATCTTTCTTTTATTTATATAAATATCATAGGCAAAATAAAGAGAGTAATCAGTACCTTAAAAGTAGCCACTTTAATATGTCAGGTTAAGCGGTTTCTATCTTAGAGGTAGAAAGAGTTTTTGTAAGCAAATTAGAAAAAGATGACCTGTTCCTTCCTTCTTCTTCCTCCACTTAATATGGTAATGGTCAAAAGCAATACACTTAAAAAAGAAAAAAGGCATAATGCTAATAAACGTGAAGGAAGTCCATCTTTTCTTGTACTCAGCCATTTCTCATCTACAAGTTATCAAAGATGAAAAGCAACCACATCTTATTCTGAGGAGATCCATGGACAGATAATGTGCAGCTATGCACGTGAGCACGAGCAGTGTAAATACTCATAACCTTTGTGGGGAGTTATTGGGTCAAGTGGATAATTTTTTCCAAAGGGAAAAGTCCTCAATAACTTCTAATACTATACTGTAACAACTTCTAATATTTTATTTCTATAAAATTAGCAATTACATGCCCTAAGATTTTAATCATGATTATTCATTACAGCAGTTTGGAATTTCAAAATAGGATGTTAAAAGCTATCTGCCATTAAAAATGGATTAGTAAATTTCTAAGTTACAGAATACTATCGAACTTCTAAAAAAGAAATTCATTGATGTCTAATGATATCTAAAAAATGAAAAATGATAAAAACAAGAGTATTTTGCAAGGCATGTTTATATCACAATTCTATGTCTTGGTATGTTTAGTATCCGTAATAAATGTACGTGAAAGAATACTAATGTATTATTAAAAATAAATGTTAAGGCCAAGACTCCTCTGTCTATAAAGGTCATAAAAACAAGAAGTGACTGAAAAATTGTTGCAGATCCAGGGAGCCTAGCAGGACATGGAGACTAAGTACACTGTGGTACCCTGGACTGAATCCTGGAACAGAAAGAGAATATTAATGGAAAAACTGATGAAATCTAAATTAAGTCTGGAGTTTAGTTAATAGCAATGTTCCTATGTAAGGTTCTCAGTTTTGAAAAATGTACCACAACAATGTAAGGCATGAGCAATAAAGGAAACTAGGAAAAGCATGTGGGAATGCTCTATAAACTATCTTCACAACTTTTATGAAAATCTAAAATTGCTTAAAACACTCTTAAAAATATCAGGACTTTTTTTAAAGGTGTGTCAACTTGAATGATATTGGAGTGAGGGACAAAAAGACTTCAGATTCTGTGTGTATAACGTACAGTGACCACGCATATTATATATACAGGATAAACTGATTCAAAAAAATGAAACAATATTATGGAAGTACATTTATAAACATAAAGCAATAAAAATTAAATTATAATTCATTATGCTCTTCCTTAAGTATTTTTAGAAGTTGAACACTTGTTTTTTTTTCTTTTATATTTCAATTTTAAAAACAAACAAATTACTTAAAATAAAAGTGCAGAACATCTCTAAGGTGGGCCTGAACCTAGGGGAACCCCCACTTCTCTCTTCTAATGAGTTGGAATCAGGGTCTTGCACTTTGACATTTGTCCACTGCTACTGAAATCTTCTGTACTGTATCGCCAGTGATCATGCACGTACGTAGTTGCTTAATTTAGTCAAGATTTGGCTTTGAAAAAAACCTGCAAACTAATCAAAACTAGAGACCACAAAAAAAGGTCCTCTTGGTTGTTGACAACAACTTTTTATTTTGGTGATGAAATTAAATAGCATAAATATTCTTTTGCTCTAAATATAATCCATCACATTTTGTCTCTGTTTAGATCAGCCCACCCAAGACAAAGGATAAGAATGAGTCTTGATAGAATTAAAAAGAAAAATGTAGCAAGAGAAAGAAAGAGAATAAAGTAATAGTATGAAATATTCTTGCTGGGTTGGTTTTATAGATGACTTTCAGAGAAAATGACAGCCAACTGAATGAAAGAAAATATAAAATCACTAAATTTAAACACTGCTATTGGAAAATTGGAGACAAAATGCAAACAAGCATTTTGCCTATTTCATGTTTATCACATAATCACAGCACTACCATATTTGGAGTAAAAAGCCTAATATTTGATACAAATGTGACTAATATTTATTATAATATTTTGGACATGTATATTCATAATGCAAGATTTTCATCTGCTTGTCTTATCCAGAAATAAATATGATGGATGGTTTCCAAGCTGTAATTTGGATTTATAAGAATGTAAATACCACATTATAATTGAGTTCCCAGTAGCTTTTAAGCTCATGGAGATTAGGCATGGCTGATGCCAGGCAGCCCCAGAAGCCCTGGAGACAGAACTGCCTGATCCACATTCCCATGGGCCTCCCATTCCTGAAAGCATATTTCAAGAGTCTCAGAGACTTTACAGTTTTCTAGGGCCTTCCTCGAAGGCACAGTGGCTTACGCCTGGTGGAGTTAATGATGTGACTGGTGAGAATATGAGGTTCCAATAGGAGCCTCAAGGAGGCTTGTCCTAGCATAGCTGTGCACACAAAAGCCTTATCGAGGTAAGTGGTCCACCTACCACGAAGCATGAAGGATAAACAGCCATTTCTCAGGGGGAACAGCAGACTGAGTAAAAGGAGCAGTGGTCCATGCAGAGGTGAGTAAGGATGAAAGGCTGGGCTGGAGATGAGAGAGGATGTGATGGGCCCAAAGGAACTGGACAGAGAAAGCCAGGCAGAAGAGGTGAGAACCAGGGCCAGCGCTAGGGAGTAACCTTATTATGGAAGGGCCTATGAAGAAGGATGGATTTTATCTCAAGAATGTTATGGGCTCAATTGTATCCATATATTGAAACCTTAATGCTTTAATACTTTAGAATGTGGCTGGACTTAGAAATACTGTCCCCCAGGTAATTAAAATGAGATCATTAGTGTGGGTCCTAACCCAATGTGACTGAGGTCTTCATAAGAAGAGGAAATTAGGGCACAGAGATACACAGAAGGAAGGCCCAGGGAGAAGCTGGTTACAACTACACTGCAAGGAGATGGTCCTCAGCAGAAACTGGCATGTTCAGTTCTGGCCTTCAGAGCTGTGAGAAGATAAATTTCTGTGGTTTAAACTACCTAATCTGTAGTATACTGCTATGGGAACCCTAGGAATCTCCTAAAAATGGAAGCAAAGTGTTCTGCAAAAGAGCCAGGCAGAGAAAGGAGGGTAAGCTTTATCTCATTGAGTGTTCCCTCTGGCTGGTGGGCAGAATGAGTTGAGGAAAATAAATCTGGAGACAGTAGGTTGTGAAGTCACTCCAGCACCATGAGCAAACGCAAGTTGGGGCAGACTCGGCTCAGCAAGACGTGGTGGCTACTTTCTAAACAGATAACACAAACTATGTGTCCATAGGTCACACAACATACACCACGTAACTGCAGGCCTGCAGCATAGCACCCACAGTAAAAGAAGATAAGGGAATCAAAAGAAGGCAATAGAGATTTGGAAAATAATCATATTTGAAGACTTGTTGGATGCTACTGAAAGGCTCTTGTCCTAATATAAGTTACTGTACAGTTATGGCGGTGGTCTAACATGGCAGAAGGTCAAAGAGAGAACGCTTACCACTTCCTGCTTCTTCCTCAGCCTTAATTGCAACTCCCCTTCCTGTTTGCACGCACAGAGAATTCCAATTGGTTCCTCACACATCATCAATATCCGCCCCATGTGCCACTTCGATCAGAGGTCACATAACTCTCCGCCTCTCTGTATCTGGCTAAAAGAGACAGCCCAGCCGCCATGCGTCGTGTGCTCCTTTCCATGTCCTCAACTCAATAAACCTGTTCATTTTGTACTTTTGCTTCTCTGTGGCACCAGAATAATCTAACAGCTGCCAGTGAGGAAGAGGAAGGACCAAAGGGTGATGCTGTGTGCAGTCCTGGGAAACTGGAGCAGTAAGCCACCTGCTGACATAGAAACCAAGGAGGAAGAACTGAATTGGAGAGGACTGAGTTTGTTTTGGCTACAGGTTTGAGGACCCAAATCGAGACATTTAGTGAACATTTTCAAGAAAAAAAATGGACATATGCAGATACGGATTTTTGTATGGATCATGATTTAGACAACTTTCTATTTTAATCCAGGGACATTGATAGCAACAGATGGAATAGTGTGTAAAAAAAAAAAAGCAGAAATAACTCCTCCTGATAGCAGACTTCTAAATTAGAGGCTCATTATGGAAATAGAGCGCGTATGAGAAAAAAAAGTATTGCCATTCTCTTCTCCCCTTCTATACAGCCAGGCCTTCTAAGTACAGATAGCTCCTCATACTCAACTCTGTGAGACTTGGGGTGCCCTGGATACAGAGCAAGTATGAGCATGGAGTGTCTCATTTACCCAGGATGGGCTGGGTATCTACTATAGGATAGGTACTCTGTCAATAAAAAAAATTATGCTACTCCCCATTTTGAGAATAATCAGTTGCTTGGACTGCGGTACCCCTCCAATAAAAATTCTAGAGCAGAAAAGAAGAGCAAGATTAAGTTTTTACTGATGTCCCAGGGGAAATCAGAAGACCTCTCAGCAGTTCGCCATACCTGTCTTGGTAAAGGGGCTTAATTATCCGAGAGACGCAAGAGAAAGCAATAATTCTACAAAGTTCAATTCAGATCTTCCTTGGTCCTGTGCCTCTAGAACGTCTTTGATTTTTGTCTAACAGGAATCATCTAAGGTACAGTTTCTTCTCTCTCTCAGCGTTCTGAACCTCAATGAAAAGCATATTCTGAGTCTTGAAGGCCTCTATCTACCACACTCCTCTGACCCTTCAGGCAGGATATAATGAGCAACATCCATCAGTCATTTACTTCCCAAGTTAGGGCACTATTATAAGTATCAGTTACTGAACAGAGTCAACACATGGTGATGTCTCATTGACCAGAGCTTGAAATAGCTGTAGACCAATACTCCCTCAGTTTGTATTTTTTTTTTTCTGACACTAAGAATTCTCGTAAGAACCATCTCACAACACCCAAGCCTCTCTCCGTAAGTCAGTGCCATTCCTGGACTGCATATGGAGAGAGATCCAGGCCTCACCAGGAGGTGATCCCCACCTGGAAACCATATCATTTTCATTGTTTTCTTGGGTTAGGTTTTATTCCCTTCTGATTTGTTTGATTATGCTAAATCTGTTGGCATGAGCAACTATTTAAAAGATAACAAGACATATTATGGTAGCCCTTTTGGATTTACTATTGGCTTGTTTTGAAGTCCTTTATTGCATTCATTGTTTTGTTTTCTTGTTTCTGCTCTGTTCTGTTCTGTTTGATTTTTACTATGTCTGAAGATATCTGCAGCTATTTTGAAGACAACAAGAGGCATTATGCTATTGCTGATTTCACGAGGTTTTGAAGTCCCTATCACTTATACTAGTTTATCTTGATTGGTTTTATTGTTTTATTTTCCTTGGTTTTATCCTCTTTATAATAAAATTTCAAAAAATGCAAAAAAAAAAGAATCATCTCTCACACAAAGGCTAGAGTATAAAATGTAAAAGCATGGAAGACTGTGAATGTCTGTAGTGCTCATAAGAGAAAATAAACTATTTGCGGAGTCTCTGCATGAAATTTGGGCACGGCTACAGAAAACAGAGGTGCTCTCGTTTGTATTTGTATTAGATCAACAGAGGTGCTCTCATTGTATTTGTCTTTACTGAGTGCATAGTTGAAGTTGCAAATTGGAAATAGTAAAAACAAAGTCTTTCTCTTGCTCCGTTATTGTCACGTGAAATCAAATGTTTGTCCTAATATGGCTGAAGGCGGCCTTTGCAACTCACAGTGCTGGGTTTGATATTTGTCTGAGTCGGAGTTCAGGCAATGATAGTCCTCATTCATTCTCCAAGTTTGTTTTCCCATCTGTTTCAGTTACTGACCGAGGTGGTTTCAGAATTATGCTTTTAACCAAGACAAGCTGAGGCAGGAAAGGTTTTCATGGGAACTATATCTCAATGCCTGACTTGTGCGTACCTGGGGAAACTCCTTGGGGTCAGCTGAAAGCAATGACTAGGACATTGGAAAGGAGGCTTAATATTTGCCTGATCTCAAAGCATTATAATTTGTATAGATGTACATAGAGCCCTATTACCAGCCCCAGTCTGGAGACATTCGGGTAACACCATCTAAGTACAGATGCATTCAAATCCTTCTGGGAACCTGGAATCAGATTATGTTGACATTCTAAATGAATACTTTTAACATGAAAATAACCATTTATGTTGATATTTGACTTATGATGACAGTTTGTTCAGCTTAGTAGTTCCATAAAGAATAAAAAATTCTAATGTAAGAGATTATAGGAAAGCAGGAAGCTTTACTCTTTTGGCAGATAAAAAAGGAAAATATGCAGCTATGAAGAAGTCAACAATCCTGCAGAGAGCTATAAAATCCAGTCTGAAAGCAGTAGGGAAATCCAAAGTGAATCATCTAAACATGTCCTCGTGAAAGGATGGTGAGGTGGAAGGGGAGACTAAACCCAAGTGGGAAGAAAAGGCTGAGGTGATTTCTCCCAACTCTAGGTCATTTCATTCTAAAGCATTCCAAGGGGGATAGTCCAAGTCCCTTTATTTGTTTGTTTCTTTGTTTATTTATTTTACACTTGGTCAACACACATTTGGTTGAAATGAGAAAAAAGCTAGTGAAGTGTTGGTTATAGAGATGTGATGAAATTCTATCCAGTGTCTAGAGAGAGAAAGAAGACAAATACCACAAGTTGAAACTCTAAAACATATATTCTAACTCTAAAACACATATTCTAAAACACATCTATTCTGGATGTTGCGTCATAACCCAACGCTGACCTGCCTTTTAAAATCTGATTTTAACATAGATAAGCTGTATAAATCACAGCCAGGTTTCGTATTGAGTATAGTGAGATTTTGTGTCCAGTTCTCATGAATTAGATAGTGAAGGGAAGAGCTGACTGTTCAAAGTCCTTTAATAGCAGATAAATTCTTCTGCAATGCCTCAAGCAGTGCTTCTCTATTATCACCTATGTATAGCGCTCCAAGAATATGTGCAAATGCAGATTCTGATTCAGAAAGTCTGTGACCGGGTCTACCGTGTCACATTTCCATATGATGCTGATGCCTCTGGTCCAAATCACCCTTTTTAGCAAGTTGACTCTTCCTGTCGTATCCCATACGTAGAGGGAAATTTTATTGCCCTTTTTCATTTAGAGGTGTAACAAAAACTCATCAGCCTCAGAAGTATGATTTTTTTGTTGTATAATGCATGGGTTTAATTATAGGCTCCCTGCATTTGATGTAGAAGCCTTATAAATGATCATCAATATTTAATAAAGAAAGATGGGTACTGTGGTGAGGGTTTAGAGGGAAATTATTTAATGCAGGACACATAATTTATAGGATTATTTTATAATATTTACCCAAAAAGTCAAATACAAAAGAGTGCAGGAGATCCGTCCACTGGAGACCCAAAGAAACAGCTGAGGGCCTGGATCCCACAGCAATGCCCTGCACAAGTCCAGCTGGAGGCCTAGAGCCCACAACAATGTCTCATGCAAGTCTGCACCAAGATTCTGCACAGGGAAGGCCAAGAGGTCAGTAGTGGCAGCTAGAAAGTCTGCACCAATGGGATGAAGGATCTGTGCCAGCAGGCCCAGGGATCTGAACTGGAGTCAGGAAGCTATGCTGGTGTTAGGGGACCAAAGCTCCCCCAAAAGAGCCACAGTTGGCCTCAGTGACCAGTGAAGACCCAAGCTCCTACAACGATGACAACATCTGAGTTCATATCAGGAAACCAGTATGACAAACTTCTCCAGGAGAATCAACAGTGCACCATCTTCCCCTCTCGTCCACTTTTTAAGCTGTCGACAACAATCCTTGCATGGTCCCCCCACACACACTAGCACCATGCTGATTCAGTTCAGCTGGGTTACAACTTGACCACTAGTTAATCTACCACAACGGGGATATACTTCCTTAATCCCTGTCATCTGTCTGTCACAGTTACAAAGTGATACGTTGGAAAATCCTGAATCCGTTTAGAAGTCTGCAGTGACTGGCATACTAGCCATATGCAGCATCTCGTTTCAGACTTACTTTACTGAAAAGCTAGAAAACTGTATTCTACCATGTCATGGAAAAGACAGCATTGAGTTGCTATTCAGAAGATTGAAAGCAGCTCCCAGATCTGCCGTTCACTCATTACATGACTTCAAGAAACGTGTTCTACCTTTCTGAGGGCCGGATGAGAAACAAACAAGATTGATTAGGTGCCCCCTGGGAACCCTTTCAGTTTTAATGCTCCATGTGCTACATAACCTGTGGAAACGTAATTCCTCACCAATGATTTGGAAGTTGCCTGATTAGGGGTTGGAGTTGGGTGGTGGCTGATAGCATCCATGGCTTCACATTGGTGGGAACAGAGAGGCAAATGTGCAGTGGATGCAGATTGTGCCTTTGAAATCATACAGAAGTAGGTTCAGATCCCGACAGGTCATGAGTTACATGGTATCGCAGAAATTTACTTACTGTATCTGAGCTCCAGTGGTAACATCTGTAAAGTCTGATCCATAAAATGTGCAAGAAAACAGAATGGCTTCATTGGAATATTACCAGCTGGGTGATAAACTTTTCCAGTTTCCTTGGAAGTGAGACATTTCCCAGAAAGTAGGCCTTTCAGTGGTAAAAGGATCATCCTAGGCAAGCTGAGATGGCTATCTGTCCCAAATTTACAAATGCCACCTAAGCTAAGCCTGTGTCACTTTAAGGGGTGTTAGCCATGATTACTAATAATATAATAAATATATGGAGTTCAGGGTGACTTTGTATGCAAGCAGAACACAATCCAATATTGCCTTTCCAAATCCTGATTTCAGCTTAAAAGATGATATGGTTTTCCTTCCTGTATGAAACACTGTAAATGTGACATACCAAGCAACACAAAACAGCTACCTTTCTGCAAAATAACCTGTTGAACCAAGGGATAATGCTGCCTTTCGGTGGCCAGCCTGGGCTAAGAGACACTGACCAAAAATGTCAGTGTTCAATAGTCCTATTGGATGGGTCCTATTGGATTGGATTCTAGCCAGGAATGTGAGCCGCTGTCTCTTCTCACTCCCATGTCATATGCGAAGGCTACACCAGCATCCTTCTTTTCCATCAAAACATTCCAGATCTCATCCTTGTCAGGTTATACAAGGATACGTCTCCTGGGATTAGCATAAACCCTGTCTCTCACTATTGTTTCAGGAATTTGGGGATTAACCTTCTAGAATGTTTCACGTATACAATTCTGCACACGCAATTGAATTAAATTCTCTTCACATGCGTTCCATTAGGCTATCACCAATTCTGCTTTGGGAGCTTTCCTCTTCTTTTCCTTTTACTCTCTGCCTACCTGGGCTACCCAGGGCTATAGGAGCTGGGCATCAATTACTGTTAACCACTTTCCTCCCAACACCACCATCTATGATTCTGAAATCATAGTATATGTCAGCAGTTAAACAATATAAAGATGGATGTAGACAAGATGCTTCTCAGATCTTCAGAGCCCAACAACAACAATTCAGTGCAGATCAAGTGGGTTTTATACCCTTGTCCATTAGGGAGGCAGGTGAAGACCAGGGTATACCTGAGGATAGTACAGATTCAGACATACAGGTTGTGAAGTCTGTTACCTGAAATGGAACATTCTAGGCCTCTGAAAGTTTTCCCATGTATGATCTCCATCACTCTGAAGACCCAAAGGTTTTAAATTGGTCCAATGCTCATTCTAGATTTTTGGCAGAATTTTGGCCCTCCCATTTGGATATGAATGTCAGACAGAATCATGAATGTTAAAGACTGTGTCCTTATTGAATGGTGGTAAAACATTTAAGAAGTAGGACCTAGCGAAAGGTCTTTAAAATCACTGAGAATGTGTACTTCAAAAATGAGACTCCAGCACTTTCTTCTTCCCCTCTTTTGTTTGCCAGCCAAGAAATGGCATCTTTCCTTACCACCTACTCTCACCACAATAAGTCACCATAGGAATAAAAGACCAACCAATCTGAGCTGAATCCTCTTACGACTGTGAACAAAGTAAACCTCCTATTTTTATAAATTGATTATCTCATTATATTTTTATAAGTAGGAGAAAGCTGACTAACATGCTCAGTATCTGAAAAGTATTGTCAATATGTCTGAAATTCTTAACACTAATAATAGATTCTGGGATGCTGTAATATTTTGGAGCATGGGGCACCATGTATGAAACCCAAAGAGATAAGCCCCCTTTCTTATGAAATAGGAATGAAAATTCTCAAAGTTTAGAAAAGATGCCTGAAGACAAAATTTGATCAAGAAATCATCTTCTTTTTTTTCATATTTCAAGAGAGCAAAATATACAATGTGAAGCATGGCAGAAGGGCTTGCTTCACTGAGTCAGAAGTGAAAGGGTAGTACCACTTAAAGTTCTGTTATCTGGTTACTTGTGTAGTCAAGCATACCATTCATAATCAAAATATGAACTTGGGAAGCCTATTTTTCACTCCATAAAAACACCAGATAAGAACTTAGGGCTTAAGATTGACCCTCAGTGAAAATTATGTGTGCTCTCTTTTTATCTTAATAATAAAAAAGGGGATTTTCTATATTTTATATACTGTTATTCTCATATCTGGGACACATTTAAATTTTGTTAGATTTGGAATTAGTTTGACTCTAGTCTTTACTACCGTCTTTTCTTAATCCATAAAGAATGATTCATTTGGCTGCTGTTTCTTATTTTGTTGAACTTCTAACCATGCCACAACACTATTTGCAAGGACATCTATGGTTTTATACTGCCTGAGAGATAAAGCCCCAAATCTTCACATTAAAGACTTTCATAATCTTATACCAGTTTTCTTTTCAATCTCAGGCCTTTATTTTCTAGAAGCACCCAATTAGCCATTTGTTGCCAAGCACATCTTCTATTTTCTTCCTACTGTCCATTCAGCTACCCCACAAAGCCATCTTCTCCATAAAGCTTTCCAAACTTGGGCACTCCAGCAGAATGAGTCACTTTCTCCTGCTCCCAGAACTCTTTGTTCCAAGTCCTCTGCCTCCAATCCCGGCCCATAATGGATGCCACTGCTCCATGTAAGTTGCATATATGAGTATCTTACAATGCTGGCCATGAGAATTATAAGTAGAGGGACCATGCCCATTCCTTTTTATATCTCCAGCATTTAACATAAAGTTTGACACATGGTAAATGTTCAACAAATCTGCATAGAAAAATATTTATTTAGTAAGTTCTCCACTGCGTTTAGAAATGAGGAGGCAGAGTTGTGCTCTAAATTGTGGATAATTCTTTGGTCTGTTTTTAATTTATAAGCTTATTTAACTGGTTGTAAAGTGAAGAGTACTGTAAATCTTTTAAGACTAAATCTTTTCAGTTTAGGATAGCTGGTTGAGCACATGTTTTTAATCCCCTTCTCTTCACAAAGGTCCATAGAACTGCCATTCCTGCACACAGAGAAATTAGCAAAAAATCTGCATTAGTTTTACAAAGTAGGGAAGGGTATTGCACATGAAAACAATTCAGAGGAATTTCTGCTAAATACAGTACAGATGCAAGAAGTTGGATGGAATCTACCCATAGTTTTAAGACATGCAAAGCAGCCCCCACCTGACCCATAAACTGGAAAAGATCCTCTCAGAGAGTTCTATTAAAGTTACCTAAATGAAGGTGTTGATGAGCCAGTCAAAGAGGTACTAAAATACTACTGGAATAAATGGGAAAGCTGAGGTCAACTGATAAAGTTGGAAAGGCAATCTGAATGAACAAACCATGTGAAAAAAATAGACAAAGAATTTGAATGCAGGATATATATTTAATGATTTTAAGTAATTATACTTACTTTTCTTGCATGTAACAATGGTGTTCTGGCTTTCTGTCAGTATGAAAATCCTTGAAAGAATCAACTAAAAAGCAAGACAGGTTTATTCTGGCCACTGTTTCATAGATTTCAGCCCATGGTTGCCTGACCCTGTTGCATGCAGTGTATCCTGGTTGGTATGCATGGTGAATGAGCAAAGTGAGAGGCAAAAGAGGGACTAGAATCTCAATATTACCTTCAAGGTCCTATCTTCCCAATGACCTATCTTCCTCCCATTAGGCCCTACCTCCTACAGCTTCTACCACTTCCTGATTGTGCCTCAGGCTGGGGGTAAACCCTTCAACACAAGTATGCTGTTCATATATGTTTGCATCTTTGTGCTTTTTGTTGTTGATTTTGCTCTTCAACATGGTTTCCAAGAATACTGCTGAAATGCTGCTTACTATTCTCCCCACCAAAAAAAAGCCCTGATGTATCTCCCAGAGAAATTATATGTGTTACATAGGCTTCCTCCAGACATTAATAAATAGTGCTGTTGGATATGCATTCAGTATTAATGAATCAACAATGCAAATTAAACAGGGTTCAGTCAGTTGTCAAAAATGTTGTGGCCAGAATCTTGGGAAATTAACCTGTATTTTCCCTAGGATTGATGATTCAGTATTTACTAATTCAATGTTCACCTCAAACTTTAAAGACCATAACTAGCATTCAGGGGTAAAGTGTAAGTCAAACATTTGCCACAGCATATTCTTGGGGGCTGGAAATAGGACTGTAAATTAAACCAACCAGTCATAAGTAAATTGTTAAATGTGTGTGATGAGTGCCTGACTGTCCAATATACTGTTCTCCCAACTGTTGTATATATTTGAAAGTTCCCATAACGGAAAGCTTTTGTTGTTTAAAGAGAGAGAACAGTATAGCAGAAGCGTGGGTTTGGATTTTCTACAGGCAATGATTAAGAAATCATTCAATGCATTATATAAAGAGATATAATTATTTAGAAGAAGAATGAATTAAATTTCATCTTAAGTATAAATGATCCAGTGCCATGTAAAGTCAGTATATACAAATCCTCAAGAGCAAAAGACAGGGAACCAGTGTGGGCTTTATAAATTGTAAGGTAATATTGAAACTTACACGTTGTTTTTAAAAAGTGAAAAGAAAAAGGCAAGACACATCTAAATAAAAGCCTATGCTCTACCATTCAACTGTAATAAAGTTCAACTTCTAACGTCTGTTCTTGTTTATCCCACTAGTAAACCTGCTTCAGGACCCCAGCATGGCTGTACTCACCTCTACTCCCAGCTCACATTGAGAGTCTGTAACAAGTCAATTACATAGCCCAATACTCTATCGTGTCCCCTATTCTTTCCCACTGAGATGTCTCAACTTGCTTTCAAACTTCCCAACTGACTCAACAGTTAATTTTACCAAGACAAAGCATTGAGATTGCTCTATCCTTACACATCTTCTGTAACAGTGCCATCGAAGGGTTTCTGAGAAGAGTCCAGGAACGCAAAAAGCAAGGTAAGCTAAAGTGTCCAAGATTGCCATGGCACCATAGAACAGCTCTGCTTCTGGTTTCGGATTTTCCAGAGGATTTTGTAGAGTGAAAACTCATTAGGTTTCTTAGGGAAAGCAACTGAATAAGCCAAGCTGCCAAGGCACATTTATAATGGGGGATACAGAGGCCCAGTGTATGTACCTCCCATCTGTTTCTAACAGGTGAGTGATACACATTCACTTGGCATCTTTCATTCTATTTTGTTTTTTTTTTAAGTCTCTTTTGCAACCCAAATCAATATATCTTTCTCTGAAATGCTTAGAAATGGTTACATGTTTTGCAGAGTGCTATATGTTATTTCAATCTTTAGCTTGAGAAAGATTTTAAGAACTCCAAAAGGTTTTTAAGTTATCATTGTCTTTACTATTTCTTGAGAGTCTTTTGCATGTGGACCATCGGCACTGGTCACTTTGCATTTATGTTTCTATTTAATGATCTCCATAAACTTGCAAAAGAGGTAATGCATTTCCATGCCTCAGTGCTCCTACATAGATAAGTGACAGACACCCAGAGCCACAGAGGTTCACAAGAGCCAAGTGCGAGAAGTGAAGCCTGTCACCAGGATGAGGTTGCTGTGAACACCTGTGTGCAAGCTTTTGTGTGCATATAAATCTTCAGTTTCTTTTGATAAATACCACAGAGTTCAACTGCTGGATTCAACCGTAAGAGCTTGCTTTTGCTACTGTGTTTCAGAGGATCCCCCAAGAGTTCATTTGTTGGAAATTTAATTCTTTAGGCAGCAGTGTCAGAAAGTAAGGTCTACAGAAAGTGTTTGGGTCAGAGAGATAAGCACATCGAGATTGAATTACTATGTTTCTTCTGAGGATGAAATATCATTAAATCTCTGCAAAATAATCTTTTTGTTGTATATTAAAATTAAGTATGAGATGAAGTATGTCTGTTATTGAGAAATAAGTGCTAGAAGTGTAAGGTTCTGAGCACAAACTGGGGTGAAACAGTGGTATCCCTCTGGCTCTGGTATGCGACACCCAAGAGAAACAAGAATGCACTTTCTGGATGACACCTGCAGCAGCTGGCTCCGCCTGCTCTCACCATGTCCCTGCCCTCCAGAAGGGGTCACAGTGGCCATGTGCATTTAGCTAATCTCAGTGTTATTTTCTCCCATGCTCCGGACAGCTGATACCCTTGACAATGATAGCAGAAGTAGGTTCCCAAGCAATGCTGTCTAGGGTCCTCTCAAAGAATCTGAGCAAATGGATGAAAGCTTTTCTTATCTCTGCTTTTCTCAGGCCAGTTAGAAAGAGGTGTGCATGCTGCCGAGCAGTCTCAGCCAGGGACAGAAAGTCTAGAGGAGGCAAATGGCCAAGAGCTGAAAAGTACCTCAAGTGGGCCTGCGCTCCTGGGACCAGGAAGGACAGGAGTACAGTGGAGGTCAGGGAACAAATTCCTCTGAGTCTGTGCATAGGAGCCCTCTGTACTTACACTTGGATCGCCATGGACAAAAATCAAAAAACCTTAATGTATGTATCACACTACTGAAGTAAATAAGAAAGACTGAAGGATTTAAGACTATAAGAATAGATTTGGTAAGGGTGAGTGGTAGAATTCTTATTTTCTTTTATTGCTTTACTAATTTACTCTAATTAAAATCATAGGAAGCTGGGAATTTAGCTCAGCAGCATAAGCACCTGCCTAGCAAGTGGGAGGTTGTGAGCTCAATCTCCGGTACCAAATACTACTACTACTACTACTAATAAAATAATAATAATAAAAAAATAAAAGTCACAGGCCTGGGATATATCTCAGTGGCACAGTGCCTGCCTGGCAAATGTGAAGCCCTAAATTCAATTCCTGGTACAAAAAAAAAAAAAAGTTGTAAAAAAAAAAAGAGGGTGTTTTCTTCCTGCAGTGTTGGACATCAAAACAGTGCTTTACACGTGCTGTGCAACCCTCTACCACTGAACTACACCCCCAGCCCATTTGCACATTTTGTTCGAGACCAATCTTTCTTTTTTTTTTTTTTTGGTACTGGGGATCGAACTCATGACCTCACACTTGCCAGGCAGGCGCTTAAGCCACTGAGCTAAATCCCCAGACCCCAAGACCAATCTTTCTACTCCCCTGACTTTCCCAGGATCCTCCAAGAACTTGGAAGAAGGTGAATCCAGAAGTAGTTTTCCCAGACCTGACTTCAACTAGTCCCCTAAATTGAAACCCAAGGAAATATTATTTTACCTTAAAAGACAAAGAAATCCTGTCATTTGTGACAACAAGGATGAAACTGCAGGACATTATGCTAAGTGAGTCAACTTGGTACAGAAAGATGAGTACTGCATGATCTCACTTAAATGTGCAATCTTAAAAGATAAACTCATAGGAAAAATAAAACAAAATAGCATGGTGGTTATCAGGCAGGAAACTGGGGAGATGATGGTCAAAAGTAAATTCAAGAAAAGAATAATAAATAAATTCAAGAGATCTAATATGCAAGATGGTGACTATACTTGCAAATAGCAATGTGCTATTCACCGGAAAATTACTGTGAATAGATATTCAGCACTCTGATGACAAAGAAAACATTGGTCTGCTACATATTATTGGATTAATTTAGCCATTTCACAATCTATACATATTTTAAAACATCATGTGCATGCCATAAATATGTATAATTTTGTCAGATTTTTCATTGGTCACATAGATTTTATTTTTGGTACATGCACATAACATATTTTGATTATTTTCATACCTATTATGTCCCTCTCCCTTTCTTTCCACCTCCCCTAGTCCATTACCATCCTAAATGTCTACCTTCTGGTTTTCTTGTTGATCTTTTTCAAAAGCTGCCGTGAGGGTAAAAAGGGTGTCTACCTGGTTCACTAAGTCACCTCAGAACCTCACTCAGAAGGGACACTCAGAAAACACACAAACTGACATGGCAAGTTCATGTAGCTAGTTGCAGCACAAACTGAAAGACAGGAGAATCATGTAGAAGAACAAAACCAGTGCGTCTCAGGAAGAACCATGAGCTTTTACAAAATGAGATTCTACAGGCATTTCTGGTATCATTCCAGGAAGGAGTTTATCAAACAGTTGTAGACTTTTAAGTCCAGGCACAGAGAGGCTGGGAATGCAATAACACAGCCTTCTGAGTTTTAAAATGCTTTTGCTATAGTTTAGATCTAGAATGTCCCCCAAAGGTCAGTGTATTGAAGGCTTGCACAGCCTGTGGAGCTATCGGGAGGTTGTAGAACATTTAGGAGATGGAACGGAGTAGAAAGGAATTAGATCATTGAGTGTATGCAATTGGAGGAAATATTGGATCCCAAGCCCTACTCATTCTTTTTTGCTTCCTGGCCACTGTGAAGTGGGCAACCTCCTATACCACACACTCCTGATACCATGTTATACTACACCTCCGCAGATCCCCAACAATGGAACCAAGCAATCATAGACTGAAATTCCTGACACTCTGAGCCAAAATAAACCTTGCTTCCTTATAAGTTGACTTTCTGTGGTATTTTGTCACAGCAATAGAAAGCTGACTCACAGAGCTCCTAATTAGCAGTGCATCTGCCTTGAGGTTTGCAACTCAGCCCTGTCTCTTAACCATTTAACATGAAAAGTGGGCACCAAACAGCTCCCCTCTACCTTCAGGAGAGATTTAAGAGAAAGACAAAATTCACATAATTTCTTTTAACACTGTAGTCAAATAGCATCTTTCCATTCTCTCATCTCCCATAACAATATTTATAGTGTTTTCAGATAGAAGGCCAAAAAGACTCTCTCTGCTCCTCCAGGTGTAGAGCTCATTCTGATGAAAAAACATCCTAACCATCAGTGCTACAGATGGAATGGGACTGCCTCATGAAGCTAGGTCCCTGTCCAGCCTGAAGGACCGTGCCTCTGAAATAATTGAAAACTCTCTACTTGGAGGGGACTTAAAAAGTGACCACCTGGGGAAACAAAGCCACCCACTGGCTAGCCACCTTGGTAAGCAGCTGTGAGCCTACCGGCCCACGGGCTGAAAATCAACCATCCCACCCCCCCATACACTTTAACAAGTGGGAGCTAGAGATCTGAGCATCTCTTGGGAGGTTGACCATATGCAATACAGCAAATAAGGAAGATTTTCTTCTACCATCTTTTTGAAGGCAAATATTTTTATCACTGCTTTGCTTTGTCCTCATTAATGGTATTGCTCTATTCAATATTCTCTTTCAATAAGTTTTATAATATTCTGTATTTCCTTTGATTTTGCTACAGTTGATTGAAAGAACAACTATTGTAAAGATAACAAGATATACTATTGTACCTATTACTGTTATCCAGGTAACCTGCTGTGAAGTTCTGTACCAATTTCACTAGACTGTCTCAATTGGCTTTGTTCTGTTGTGTTTTATACCTTCAAAATAATAAAAAAAAATTTAAAAAAGAAATGTAGGAGTAAAAAAAAACCCCAAATGTTTAATTTCTATTGTAAAAAAGAGAGGAAAAGGAAGTGCTCTAAACTGCATGTATGTTTAAGTGTGTAGGATTGATAACCATATTACTAAGTTTTTGTTGGATCGTTGAACAGGTCTGTTTGCAGCCTCACTGAATGTCCACTTTGTATGCTTTAATTTTGTAACTTGAACAACTATTTCTAGGAGGACAATATGTAATTTATCAACTAGTGATTTCTTAATGTTTATTTTTTTTAAATCCTGTATTAGTTCTACCCTTTTTCTGTTTTGTTTTTTTTTTCTCTTTAAATAAAATTTTTTTTAAATTGAGAAAAGAAGTAAAAAACAGAAACAAAGCTTTGGTAAATAAGTAGGGAAGAAGGGATGAAGGAAAGGTTAGTAAATGGGAAAAGAAAAATAATCAAGTCATAGTCTGTACAAATACAAATTCCCTAAGATGAATGTGAGATTATGTATGCTGAAAATGTACCCCCAAAAAATCATTTTTTGTGAAAAATAAAATAAGATGTCAGGATCCGATAATGGTTTTGCTGAAAATTCTCAATAAGCAGTAATATTTGAAAACATTTTTTAAAAAATGACCATCTATCTCTCCACTAACAACACACCTCCGTAAGTAGAGCCAGAATCAGGAGCTGACACCAGCTGTTCCGGTCCACCAAGGTCAAATGGAGCATATGTGTGCCCTGATGTTGTGGTTCAACCTGTGGACTAGAAAATCAGATGGTCCTTGTCTGCTGGATAGAGTAGTATGACTATAATTTATCATGCAAGATTAGAACACTTTTGCAAGTAAATAAAGATGATAATTATAGAGGTAACTGAGCAGATAGGGAGGTACAGGCATTGAAATTAAGATTCACTTAGTAAAACTTCCCTGCACTATGGGAGGATCTACAATTCTAAACCATAACGTTTATCAGTGAGGTTAAATCTGTTAGGTTCTATGAAAGTCTGAGGGCTGCAGTGACCATAACAGTAAATACGGTAGCTTGCTAGCTTATAAAGAGAATGGGAATTCTGATGGTTTTGGAGCACTTTAACATAAGGCACTCATTCTCTGGTTTCAAGATCATGGAAGTACTGAACAACTAAGAGCAGTAAGAGACTTATTTCAGAACTAAAATTCTAGATATTTTTAAATACCCTCAGAAACACTAAGGAAAACTTAACTGTCCATATCAATGATATGACTTGTTTTATTTGGAGTGGTTTAGGGAATGTCTGGAATGAAATAGGGGGAAAGAGGTTTACATCTTCCTACTACGCCGTTCCTGCATCATCAAGCTGCACATTTCTGCAGTCGCTGCCTGAGTACACTAGGAACTGACCACATGACTAAGCACAGTTCAGAATTCCAAGCCTCAGCATCTTCATCCGTAAAGCTCGTTACCCAGAGGTCTTGGCTGCTAGGTTTCTACATTGCTTGGACCTTCTATGACCTAAGCCTCTTACTGACCTACAGAAAAAACAGCTGACATCATATTATGCCTTACAGACCTACCAGAGTGATTCATTCAATATTCGTAATCTTTGAAAGATAAAGTTGCTCCATAAAAGGGTTAGAAAATAACCATGCCTTTAGTAATGTGCTAACATGCATATATAGGTATCTTTTCTACCCAGACAATATTATATTACCTGATCCCTTATTTTCTTATACTGTCTGCCTACTTTTTTCCTGTCTGGGATTCTAAAAGTCAGAATCAGTCTGGATTAGTTTGTAAACTCTCATCTTTTCTGATTGGGCTCATCTGAATGGAGCCCTCACCAGAGTCTTTGCAAATGGCATTTCCATTAACATTTCTATTTCTGTCCTTTCAGGGTACCTACAGATTTCCCACCAAGATTTACATTTACTATTTTAAGAAAGTGCTTTTAAAAAGCCAATGAGCTTGCTAAGTTTAAATCTGACTTTCTCAAGGGATGCTTAAAAGAAATATACAAAGTTTTTTTTTAAAGAACCTTTGTAAGTTCAAAATAACATTCCAGAAGGAGTCACTAGAAAAACATTCAGGGGAAGAGAAAGAAAAATGTTTTGCATTCGTTGCAGACCTGGCTTCATCTTAATGTTCTGTTTGTTTTTCAATGCAGAAAAGTCAAATAGCCCTAAGAGTCAGATAATAATTGAAAAAAAATTGCCTCATATCTGGAATATTTATTCCAGGGGGAGGAGCCAAGGCTGTCTGCATTCATTATTCAACAGGCCAGGTAGAAATAGAGAAGGGGCTCAAACACCGGGGTTAGAGATCTTCTTAGGTCAGGAGCAGCAGCATTAAAGCTATTCCTACACTCTGCCAACTGGAACTTTCTATCAGGCTGATGACCCATGATCTGCTTCCACCATGGCCAAACTGGAATGTCTGATATGGTTGGACGCCTGCCAAACAGGAAGATAAGCCAGGGATGATTATTTCAATAAAAATGTAAGAATTACAGTGATTTTCTTCAGACGTGGTAAGATTCAGACAGACCTCTGCTGGCACGGCAGGGTAGAGTGTATTAGAATCAGGTTTCGCTGCTAAACTAAAACATCCTCAAAATAGTGGCAGTATAACTATAAAAAAAGTCCAGAGGGAGGCAACCTAGGGCCGACATATTGAAAGCACAGTTCATGAGAACAAACCAAACTCCTTTTTTCTTCTACCTCATTCAGCATGTGAATTTTGTTCTCAAGGTTATCTCAGGGCTCTAGATAGGCATGATCTATTATGACTATCAAGATTGCATTCCAAGTGCTGTGACCTCTCAGTATCCACAGGGGACTGGTTCCAGCACTCCTGCATATACCAAAATCCACACGTATTCAAGTCCATCATACAAAATGGGGTGCTGTTTGCCATTTTAACTAATGTACATCCGCCATCCACATACTTTAAATCATACCTAGATTACTTAGAACACCTAACAAAATGGAAATGCCATGCATATAGTTGCTATACGGTACTGTTTAGCAATTAAAGATGAGAAAAATAAGTCTGTACATGTTCAGTATTGATGCAACTGTTTCTCAAATATTTTTGACCTATGATTGGTTGAATCCATAGATGCTTAACCTATGGGTATGGAATAACAATTATAAGAGGAACGAGAAAATGAGGAGAAGTGATCTCCTACCTTGTAAAGGGGATTTGCCAGGGGTCCCATACAACACTTGCTGTATACCATTGGTGAAAGCCTGAACATAGAGTAATCACTAGACCCCAAACCTTAGAGTTGCTAGTTTATAAAGAAATGCAACTTCATTTACAGTGATTGCAATAAACCTTTTTATATCTTCTAAAGGTATCAACTTGCCTTTAGAAGATAAAAATTATTTTAGACTGCAAAAATCCTTATGAAGTTTTTTTTATCATTGGACATGAAGGTAATATGACAGTTAGAAAAGAATGCTGCTTTCTATAAACCATAATAAATGCTATTTAACCCTCATAGTGGTAAATAAGAGCAACTTTGTGTGTTTTCTCCAAAAACTGGTAAGAAAAGAAAGCTCAACCTGTAAGTCTAATATTGATGGAGTCCTAAATTCACTTTGGATGAAAAGTAAGAAAACTTTAGCTTTCTAGAGAATGTATCCCTGTCTGCTCTCCACCTCCTATGTTTTCCACATCCATTGCTAGTAATAGCAAGGCCTCCGTAATTCCACACAGCAGAGTGTGAGGAGTCCAAGTCCAGTTGAAAAAGTTGGGGTTTAGGAAAAGGAGGAGGTGGTTAGACTTGTCTCAAAGGTGCGTTTCCATAGCAAGCCTGACGTGGTGCCTATGATACATTCAAAACCTGTTAAATTCAAGAAAAACTTCTCGATTAGTAATCTCCCCTCTCATGATAACTTGACTTTGTCACACGAGGACTCACTGGTTTGGGAGCTTCTCCAGTGTTTGTAAATAAATATTTGCAGGGCAGGTGCTACCAGCAGGATCAGGCTGTGGCCAGACACCGTCTTACAGGGAGCAGGAGGGAGGACTGCTTCCCTTGAAGTGTTGTCTAGGTTTTAGGATCTGGACTGGGAATTCTAAGGCGATCAT
The DNA here is from genome assembly GCA_004027295.1 of Dolichotis patagonum. NCBI lineage: Eukaryota > Metazoa > Chordata > Mammalia > Rodentia > Caviidae > Dolichotis > Dolichotis patagonum. The sequence goes on along the minus strand of PVJX010000197.1, from coordinate 161,492 downwards.
TTAGCTTTAAGCACTTACTTTAACACAGAATACTTCATTAAATTAAGAGTCCTTTCATACCAAAATACAGTGAAAATAAGGAGCTTGTCTGAGAGTAACTGCACTGGTATTATCTGCCATACTGTACTCAGTAGGAAGGTTATTGACCAACTAACAAGAAAGTGTTTCCATCTTTGCCTTTTCTTTCTCTTCTTCTCCTTAAACTTAAGGACACAGCATCATGTCCACATAAGCTTAAGAATCACATGAAGTCTCCTGTCAGATTGCACAGATCTGCACAAGGAGAGGCATGCTCTTTACCTTCTCAAAGAGGTGTGCTTAATACTGCCGCTCTGCGTTAAATATGATTTGAGTACGACCTCAAAAGCAAGAGTGGGAAGATTAACACCCAGTGTGGTGATTAGCTGGAGTCTCACCTTTAAAAGTGGAGCTCATGGGAGGCAGGTAGATTGCTGGAGAACATCTTAGGAAGGAATTAATGATGCAGTTCTCATGGGACCTTGGTTAGTTCCTTCAAGAGGGTTGTAATAAATTAACTCCTGAATCCCTCTCTTACCTCCTGTCTTTCCATGTGATCTCATCTGCAAACACTTCCAGCACTTCAATGCTATCCTCTTCAATGGCAATGCTCTTGGATTCCAGAACTATAAGCTAAAAATTTTGTTTTCTTTACACATTATCCAACCTCACGTATTTTTTTATAATGGACTAATATAACTTTTTCACCAAAGTAAATCCATCGAAGACCAAATGTACAAAGTTGTCTCTTTCCTTTATATCTGTCAGAAAACAAGAATGTATTCCAGATAGAGATAGCAACACTATCTACCTGATAAACTACTGCTTAGACTTGTTCCATCTCAAAAATCTGTCTTTTCAGGAAGGTTTCTGACTCCTTTATATAGATGTATGCTTCTTTACTCAGCTTCCAACTACAATTATTTCATTATATTGTTTTATAGTTTTTATTGGAACATTCTCCTCTTCACCCATCTATGACGTCTCTGACTTTTCATCATGCATTAGCTGGCACCACAATTAGTACATTTCAGCAAATTCCCAGTGGGCAGATGTATGCATGGATGGATGGATGGAGGGATGGAGGGATGGATAGATGGATGGATGGATGGAAACTCTCCTTTCATTGCCAGTAATGAATTACCATGCATCCATTTCTGTTCACTGTCCTATCAGATTACACTTTTCCTTAATTTGAGGGAAAACCATAATCATGATGTCTGAGATTTCTGAATGTTTAAGCTTTAAAATAAACAAGCCTACTTCTTTGAACTTTGGTCCATTTACTTCTGTTTTCTGCATGCAAACTGTAGAACTGCCACTGTATTCTGTAAATGGACCAAGTTCACCTTCTAAGTGAAAATACTTTCTTTTCTTCGATATGAACTATTTTATGCCTGGGAAGTTCTGTAGCAAAAAAAAAAAAAATGCAGTCTCAGACTTAAGTGAATCTAGCACCATTTTCAGGAGATGCTTCTGCTTCCAGCATCTTCATGGGGCTATGTCCTCTAAAGAAACTAGATTTCAAAACTGTTCCTTTGGTTACTTGTGATGTTTTCCTAGTTTTTAACTGTGCATTACTGACATGCGTGCTTTAAATCTGTGTATCTCTAAAGTGACCCTCCAGGGCTGATGAATTTTCTCTCCCATGCTGTAAACGAGTCACAAGAGAAAAGGATGGAGGGAGGAAAGGGTTACTGTCTCACAAGCTGTGTGTTTGCCTCCTGGTGCAGCCTTTTGGAAGAGACTCATTATTTGTGGAAATGGTGTGTTCCTTAGGCAGAAATAACTTTTTAAAAAAAGAACATCTCTCTACCCCCCTAAAATCATCTCAAAATGAATGCAAGATTTCTCATGAAAGAGACAAACCTTCATTATGGTCAGAATGGTCCCATGTATACCCAGCCACGCCACATTAAGACAAATCTACATCAGTTTAAGGCCCAGGAAAATCCAGTGAAGACTTAATGTTGAGGTAGTGAGAACAGGAGTCAAGGTTAGGGGACAGGTTTTCTATTTAAGCCACAAGGCCATGGGAAAATCTCACTGCAGGATCCTAAACAAACAAAAGGAAACAATTGATCAAGAGGAATATAGGACACTTCCCTTACCTGATTTTAAACTAAACACAAAGGGCACTTCATTTTAAATAATAAATTACAACATTTTGGCAGCTTCACATGAGAAGCCCTTAAAGAAGAGAAAAAGAGAAAAACAGGGAAAAACAGAGGGGAAAGAGGTAACTAGGGAAGAAGACAGGAAATAGGGGAATGAATGTGAATGATGTCTAGGAGAAGTAGCCAGTATTTTCGTTGCCCCAGACACTGTTCTAAATGGTTCATACATAGTAAGTCTTCTAATCATTCTAACAACCTGCAAAGACTGGATTATTACCTTCACTGTAGAAGTATGTCACCAAGAGTTTAAATCACCCCAGTGCAGTAGAGCTAGGGTGTGGAAGAGCTGGGATTTGAACCCAAGAAACTAGGCTACAGAGTGTTCCTTTAACGGCAGGCATGCTGAGAGATTCATTTCAGATCCCACCGCAACTGCCATTTTGATTCCAGCTTCTAGCTCCGGATTCCCACTGCCAGCACCCTATACATGGGCTCTTTGTGAAGCATTGCTGATTGTCCAACTCAGTTAGTACCCCTCACCCAGACGTGACCCTGCCTAAATCCTTGGACCTGTGGGACTTTGGATCCTGTTCTCAATTGGACTGACACTCTTGATGACTCCAGAAGCCCCATGGTGGAGTCCTCATTCCCCTGGCCACGTCACATGGGTAGAGCAACCCAGGCCTATTTCTGTAGCTCACCCCCACAGGTTTATTGTTTGTTTGGTTGTTTTATTTTTTTCTAAGCTGAAAAGTCCCAGGCAAGACATAGCAAGAGAAATGGGCCTGAATTGTCATATCAGCATCCAAATTTTCAACAGAAACTTATAGGAGCGAACATGGAAAAACTCCAGTGAGATCAAGTTAGTTATCAGTGAGGATGTGCATGGGTGAGTTGGAGGCTGATGCTGGCTACATGCAGACTTCAGATGTCAACACGGTTGAAAACTGGGAGTTCGGGCTAAACCAGGAGTCTCTGGGCCTTAAGATCTATCCTTACTAGCAGTGACTTTTGCAGATGGAAATAGTAGTACTTGATAATTTCTTGAATCAGTGCATGAGTATTTCCATCATCTTGACAAAGCTAGATGATGCTAGAAATCTGTTTTGGAGATAATGGACTCCAAACAAGTCCCCTTCCAAATCTTGAATGATGAGCTTTGTCTCATTCGCAAAGGCACAGCAGGGAAAGCCTGAGATTTGTGGTGAGTCTGCTGTAGCACGCAGTGGGTACAGTGTTGGGACATCCACGGTTCACAGCTGCTGAGGGTGTTGGGAGCTCCTGGAATCAAGCTGGGTCTCATTTAGGGATTTACACTTAGCCAAAGAGAGTCACTTGAGCTTATATGTTCTTCCTAGGGACACATATATCCAATATCCACTAGCTGGCCTTAGGAACAGGGAATAAAAAGGTCACAAGTCAAGACAACTCTGAAAGATCATCTCAGGCCCACAGATCCCAGAGACCCAGGGCCAGAGTCTGGGTATAATGGGTAAAATATTCATCTTAGGTACCAAATTTAAAGGGGGCCAGACAAACCTCGGTAAGCAAGATGGTTAAAATTATAATGTAATTCTTTTGAAACAATGCAAAAAAAATCCATGATAAAATATTGAAGTGTTATACAAAGACAGACACTAGCGGTGAAGAGGGTAAGCTCATTATGTTCTACAAATATACTGTTGGGCTTTTGTCTTTATAATATTTAAAATGTTGGTGTTTTGTTTAGCAAAACTTTTTAGATTAAATTCTTTTTGGTGGTTCATTAAAATATGTATTTTAATTGCAAAGTTTTTTAGCATTCCTTAAATTTTGGCCTTAAGCAAATGCCTCTTCCTTCTGGGTTATACTAAGGCTTCTATTGATAGCACATCACGGTTGAATTTCTCCAGCTTGATCCTGCTTGCTTTGCTCCTTCATAGGATATTCTCTAGCGATTCCTAATAAGACTCTTATTCCCAACACAACAATGTCAAAATCTTCCTTACAAACAGCAACCAAGGGAGACACTTGTGGGGGATTTAAGTAAGTTTGTGGAGTACTCAAATCTGAATTTGAAGCTCGGTCTGGTACCTTACTGAACAGATGATCCTGGGCAAGACACATAGCTTGCAAATCTGTTTTCCCTCACTGTAAAACACTGTTATGGCTCAGCCCATCCTGGGCTGCTGTGGTGAGCTGTCCCAGGTAAAGAACTCAGTTTAGCGACTGGCAAGTCACAGGTGTTGAGGAAATATTCTCATCCTTCTTGTTTCCATCTCCCCTTCCTCAAGTTCCAAACAGGTTGAGGAGAGAGCACCTCTGGTTGTCATGACCACATAGGAAGGCCTGAGAAAAAGGACCAAAACCTCTTTCCCTAGTTTTGCTGAATTAGCCTAGGTTCAGCCTCTTCCAGCTAAATCAACACTCCTTATCCTTTGGCTCCTGATAATCAGCCAACTTCTTCCTGGTGAGACCTGTGCTGTGTGGTCTTCCCACTCAACTGTTTCTAAACATCTGTGATTAGGGCCAATTAGGGACAGGGAAGGGTGCCTGCCATTCTTCTTCAGGATAAAGAGGAAGTCCTGAGGTGCTATTATCACTAACAAGACACCGTCTGTCACCCTAGGTCTCAGGAATACAAGGCTCCTGCAAAGGCAATATCAGTCTAGCTAACTTTATCTGTGTTCCCCAAATGGTAACACTATTTGTATCCTACTGATAGGCGAATCAGGCAGCTCATTTTCTCAATGTCCAGGCAAGGATTTTTAAATTGCATGAAGCTAAAGTAGCCAATATGGAATGAGAAGGAACCAGAAAAATCAAATAGAGGTTAAAGCCCTTCCTTACATAAGTCTCAACATTGCAATAGGAAAGAGAATAAGCACACATGTAAGATACAAGCAAAACTCATGCCCATAACTTAGGGTGGGAGTGACCCATTTTTCCCTCACTACCTGTCAACGTTAGGGTTCCCATAACACCTCACCATTAATCTTCTCTCCTGCACCAGCCCCTCCCCCACCCAGACAGAGGCAAGTTCTTTACTCCACACTTCCATAGCTTTAAATGCTAGATGTTCGGATTTAATTTAGATGCCTGTGTCCAAGCTATTACATTTTTTTCATTTTGTGTTAAATAGATGCTTACCCAATGCTTATAATTTCATGGTTGTGCCATAAAACACCACTTACCATAAGTAAAGGAAAAACAGATTTCTGGAGAAGGTGGTTGCTTTTTAAAAAGTATTTGCTTTGTTTTGTTTTTTAAGAAATGGAGGAACAGGCTCCCCTGAAGTGGGAGTTATAGGTAGGAATTCCAGTGGTCGCATGAAACCCATCAACATACTTGCTGGGTGTTATGGGTTAGATGTAGAACGTCCCCCAAAGCCTCATATATCAGGGGTGGGACTCTTAGAAGGTGGTTGCACCGTAACTGAGTAAGTGCATATGGTGAGTGCACCATAGCTGACTTGCTGCTAGGAACTACAGGTGATTGCAACACAGACAGGTCACTTGAGGAACGACTTAGAAGGGTTTATCTATCCCCCCGGCTGTTTCTCTGTGTCTGTTTCTGGATGCTGTGCTGAGCCATTTTCCTCCACCTACCCCTTCAGCAGGCCATTTCTGTCTGGGATCCAACAGACCGTGGCCTGAAAACACGAGCCAAAGTAAACCTCTCCTCCTTAGAGCTGTGGTTGTTGGATTTATTGGTTCCTTTTGTTTTATTGTCCCAGTGACAAGAATGACAAAGACATGTGTTACTATTTTGAAATTAGTTTGCCTGCTGCTACCATATGCACTGTACACTGAGCTTCAGTTCTGTCACTTCCTGGCCACTCTCTGCCTCCAGGATGGGTAGACTTGCAGAGGTTTATTTCTCCTCTCCACAGCCTGCTGTCTACAGCTGCTTGCCTCTCTGGGGTTAGTGGTTTCTGGACTAAACACATCAAGGTTGACTTAAAAGTGTATATTTCTCTAATTTCTCTAACCATGTCTGTAAACATAGAATAATATCTAATCTTTTAGGATCAAAAACAGATCTAGGAAGAAAAGGTACACAGCAATTACTAAGTGCCCACCAGATAACTAGGCTCTATTCTATTGAATCCTCATAACCACCTTAAAATAAGTTATTCCTTTTCACCATTTTTCATATAAACAAACTGAGGCTCAAAAGAATTAATGAACTTACCCAAAGCCACAGGGTTGGTTTTACAACTTGCGTCTAAAACATCCCCAAAAGGCTTGAGTATTTACAAGTGGGACTTTGGAAGGTGATTAGATCGTGAGGACTCTGACTTTGTTAGTGAATTAACCCATTGATGGGTTCATAATTTGATGGCATATTGGAAGGTATGGAAACTTAGGAGGTGGGGTCTAGCTAAAAGGAATGAGTCATGGGAATGTAGCCCTGGAAACTATCTCTTGCCTCTCACTCCATCCCTCTCTCTCCCCCGCCTCTCCTGGCACCACAACGCAAGCAGCATTCTTCTGCCTCATCTTTCCACCGTGATGTTTCTACCTTATTCCCAGAAACAAGGGATCCAGCTAACCATAGACTGAAATATCTACCACTGTGAGTCAAAATAATCCTTTCCTCCAGTAAAGTAATGTTCTCAGGTATTTCATCATAGCTACAAAGGGCTAACTCAGACAGCTGGAAAGCTGAAGAGACAGAACTCTGACCAAGAACTGAGTACCTGCTATACTCTTAATGTTTTCATCATGTGGAGCTAGGAAGAGCAGCAGGATTCCCACAGGCCGAATTGTGAGAAGATGTGCCATGTTCTGAGCAGCACACAGGCTTGCATATGAGTAATTCCTTTTTATCTGCAGCAAGGCAGGGAAGTCATGTGCAAATAATCCAAAAATAGTTTCTAATTTTTCTTGGGATAAATATAAATTTTTGGCAAAGGACACCTCTTTCAAAGTGTGTTTTGATTAGAGCTACACCAAAAGGCGTTTTCATTCTCTGAGGGCTTGCCAACTAATAGACACAAGGGAACTAAGAGGAGTGCCAGCATGATTCCCCTCTACTTTTCAAGCCAAAGGACCGTGGACAGTCTGCAGCGCTGCCAGTAGAAAGGTACCAGTGTAAAGTGGTGCTGGGATGGCTGGGCTTGGCTGACTCTGCTATTCTAGAGTGCAGAACTGAACCCTCCTCATGCCATCGGTGAGGGAACTGAGGTAGGATTGTGAGCATCTTGGTCAAGGCTACACAACAAATTCATAGAAAACAGAGGTGGAAATCTAGATCCCTTAATCTCATCTCCTTTTAATATCAACCTTTCTTTTTATTCCTAGTGTCAGACTATTCCAGATAAAGAGATGGTGGCATATAAGTCGAAGTGTGGATCTCAAATATGAGGGACAGAAAATGGTGAGTGGGAAAAAATTCCATTCTAGGCTCAGAGCAATTTCAGTAGAGTGAACAATGAACTCAGGTAGACCCATGTGACTTTAAGCCTATGGCTTCACCTCTTCTGGCTTTTCTTCAGTTGAAAAATTCAATTACTGTGAGAACTCATAGTGTTTCCTCACAGAAGTATGTGATATAGAGTGAAACCTTGGTTAATGTAGATAAAGACTCTTCTGATCCACCCTACGTGGCTTCTATTCAGTGATTTATTGATTGAATTTATTTATTTGATGGTTTCCTAGTTGGGTCTCTGTGTAAGTTTTCTATAATTAAATACCTCAGATAATTAGCTTACAAAAACTAAGGTTTCTTTGACTTGTGGTTTCGAAGCTTCCACCCAATGATCAAGTGGCCCCATTGTTTGGGTCCTTAATGGGGCAGCACATCAGTGGTAGAAGCTTATAGAAGAGCAAAACAATCATGACTAGGAAGCAAAGACACTGATGTCACATAATCTTTTTTGAGAGCACACCTTCAAATAACCCAAGGACCTCCCAGAGGCCACTCTCTGAAGAATTCACTACCTCCCAATTCTGCCACCCTGTGGCCCAAACCTTAGCACAGGAACTTTTAGAGGACAACCAGCATTCAATCCACAATGTTTTCTAAAGTATCTTTCTTTCAAACTGCTCTAGATGGAATCACTCTACTATATTAGTGCCCAAAAATAAACGAGATCTATCCTCCCCGACCCTTAGACTCCAAACCCATACTCTTGTACCCTACAGTTACCTAAGCCGTGACTGTTCTGGGTCCATGGGTTCTGCTTCTGAGTCCATGGGTTCTGCTTCTGAGTCCATGGGTTCAGCTAGAACAAGGTTGGCCAAAACTTCCAGTTCAAAGAGGAGATCCCTTCTGGTTTGAAGAGACAAAACAAGGCGTACTCATGATTCTATCTTTAAGATGAGCCCCAAGCATCCTGGGCTTTACCTGAGCACACTGTCTGGCTTTCATTTATTTGATCTTAGCCGAGACTTAAAAAAATGATCAAACAGGATGTAGTAAATCCATTCTAGAGATAAGGGGATGGAGGAACCATGAAGTAAAATAACCTCCAAGTTTAGATAACGTAAAGATAGAGCTTCTCTTTGGGCCTGTTTTGTTGTAAGGGACTGTCAATAAGCTTTGTACCTGCTGAAGAACAGAGGCAGTGACTCATTCATCTCTGTGGCTTCAGTGTCTAACAAACTACAGAGGATCAGTATTTGTTGAAGGAATGACTTTCCTGTCCATTATGCCGCCATGGCTGTATTCGAATAAATCCAGCCCTGTGAATCACTTTATTATCTCACACAGCGTGACCTCAGAAAAACTCGTCATCACAAACTTAGTCAAATGTAAGTTAGTGGAACAAGTATTTATTTAGCCATATTAAAGACAGTCTTTTAGTAGAAATGTTCTTGCATAACTATAATTCATCAATCATCTAAAAACCAATTGTTTTCCCAGTGTTCAACGTAATTCAAGAGGCAGCCCTAAACTGCAGTCCCTCGAGAGAGATTGATGCAGCACTACTCAGAGGCCTTTCTTCTCCTTGCTGGCACTGATGTTGCTGTTGCTTAGTGAGATAAACTAGGTATTATCAAGAGAGAACAGAGTGAAAAGAAGAATCAGCTGGGATGGCTTGGGAATTAGACATGCAGCTTTCAGAATTTTGTCTGTGAACAGCCTTAAATTCATGGTATCATACTCCGTAAGTTTTTGTATTTGCAAAAGTGATCCTTTAAAGAAAATAATGAGATATCAGAAAACATATATTAGCATTAAAAAATGGCAGACACTTAGTTGGTCGCTATGGAACATACCTGTGATTCTAGTACTTTGGGAAAATAAAGTAGGAAAATCATAAATTTGAGCCCTGCTTAGGCAACTTAGCAAGACCCTGTCTCAAAATAAAAAATGTAAGGAATGTAGCACAGAGCAAAGGTCCCAAGTTCAAACCCAAGTATAAGGCACACACACACACACACACACACACACGGGGATATACTTTGAATGCAATAAATGTAACATAGAACAAATGGATTCTATTTTATTCAAACAGAAAAATTTAATTACAGTGCAAATTCAAGAAGGCTTCTCATAACTTAGAGTATAACCCAAAAAAGTGTGATAAAGTATTAAAAAGATAAAAATGGAGAGACTAGTGCTTGATTGATTGTGTCAACTTGAGACATTCAGAAGCTTAACTAAATGGGTTTAGCAACTCTACACCCAAGGGTGTAGAAGAAGACCCACCTAGGGTGGCTCATCCCCTGGAGGTGTAAAGGGGAAGGAGGAAGGACAAATTCATTCCATTCCTGGGAGAAGCTCCAGTCTTTGCCTTTGGTTGGACCTCATCTCCTGGCTTCCAGCATAGACTCTTCAGCTTTCAGCACAGACTCTTCAGCCTTCCATTGTAGAACCTTCAGCCTTCTGTCGCAGACCCATCAGCCTGCGGTGTGGACTTGCACGAGACACTAGGGTGAACTCCAGACCTTGGGTTGAATCCTTCGGCCTCCAGTGTGTAGACACCCTCTGCAGGCTTCCTCATCCGACTCTGTGGCTGACCATCGTAAGCCAATCTTGTTTCTTTTACATCTGTACATCTTGTGTTATATCTGTTCTCTCTAGTAAAACCTTGACTAATACAGAGACCGATTCAGAAAATATAATGGTTAGACACAACAAGCTTTCCTGAGAGATTGGAATGTTTAAAAAAAATCAAAGAAATAAAAATTATTCCTTAATTTAAAAAAAAACTTGAATCTTCAGTTTGAAAAGATTCACCAAGCATTGCATGATAAATAAACTGAGGTGTATGAAGACATCTTGTTTATCTTTTTTTATATAAATCTGGTTTGTGAGAGGATAGTCTTGTCTATAACTTTTTATATTGATTTTTTAAAAAGTAAAACAGAAAAGATAAAAATGATACAGAATTTTTTTTAAAGTAGGAAATTAACGCTATTTAATATGTTGCATATTGTTATCTTAGAAGTAGTTGCTTAGATTACAAGATCTAGGCACGAAAAAATGATCAAACAATGAAAGCACAAGGATTTGGGCATTTTGAAAATTTAGCCAGAAAGAGAGAGAGAAGACAAAGAGAGAGAGACAGAAAGACAGACAGACAGAAAGAGAGAGAGAGACAGACAGAAAGAGAGAGAGAGAGAGAGAACAAACTCCATATCACATTTACAACAATAAAAATCTGAGAAATAAATTCACAAATTTTAGATAAAAAAACTCCTGTGACTAAGGAAGATCATTTAGATATGTAAAAAAGTTAAACCTACTCCAGTATAACTGTGAAACAAAACAGAGGAAGGGTTTTCACAGCAACAATTAAGTAAATAATATCTAAAACGATGATGCTACACTGAAGCAGGCAAAGCATACATAAACTCTGGTGGACAATAAGAACAGTAATATTTGGACTAAGAGTTAAGTTTCATATTTTTAAAAAAAATTTTGAAATGATGCAAACATAAGAAGAATTCTGTTTAAAAATACTGTATAACGGAAAAATAAAATTTTTAAGCCTGATTATTTTCTTCTGGATTTAATTTTGTTGATCATTTCAACCAAAAAGTTAAACTAAATCATTAGCAAATTTCTAGGAAATTTTTCTCATATCTCACCTTTACTCTTCATGCCCACGTTTCCTACCTGGGCATTATACTTCTGCTAAATTACAAAGATAATTTCTTGACTGCTCACTCTGTCTCCAACTATACATACTTCAACCCACCCACAACAGATTAATCTTAAAATACTATTTCTAATATGTCACTGGTTAGCTAGAAACATGCATACAGCAGGAAATCCAAATTTGACAGCTTGTCACTGTAATCCCCATGAAACCTGCTATGATCCTACCTTTCTTTGCAGGTTTACATTGTCCTACTTCTCAAGACAAGCTCTGCAATTCAATAATATCTGTCTGTTTAACCGCCCTGAACATGTTCTAATCTAGTCATTTCTGCCTCTGTGCCTTTCTCTGTTCACAAGGGGAAACTCTTTCCTTCCACCTAGTTCCATCCCTACCACCTCTGTTTCAAACACCGGTTCCAACAGCACATCCTTTCCCCTCTTTAAGTGTATTGCAATCCACAAAGAAACTTCCTCTTCCAAATATACAAAGGACTAGTGCCGTATACCATACTCAATAGACAAATCCTACTTTGTATCACCTACCATATGTCATCAAATCTAACACTAGCAATTTCAGCTTAAATCATTATTCTATGTCATACTGGGAAAGACGTTTTTCCAGTTACGCTGTGACAGTCCATTGATTTTAAGAAGCACTACATTTTCACTGACAGTAAAAGATGTAAAAATGTGCAGGTTGGTTTCATAAGATAGAGCAGGAGTTTGACCCATTCGTGATTATTTATTGCCTACCATGAGCTCAGCACCATGCAAATGCCATCATTAGACAGTCCTGACAAGACCCTTTACTCATGTGCACCCTGCCTCACACACACCTCTAACCAGCCCTGCCCTGCAATTGTGGGCTGTAAGGTCTTCAAGGGCAAAAATTACATTCTGTAGTTTATTCCCCACAGTGTGTAGCGTGTCACCATCTTGCATGTACTAACTGCCCTAAATAATTAGCAAGTGAGGTAATGAACCGAAATTGTGTGCATGTGGTATAATGCACCACTCTATTCTACATCCAAGCAAATTATACAATCCATTCAAGTTAGATTAGCAGCCACTCATACCATGAATGTCTTCACACCATTCCATAAGGAAGGAGAAAATGATTTGCACGTCATGAGATGCAGTAGTCCTATTAGATGGAGGGGACCATGGACTTTGCAGTTGTCTCCAAGTGAAGCAAATGGACACAGAAGACTATAATTCATGCACTAGTCCCACTAATTTATGAAATCACTTCCTTCCAAATTAATTACAATAACAGCTCAGTAGATCTTTGTCATTGGTTGATCTGAAATATTTGGATTTGATCATTTACAAATGTAGAATTAATGAGATCTAGAAAATGTGCTCTTCTTGCAGAGACTTATGTCCCCTAAAATGTTGACATGCTGAAAGGGGCCACCAATACAGGAGGGACCACAGGCTGCCACCCAGTAGCATACCTTCATGGTTTCCTCTTCAGCAATACTTAGGAATTGGGAAAATCTTGAGATTATAGGATAAAGCCCTTGAAAACACCAAGAGCTTCACTCCCCAGCAACTGTCCCCTCAGGACCACTAAGGTGAGCCCTCATCAATAGACTGAAAACTCACCCCCTTTCAACTCTGTGGAGAGCTGTGTATAGAGAAAATTTCTTAGGCTTCATGGATTCTTATTCATTCAATCCACAAACCTCAAAAAAGATTTGAAATGTCCTGGGCTCAGTGAAATATCTGCCTTTTGAGTTATTCTACTTAGCTACTGAGTTCGAACACCACTAGAACCAGTCTTTGTGAGTATGTGAATATTTTATCTTGCCAAGATTTGCATGTTATACAGATTTTCTTAGTGGAGTTTTAATTCTCTCTAGTAAAGAAATAAACATTGTACTTCCCTGATTTCTTCCCACAATTTAAGTTATATCATATGATGCTGTCAGTTATGTTTTCATGTTCCTGCATCTTGCTGAGAAGAAAGCTCACTTTTGGTATTATTCTACACAGGACTCACTGAAGTTTTCAGAGCATCTATACTTCATGATTTTTAGCAGACATCTGCAGCACAGTTAAGGTCTGAAAGCTTTTCTTTCACGAACGGTTTACAGACTGGTCAGCAGCCTGCTGGATGTGGATAGACTGAAATTTTCCCTAATGAGTCAGACCTTGAGTTAAGTCTGTTACAAATGTCTTCGTCTCATCAGAGTCAGTTCTGGTGGCTGAGAGACCTAATATCAGATTTGATCTATGGGGAGAACTTGTCACTCACAGAAAGCACCTTCCAACTATCATTATATGGCAGAATGGCTGGGAGCAGTTTATTGTGAGTCCCATTTTACAGAGATTAAAAGTAGGCTCAAAAAGATTAGGAGAAATACTCGAATTAAAACAGAAAAAATAAAGGTCTCCCAAGTTCAGGCCTCTTGATGGTAATCCAACAAATTTTGCCAGATTAAGCATATGGGAGACAGGAATACCCTGGGCTAGATGGAATTTCAAACTAAACCCTCCCACATCCAGTGTAGAGTTTCAGAAGCATCATGCATATCTTGCATCCCCAAACACAAAAATCAAGGAACCGTATCAAAGAGTTCAAACTGAGTCAAACATCAAGGTTCAAGCATAAATGATACCAAGGAAACTTCTATACAAACCAAATTAGCAAGGGAAAGTTAGAAAACTTTTCATGCTCCCAAGGGTTCCATGTAACCCTGTGCTCTTATTTGTGGCTAGATCCTGACCAAAGAGCTCCAGATGGGATGGATAGAGTGTCTCAGCCAGTCATGGGGCTGTTATGATGAAAAGTTGGCCTCCTGCCATGTTGGGCCTTGACTCTGCCCTCCTGCATGTCTCTAGCCCACTTCAGCTGGCTGAATTATTTAAATGTTGTACATTACTAGTTAATAGACACAACATATTGAAAGTTTTACAATCAAATATTTATGCTGCTAGAAAACATTTTGCATTATCTTTAAACAGCCATGTCATCTATTTATTTTCATTCTCTGATCTTTCTGTTTTGTATCAGAATTGGAGAATTTAGCCTATTTATCCAGAAGTAAATATTATGGTGAAAACATAGGGCTGCTCAAAAGCAGACTTAGTAAAATGCAGAAGTACTTTTTGTTAGTGTCAATTGCACAACAGCCCCTGCAGGATAATAGAAATTTCTCTGGTACACTTAAATTATGGAAATTGAATAGTCTTGGCTAGCAATGTTTCTACCTGCATGACTCCCTGATAAGCAGCTCAGTTATTCTCTCCAATTATTTCCTCTCCAGCAATGGACAAGTGGTGACATTCGTGGTTTCTTCCAATCAGGGAAATTCATTTAATACTGAACCTAGAACTGCAAGTAAGAGCTCATATCTGACAGCCTGAATCATCCTATTGGTGGCTAATTGTCTCCAAGGCTTCTGCTTGAGGTCTTTCTCCCAGATATCTCCAGTTTCTGAATGCTCTTCCCAAACTCTATAGAGCTGCATTACTTGGCCTCAGGAGGCAGTCATCATGCCAGAGGAAACTTATTTCTGTCCTAGACAGCATCTATCTGTGTCTATCCACTGATTAAGGAGGAAGACCCACCTTACTATCTGGTCTTGGTCTCTAAATCACTTCCAAATCAGACTCCTAAAGACACAGGGAAGGGACCAGAGCTTCAGTAGAATGGAAAGCACTATCTTCATGGTGAGCTCCAAGTCTCAAAATCTCTGACCACATGGAAAATGAGCAAATGAAGGTGATCAAGTGATTTTAATGAAAGGAGTAATTACAGTATGCAGGTGGGGCAGGGTACCACAATGTTCGCAGGGCTAGGGCAGCAGGGCAACCTGGTCACTCCAGCTCAGCAGGAAGAAGAGAGAGTGGACACCAGGATGTGCAGGTAAGTGACTGAATGGTGAAGAATGTGGCTGAGGTGAGGACCCCAGGGAACAATCTCCAGATCTCACTCTGCACCTCTCTCCATTCCCTGCCGTGGGTCCCTGTTAGTTGGACCCACCCAGAAGTGAGGGACAAAGGAGCCTCTTAATGTTGTTCATAATAGTCATGCTCCTTTGGAAGCCACCAGGGTGAAGCCCAGAACTGAAGGAGAAGGAGAAAGTTGAGGAGGAGACAAGAGACACTGTCAGAAGACAACCAGAAGAGCCGTGATAAGGGATTTGGTTTTACTGAAAGAACAGGGAGCTAGCACAAGGGAGTTCTAATGAAAGCAGCACAATTTTGAACTCATTCCTGTTCAAAACATCAGTCTGGCCATTATAGGGAGAATAGGCTTTGGAAAGGCGCAGTCAGAGGTCAGGAGATGACTTGGGAAGTGATTATATCCTACAAGTAACAAACATGTGCTCATGTATATAGTCTAGCTTAGCAGCCAAAGATAAAACGACATAAATGGATTTCAGATGTGCATGAGAAAAACATTAAAATAAAATTCTACCACTGCCACGAGTTAAGCGAAATGTTAATGGGGAAAAAGAATGTGTGTACACCGTCCATGTTGCAAATTTGGAGCCTTGGTGCCAGTGCCAATTCGTGCTGATTTTACAGTGAAACATTCATTGAGCTAAGTGTATCTGCTCAATCCATTTTTAAGGAGAAAGAAAATAAAAGAAATTTCCAAGCCTGGCATGTGGAAAAATGATTTGTCCAGTTGACCCAATAAATAACAGACAATAAAGTCTTCTAGTTTTATTGTTGGCATCATCATAAAGAACATGCCGTGCTTATTATCTAGTTAAAGGGGTTTCATCCTGTGTGATGCTGAAGTGAGTTATAATCTTTAATAAACAATCAGCATCAGTATTTTTTAATTCCATAGTCATGAATGTTTGTAGAATTGTTCCTCTCATCCTCTCTCTCTCTGTCTCCCTGTCTCTCTCTCTGTCTCTCTGTCTCTCTCTCTCTGAGAACTTACGTCAGACATCAGGAATACTTCTGCTGTGTCACCAGGTGTAGAATCAATTCCTATTAAAGAATTGTGAAGCTATTTCTCAATTCTATCAATGGTTTTTAGAGGATTAGGCTACACCAGTGATGAGCAGCTTAATGACTGGTGCCATGATACCAATCCAAATCATTAATTTGCTTCTGAAAAGTTCCAGTGACCCATAAATAAACCTCTGTAGACCATTACATTTATATTCCTATGTAAGACAAACCTAATATGGAGCATGGTCTCAAAACAAAGAAATGTGAAAGATTATTTATTACCCTCCACATGAAATATTTAAATCTTGTTGATAAAATTGATAATTTTGCAAAATTCACATAAAAGGATTACAACTTGTAGTATCTTTAAAAATTAAAATTTAAAAAACAAAGTGTGCCTACTTCAGATGTACTGAGGCCACATGGCAGCCCTGTCATTTATTGGCTGGATGACCTTCATCCAAAGGTTTCACTTCTCTAAGGAGTTGCCCTGAGAAGGTATGGGAGTTTTGGACAAATAGTTTTTGCGGGGCTTCTGTTTATACAAACTGAGTCACTGAATAGCAGCATGTTATCAATATTCTGGTGGCCCAATCTTGTGTGATAATACCAACAAAAAATCACACCAGTCACAGGGACTTATAAGTGCACCAGGCTGTTATCCCTAAGCCAAACCCAGTCATGGGCTCCAGGAAAACTCCTGATCTCAAGGGCAGGAGCTCATTTGGACATCTGGTTGACCCCACCACAGAACAGAGAGTTAGAGAACACTGCAAGGGGAGAAAGAAAAGGAGGCAGGACCTCTCCTGTCAGACTGGGCCCAGGAGACTCATCCCACACCCTCACTATCTCCAGTCTCCAAAGATGCCAGCCACCACAGTAAGTCTTTAGAAATTTTAAGACAGACACTCCAAAGTACAGGAGTGTCCTAGCGGTGCAACATCTGGGACAGAGGCCCACTTGCCTTGGATAAAGAATGATCCTCTCTCTAAACCTATTTCCCTACCTGTAAGATGGAAATAAAATGGTACCTGCTTCCCAAATCGTGAGCGTTAAATGAGATAATTCAACTATACAGATTCCTAGTGCTGTAATATATATTATGTATAGATAAATCCGTATCCCACCCACAAACATGTATGTCGTAGCCCAGATTCAAAAACCTATTTGATGGCAGATGTGTCTGTCAATATTTAACACTTGGCTCTATTCTGAGAGTTGTGGTGGTACAGTTGTCTTCAAAACTGCTAATCAGCCAGCCCCAATACAGAACAACACAGCAAAAATAGAGAACAAAACACTTCTAGAATTACTAGTTCTAGTCGCACAAAGTTCTACTCCACCAAGTATTAGCCTGCGGATTGTTTTTCCTTTTCACACAAGGCAAAAACAAAACTTTCAAAGTCTCTACGTGCCCCCAAACTGAGTATCATTGCTTCAGTGATTAAAACTAACTTCCTCATGGTTCATCCCACATTTATATTTCTCAGAAAAATACTTAGATGCCAGCTGCTCCAAATCCCGTTATCCAGAGGGCCTGGGTACAGCACCTCTGGCAACCCCACCTCTACCCCTAGGTGCGAACAGTGGCAAGAACACCGATACCACACAAGAGCAGCCTCGTCTGGTGCAAGTGAAGGCTTTTCTAAAGCTGTTTTACCTTTCCTACTTGTTTGAAATTGCTCAGGCTATTGTATCCCAGAAAACAATCCTTTCCCGAAGGACCATCGTTCACAAACTCTAACATGTAGCATTTGCAGAACTCCTTAAAATGTATAAGATGTTTCTCTATGTTTTAGTTTTGCTTATAAAGAAGCTGGATGATGCACATGTATTCTAGCACCACTTATCTTGGTCATAATCACCACCAGCACCACCTTTGTCATTATTTGGGTCTCACTGGTTAGGAATTTTGCATGTACCGGGCTCTGTCCCGAGTGCTTTAAATTATACACCTTTTGAATTTTCTCTATAACCTATGAGCTATATACCACTGTCTTATGGATGAGAGAACAAACACACAAAGAACAGAGAAGTCCAATACCTGTGACAGTTACACAGATAATAGTAGATAGAACCAAGAAATTACATGCAGAATCTCAACTCTGGAACAGACGTCCTTCTGTATGACTAGGCTTCATCCTTGTGCTGCCCCCATGCAGGATGAAAAAGTGCACTGCTAAGGGCTCCGTGTTCCAGTATTTCCCTCCAAACCCACTGCATGTGCAGCCATGAGAATTTTATTTGGTTGTCTAGGATTCTCCCTTAGTTACTTTAAAGAAGCTTTCTGTCAAACATACTGGAAGATGTCCTAGACTCGTGTCTTGAAAGCTTTATGCTCACGTTTACTGTTCTTTAGTTTTAAATCATAATGTAACAGAATCCTGTTTTTCTTTTTTTTTCTGGGAATGGGTCAGTTCTCAGGTCAGTTTGTAATAAAAGATGTTTCAGGAAAAAAAATCAGGAATTGGCAACATACTGTAAGAAAAGATCAGATGAGCCAGGAAGTAACGTAGAGATGTTTAAATTTTCCCTGACATAAAGCTGACCACCCAGGGGAATTAAAAAAACACCTGTCCCCATCAGACTATGATTCCACAGCACACACAGCTACCCAGAAAGGAAACCTAAGAAGGTGTGCCAGCCACCTGTCATATTACAGGTGCTGTGACCTTGGAGAACAGTGACATAAGGAGCCTGGACTTAGAGCTTGGTCTCAGCTCTAACTTCACCTAGAGGAGCCATCGTCTTTCCTACATCAATTTCTTCAGCAGTCAGAGGGCACCTTAAAGCATGTAAAAATCTCCCAAGATTGCAAAAAGAAAAAAAAAGGAAACTTCACAGGAATGAGCGTAAAAACGTAAAGAAGGAAAATATATATGACATTGGGGGAAAAGTAATCGTAAGACAGAAAATATTCTAGTCATAACACAGGACAACCCCAGGGAAAACAGGCGTGTGACACCAAGGGTGCCTGCCGCTACCTGAACATAACCTACATTCAGCCTGACAGCTGCTGAAGCAGTGTCTATAAAGCCAGCCTCTTCAGTCAAATGTACTTATAAAAAATAATTCTGTGGTAGAGGCTTTTAGTGGGTCTCAGTATGCCTTGACCATTTGCAAAACTAAGTGACTTTATTTAAAAAGTTTCCTTCAACTGAACCCTGGGACCCTGAGATCAGCTTCCTGAGGGTAATCCTGATGGTTAGGTGTCCTCTCACCGTGAATTTTCTTTACTGTTATCATAGCTGGTTTACCAGTACATGGAATTTTCCCTTTTCAGACATTGTCACTTGGAATGTAGTAACTTCTTAGTAGCCAGATGTTGGTTTTACCTAATCTATTTTAACTCTCTGAATAGACCTTGTTTTCAGAGAGAGAGCCAAATACCATTTCTAGACAGAGTCCCCAAGAAGTTAAAACTCTTTTCCCAGAAATGTGGGGATGCAAAAGACAGGACTGGAAAGCACCTGAGTGACAATACTACTAGTCTTTCCCAGCCTTCCTATCACCTTCACATTCCTTAGTCACAGTAGGAATGGCAGGGTGAGAAGTGACACACATAGTTGTAAAGTCACCTAAAAAAGCTCAAGGATTTACCAGCCTCTGCTTCTGGGAGAGTTGGGGAAATGGCAGGCAAACTTGGCAAAGGGAGGAATTAGGAAGCAGATCTCTACTGTTGCACACAGATACACAGATTTGGATATGTGCACATGCACATTTACAAAAGAAAGCAAATTCCCAGGTCATTTTATGCACCAGAAGTAATTTCATCATCTCTGGAAAACAGAGGGTGTTTTACCAGACCCTGAATGGAGTGAATCCTAACAACAATCACTGTACCCAGAATCATACAATCAACGGCAGTTGGACAACTGTTTTTTGAAAACCACTATGTAAGATGACTTGGGAGATTCAAAGACTGAAAGTTATTGCCATTGTAAGCTTTGAGCTGACAATCTATTTGCAGAGAATAAATAATATGAAGGACAAAGAAATAATACTCTATATTCAGTAATTATATGCAAATATGTCAAAGGGCAGTTTTTGTGACAGGAAATTAACAAAACTAAAAGAGGAAATAAAGAAAAACTCCTGCAACACATTTAAAAAATTAACAGCTATAGCTAGTATCTAAAGAATAAAGAGAAGTTGATAGAGACCAAATCTCAGAAGACTGTACTATAGATAAGAATATGAATATTATCAATTGGCCCTAGGGTGCCCAAAAAGGCAAAGTGATCTAGCTTATGATTTAGTGTCACTTTGATAACAAGATAGAAGATGGAGTAGGGCAGAGAAAGACTGAAGGAAAAGATATCACTTTAGGGACACCTG
Organism: Dolichotis patagonum; assembly: GCA_004027295.1. NCBI lineage: Eukaryota > Metazoa > Chordata > Mammalia > Rodentia > Caviidae > Dolichotis > Dolichotis patagonum. Next base: position 141,063 of record PVJX010000197.1, on the reverse strand, counting down.
AAATAAACCAGGAAAAAGTCAACAAGGGTCTAAAGTAAGGCTGAGGCATAAGGGACAACTCAAGCAGTCCTGTATTTAGGGAAGACAGTAGGGTTGGCATCACAGTGGGTGGATTATGGAGACAGTGGAGGAATGAGGATTGTGGGGCATCTCACAATCCAGAAATTAGGTGGGTACTTTTCCCATTTGTTGAAAAGGGCCGGACATGGCAGGGAGGAAATGCAAGCAAAAAAGGTTTCTAGGGGAACTGGGAGAGAGAAACTTAGGTTTCGAACTTGTGGTTTTCAAAGAGTTTTTGGGAAATCCAAGCGGAGAAGAATTTGGAGACATGGGGTCAGGAATGCAAGAGGAAAAGCTCAGTTTGGTGTTTGCAAGATGTTTTGTGAAGGAGAAAAGAAAAGGCTCAACCTGCCAAGAGAACCTAGAAAGACAAATATAAGTAAGTATCCACTTGGACAACTGGGTAGTTTTCCATCATTTGGTAATCTCAAAATACGGAAAAAATAAATGACATTGAGTTAGTACAGCACAAACCACACCTGCCCAACATGGAGTGGCCACTGGGAGCTCAGCTCTCTGTAGTACACTGCTCTGTCATCTACACCCTCTATGGCAAGCAAGTCACAACAGAGAGATGGTCCTCTTAGATATGTCCTGCACTCCAAGGACACTAGTATTTCATGAATCCATCACCTAATAACTTCAGCAATATCTCTGTATCTTGTAACCTAAAAGCAAGAATGGAGCAGGAACAATGGGTAAGGTTGATTCAAAGGCTCTCAGAGGTTGATTCAAAGGTTCTTGGTTTCTTGCCTACATTCCTCTCCACTCTCTTAAAGTACAAGCAACAAGGACACAGAAGAATGAGCAAGGGACACTACACTAGAGCATGACCTTCCAATCTAGTGCCCCTGCCTGCTAGAGAACATAGCCCAATAACGAACTTTAAATCTGATTTATCAAATCGTAGGCCCTTTACCTGGGCAGGAGCTAGGATAGAGAACTGCAGTGAGAGAGAAAGGGAGAAAGTACTTCCGTCAGGAAGGAAAGAAGGGTTTGAGACAGATACTGTCAACCAAGATCACTTTTCCTTTCACATTGGCTTAAGTGGAAATATTTGTTTAATTAGGCAAAAGTCCTTTTATTTTCACTTTCATGAAAGAAAGCAGGTTATGTTAATAGTGTGACTAACACTATGAAATTTCATGACATCAACCAGTACAGTGTAACCAGATTTCTGATTTGTTAGAAGTCTGTGCATGACTCACTGTTATATTCTTCATCTCCAGAGGCCTGGCCCATATCTTGCTCATTTTTATATCCCCAGAGCACTGGAACACAGTCTGTGCTTAATAAATATTTTTGGAATTGAAATAAATTGATAGCTGAGGCTGCATTCCTTAAATAGTCCACTTGGTAGCACATATTTCTTTCTCCCTATCAGTCTAGATGAAACTTACTGGAATCAGAGGATAGATTTTACAGCAGAGGTGAAAAAGTAGAGCTTTGTGAGTCTCACTCACACTGAAGATGTGAAGAGCATGTTATCATGTTTTCTTGGCTGCTAAAATAGATTTGCCATGAAGTTAACAGAAGGTTTTAGGGAGTTCCCTATGGAAAGAGGAAGCCAAGCGGCAACTAGGAAACGTGTGTACTATCACTTTTGCTTCATTTTTTGCATTTTAGCATAAAAAACCTGAATCTTTCATGCTACATTAGTTGGAATTTTATTCTCACTCTATGTAAATATTGACTCTTGCGTGAAATATCATATTTATAATTTTGTATTCATTTTTAAAGGGTCTGGCCTTGTAAGGCTCAGACCCCACAAGTTATCTCCACCAAGTTAACTGACAGTGCATCAAAACACTTCGGCTGTTGTTCACATTTTTATAACCAATATGCTTACCACGGCAACCTAGATTTTCAGTTTCTTTGAGCAACTGGAGGTCATGTCAATGTGCATCTGTATTCTCTCCAATGTACCCAAAATTATGTAGAACTAGAGTCTTTTGGATGAGTCATCTTCTGTCCAGTCTTTTGCATACCAACCCCTCTGCTCAACTTTCTCTTCTTTCGGGTCCATTCAATTCATTTGAGTTAACAGAGCTGTCTGTGTACTACACACCTGTCCAGGCACTTGCATACAGATTCCTAAATATATTTTCAATAAGTGGAACAAAGAGGAACAAATGGTCCCCTGAAGTTGTTTATCCATGAGACATTTAAAAGAAAAAAGAGAAAGCAGAGAGGAAGTGATACTGGGACTAGACACTCAGAACAGGAAGACCAGGAAACCCATGAAGGTAGTAAAGGATGACCTGGGTTGGGGTGAGGGGATTGTGGAAGGAGAGGCCTCTTCCACGGGGGACCCGGAGGTCTTCCAGCCAACATAGGTGAACTGCCCCCTCCCTCCCCATTCTGTGCCCTGCCTGTGACACAGCAGCTGCTCACGTACCATGCCTAAGAAAGAAGAGCTACGAGGGATGAAAATGCAAGCTGGAGACCCTGGGCTGGATTCACGCCTCAGGGTAAACCACTACCAACCTGGCTGTAGGCTGAGGACTAACTACAGCTGCGGGAGTCAGAGTTCTACGGTGTCACCCCCAACTACTGAGCGGAACATTCCCTTGTACTGTCCTTTCCCCTTTAGCGTGGGAGGGACTGGTAAATGTGACAGATGGCACTGCCTGACTAGGTTACATATTCTGCACAGATGAAGGAGGTTTGTAGATCTAATTACGGTTCCTAATGAATAGAGCTTTGAGTTAATCAGGAGAGAAATCTTCCTGAGTAAGCCTAATATGATCAGATGAGGGCTTTAATAGGTGCTTTGGTCTGCCCAGGAGAAATACATTCTCCTCCTGGAGTCAAAGAGCCAAGTCATCCCGAGCTTGAGAACTGTGAGGAACCGAATTCTACCAACGAAGTGACCTTGGAAGAAGATATGAGCCTCTCATGAAACCCTAGCCACAGCCCACACACTGACAACAGCCTTATGAAGCCTTTAGCAAGAAGCGTCTCACAGGTCATCCAGGCCTGGACTCTTGGCGAGCAAACCAGGAGATAATAAAGGTGTATGTGGTTTTAAACTGCAAATTTTGTGATACAGTCAAGGGATAATTCTGCTAACTATGCTGTCAGTTGGTTTCACCATTGTATAAACATCGTATCATCTATCTAAACAAACCTATATGATACAGGTCGGTCACCCAACATGGCCTCTTGATGCAAATAAGACACAATAAATATGCAATGGATGAGGTTGCTGCTAGATTCACACAAAACAGTTTCATTAACAGAAACTTCTTGTAAGGTACACTCTAAAATAATAAAGGCATAGTAAACAAATAAATCAGGAATACGGTCCTCTGTTATCAATTATTCACAGTACACCACTGCATGTGCTGAATGAGACAAGAAGGTCTGTTTCTACCCATGTCAACGCAAGCACATGATTGGTATGTTGCCCTTGTGCCCTCCTGAGGGTTGTGATGTCACTAACCAATCGGATGTTTTCAGCTCCTTTATCATCTCACAGAACCACTGTGTTATGTGTGATCCATTGCTGGGTGAAATGTCGTTATGTGGCCACAGTTGTAATTGGGCTCACAGTCACAAAAGTCTAATAGTAGAGAAAAACAAGCCTATGCCATGGTCACTGTGCCACACTTTATAGTAGCCAAGATGTGAAATCTGCCTATATGCCCGTGCATGAATGAATGAAGAAAGTGTGGCATCTATACCCAACAGAGCATTATTCAGTCATCTAAAAGCCCGAAATCAAGCCATTTGAAGGAACTGGCAAGCATGTTAGCAAAATAAGCTGGCCTCAGATACACTTTCTCTTATGTGCGAAACCTAGGTAAAAAGGGGAATGTGAAAGGAGAAGACAGATACTTAGGGGAAAGGAAAGGACATGGAAAGAGGAAGACAAGGGAGAGTTAAACAGGTGGTGGATACAAACAAAAGATGTATGTGTGCATGTATATATGGCAATCCCACAACAAAACCATTATTCTATATAATTAATATGGAATAATGAAATAATAATGAAAAACAAAAGGTTGTAACAGAGAGAGGACACATGATTGCCTGGAATCTTAGTGAAGGAATGGAGGTGGTCAAGGAGAAAGAAGTAAACAAAGGGGTCTAAAACACACCAGAAAACATTATTTTGGGCCCTCTAAAAGTATAATTTTATTTCAATATTGCAAATCTTCTAGGTAGAAAGGATCCCTAACTCTAGTCTACAGGTAAAGTGCTGAGTATCTCTGAGGACTTCAACACTCACTCCGAGGCACAGGTACTCCGACTCAAAGGGTGACTTTGCACAGGCCTGGGCTCACGCCTCTCCTCTGCACTACATCAGCCGCTCACTCTGAATCCCAGGAGAGAAGGTGTCAGCATAGGTTGACATGGCGAAGTGCTGCCAAAGTGGTCACGCTGAAGGACTGCTGCTGCCTTAGCACGCTGCCCCCAAAGGATAGCAGCTGGAGAGCTCTGGGACCCTCCTCTCCAAATTCTGCTCCCCCAAAACATTGGAGTAATGCCTGACTAGAAAGGGCAAAAGATGAACTTCCGGATGCACATATTTATATCCCTAGATATTCCAAACCAGAGCAGAAATCCCAGAGAGACGATGCCAGCAGCTCCACAGATTGTGATGAGAAAATTGAGGGTGGGTATAGTTACTACCACTTCCCAAACTTAAAAAGAAGTCTTATCTCCTCTTCCGTCCATCCCTGCGTAGGGGAAGTACTCGACCCCCCTCAATTCTGTTAGGTCACACGGCCCTTCACTCAGTGTTGGCAGCTGCTGATTGCATCACAACTTTCACTGAAAAAATAAATAATTCTCTGCCGAGTTCCCTGTATCTCTTCTCAGCCTCAAAGACCTCATAAAAATCTGTTTGACAGGCCTTCCTTCCCTCCCTTCCTCCCTTCCTGCTTCCCTCCCTCCCTCCCTTCTTCTCTCCCTTCCTTTCTTCTTTCCTTCCTTCCTTTCTTCCTCTTCAGAGTTGCTCATAGTAGTTTTTCTCTACTACTGATTTTGCAATATCCCTTATTCAACTAATCTCTTTCCCTCAGAGTCCTCTCTGTTGTACACATCTCAAAGCTTGTTGGAGTTTTGCTGGATTCCCGGCCGTCCTAATTCCCAGACCTCCCTCTGCATTACCCCTTTCCATCAAAGGCCAGGAGGCTGACGACAAAGCGATGCTGGGAAGAAGGAAAAGTCTCTCATGGCACACAGAACAATGTCCCCTCCCCTCAGTGGTCACATCCCCACTCCAGGCCCCTGTGCTTTATGGTATATGCATGCCAAGCAGAGATTAGGTAGCAGTTGGAATTAAGGTGGATAGTCAAACAACCTTACAACTGAGTTTACCCACACTGTGAGGGTAATGTGGAAGAGGAATGCAGAAGGTGGGGAGAGGGTGTTAGAATACGAAGTTCACCCACTATAGCCAGCTTTAAAGATGGAAGAAGGGACCCTAAGCCAAAGGATATGGGTGGTCTCCAGAAGCTGCAGAGGGAAAGGAAACAGATTCTTCCCTACGGCCTCCAGAACAGAACAAGTCCTGTTTACCAACACTTTGATTTTAACCCAGCAAGACCAGTGTTCAACTTCTGACCTCTGCACCACCAAGATCATAACAATGCGTGGTTTGAAGCCATGAAGTATGTGGGGATATGTTCCAAAAAGCATAGCAAAGTCATACGCTCTGTGTGGGAAAAGTTATGTAATCACTGGGGATGCTTCTGGACACCTATACAACCTGGCCACGATGTGATTTCCAAGAGGAACTTGGACAGGATTGCTCCTCCTCCTTTTAGACACGTAGGGAAGAAACTTTCCTATCCTGTAAGACTTTATTTACACGAATGACCTGGTCTGAGCCAATGAATGAACTTCGAACAGGTCTAACTACCCTAACGGGGTTTCAGCAACCGAAGACGGAACCAGACTTAGGGCCTTAAAGACTGTTCCCATGAACTATAGTCACATTAGGTCTCTTTCTTTTGCCAAGAGATCTTTTCTGGGTGCAGACCTCTGAGAGTAGGCAGCCCTGATTGGCGGGAGAGGGAGTAGCCCATGTACACATAGTTTTCAAATAAATTAAATCCAAATAACCTATTACGCAGTTTGGTTTTTATTTTCTGAATCGCCAGCTCTTAAACCTGTTGCTTGAGGTCGGGGTTTAGGTCCCCCCACCCCAGTTGATGAATTTATAATATGGGGCACGTTCTAGACGCTAAGAACTTTGCGTTGGAAACGCACAGACATTTGCCCGAAGGAGAAACTCACTCATCTGCAGGAAAAGCTTTTGAAGCTTTGGAGCTAAGCTGGCCCTGCTGGGCTCTGGCCCCAGCTCCAGAGCCACGCCCCCCGCGCGCCCCCGTCCCTCGTAGAGCCCCAGGGTATCTTCCTCCATCCCGAGGGTGGCGGGAGCGTGGTGTCCGGCTGAATCTCCAGACACACCGAGTCAGATGTGTACTCAAAAAGCAGGTTCAGAAACATCGAAGACTTCTTTGCTCCATAGGACCGATCCGAGTCTGATACCCAAGTGGCGAGGTGTCCAGCGAGCTGCGCGCTGAGCCCCGCAAACCAGGGGCGGGAGGCTCTGCGCGCTGGGGGTCTGCAGTGCGCGCTGGGGGTCTGCAGTGCGCCCTGGGGGTCTGCAGTGCGCGCTGGGGGTCTGCAGTGCGCGCTGGGGGTCTGCAGTGCGCTGTGCAGGGATCCGGCCCATCCGAGCGTCCCGCGTGGTCATCCCGCCGGCGCCCGCGTCCTTTCTTCCTCGCAGCCCTGGTGGCCGGCGGGCGGGAGAGACCGCAGCGTCCTCCGCGCGGACGGGAGCCCGGGGTCGGGCAAGCCCGGGCTGCGCTCCCCTCTCCCAGGCCAGCGAGGCCCCGGCGGCGCAGCACCCGCGCCACCTGCAAGCCGCCGGCGTCGCCGCCCTCCGCGCTGTCCTCCGAGCTGGGCTCCTTAGCTCGGCCCGCCGGGGCGCGGGACCTCGGGGCCCCCGTCCCGCCCTCCGCGCCTCGCCAGCCGCTCAGCCCGCTGCAAAGAGTTAAGAGCCGGCGGCCGAGGCTCCCCTGTCCTCCCCGGTCCCCAGGCGCCGGCGCCGCTCCTGATTGGCTGAGAGCCTGTCAGTAGTAACGAGTATCAGATAGCAAATTTGGGACCTTCATAAAGGCGTGGTGGTGTTACTCCGCAATCGCTGGCAGCCTATGACATCAGCCAGGAACGCCTGGGATGCCGCGGCTCCTGGCAGGCCTCAGGGAGGAGGGTCTTGCCGGCTAAGAGTTAATTAGTCCCGGAGAGCGAGGGGGGAGGCGCCAGTGTTCTGGGGACACTGGCTACCACCGCATGTTCTCCTACCCAGGGGAGCTCACAGAGAGTTGGATGAATTCTGGGTTGTTAACTGCGGTCAGCTGGGCTCCCGGGAGCCTGTTCCTGGTGGAAAAGAGGGGCGTCTGGCAAAGGGAGCAGCGGCTTGCTGAGACGCACCATGACACTTCTGGGGTCTGAGCATTCTTTGCTGATTAGAAGCAAGTTCAGATCAGGTAGGGCTAAGGCATTTAGCATTTCTTCTCAAACTTTCCTCTTCTGTGATTCTTGACTCTAGAGCTGCTCTCCAACGAATACCTCAAAGCCCGCCGTGGCTACGTCGACTCTGTTCCCCAGAAGCACATTTTGGAAGCGGAGAATTGTACTTGACTTTGGGAGCCGCTCATGTCTTCCGTTATGAATGTGTTCAGTTGTGGAGTGTGGGTTTTATATCTGACTAGGCCAATCCTTGTATCTTACTATATTTTTTCCTTGTATCTGTGAATAGAAATTTTGGAGGGGTATGTCCAAAGAGAGCTTTAAAGATGAGCAAATAAGGGGTTTCCAGTTTGGGAACTGTGGAACATTCAGTTAAAATTTCTGAGAAGATGGACCTGGTGTTGTGCGTTAGGTACAAGGGTCACTTCAAATGTAGCTAATCAAAACAAATGTATTTCCCAAAAAAGTCACTTGGGGGAAGTAAAAATAGCAAATTTGGAGCACACCAAGAATTTAAAATGACATCACTGTAGGGGGAAAAAAAAAAGTCCAGTGCCACAAATATTTTTTCCCAATCCATCTGATATTTATAAATGGAGAATTTCCCCCCCAAATTTCTGTGTTAGTGGCACATAGAGAAACTTCCCAAAGGATGCTGAATAGAGGTGAGTACAAGGGAGCCATGGGAACTCTAGTGGCTTCTTTTGAAGGGGTTGTGCGCACGCGGCTAGGGCAGTGGTGTGTGGGTTCCCATGTTTAGACAGGGCGACCATTGACTGCTTAAGTTCTTCAGTAGCTCTGTGTGGATTGTTGGTTTTATAACAGTAGTAACAACTCACTTGCTCAGTAGTGGCAGAACACCTGCTGAGAAGATGGATGGCTGTGCTGAGAGGGCCGATGGGAACCTTCAGCAAACAGGTGTCGGCAAGATGCTGGTGTGGTTTGCTGAGCTGTGCTTCTCAAAGCCTTCGCAAATGGGGCTGCTCAGTGGTTTCACTAAGAAAGGGTGGTTCGGATGTGAGAAAAATAGACGCTAGGAGGCAAGAATCATCCATGACTCTGTAGCTGCCCCTGGATTTTAGGGATCTGTGGCATTGTTGGAAGATTTGTTCTTCTTGCACTATCGAACGAGGTTGAAAAGTCAAGAGCTTGGGTGGCCACTGGCAGTGGTGCCACTGAAGCCAAGGAGCAAGTGTGGTAAGCGCCAGCCACAAGGGTCTGCAGTGGATTAAATCTTTCCTTTCCTTCCCACAAGGTGAGGCAGTTGGTATGTTAATCAGCCAGAGACCTAGCACCAGTTGGTAATTTGCTTAAAACCGCAAGGCAACACTGCCACCTTTCTGAAGAGGAGAGGATGCAGACTTCTTAGGCCCGAAACTGCACATTTCAAAGGCGCCCTGCAGGTCTCCTGTGGAGGGTGGGGAGGAGCTGGAGCATCTCTAAAAGGATTTCGGTGATGTTCTTGATAGAAGGCTTGCAAAATAAACATATCGAAGGAACGCTTTCATCAGTTAAAGTGCAGTAGAAAAACAATTTTTCCACTGCTCCCAATTTCCATCTCCAGGGCTTTGTGGAGTCCTGGGCTCCTCCAGGTAGATGCCACCCCTGAACCTAGGGTGTAGAGAATTACAATCTCTCTCCCTCCCCATCCCCAGGCCCCGCCTCCTGCCTCCCCATTTAAGTGAGTGCAGGCCCTTTGTGGAATAAGGAAGCATAGCCTGAGGAAAACATGATACAGAAGCAGAAGCAGTCGAGTTTAATCCTCCATCCTTTATAAACAGGGAAATAGGAGTCTGGAAATGGGCAAAGTGGCTTGGTCAGCTGGGATGCAGGGGCTGGTAATCCCTCAGTAAAAAAAAAAAAAAAGAGTACCGTGTAAAACTTAGAAAATGTAATACTAAAGGTGGTAGCTATTCTTTCTGGATATAATTATAACAATAGCTACACTAGTGCTGAGATCTGGTTGGCTGCATGCTAATAAGAGGGCCTGTGTCTAAGAGATCCCAGCTTATTTTGTAGCTAACAGTGACTGAAAAGGGACTCTTCTTTGTTTGATTTCCTTATGTCTTCTTCCTTCGCCTCCTTCTTTTCTTTCCTGAGCCATTCAAACTGTAATCTCATTACATTGTTTCACCCTCACTGTAAATCTTTGCTTTGATTACGTATGTTATAAAAATATCTCAAAAATAAATGCAACTAAATTGCTTTCTTATTATAGCAACTTAGACTCTTCGTGATAGGGTTTGTTTATAAGCAAGCAGATAATCCCTTTCACCCTGAAATTGACATGAGTGGCAGCAACGTCTTACCAACTTTCCATAAACTGTAATCAAGTGGCCTTGGGGATTAAGGACAAAACCGCACTACAGGCCAGTCAGCTCTGAAAGTTTACATTTACAAACATGTTTAGTGATTCCAAGTCATCTTATCGGAGAGGCAGCAGGGAGTCGTGTTGGAGTATGTGGGTCTTGGGCCAGGCTATCTGAGTTTTTAAGCAGTCACCTCCACTTATTAACTGTGTGACCTTGAACCTTAGATAAGTTACAGATTCTCTGTGCCTTAACTTGCCTCATCCAAACTGTGAGAATGATGTGACTGTTGTGAGAATTAAGAGTGATAATGCAAGATCTCTAGAGCAAATGCTTCGCACTGAGGACACCCTGGTAATTAGTTAGTATTCTGTTGTCAATATTAGTGGGCAGTGGGATACGCTGCTGGTCACTTCTCCCTGGGCCTTGTTTATTTAATCTGTAAATGTCCAAAACGAAATAGGTGATGTTTTTAGACTGTATCATTATGATTTTCTGAAGAAACATAAAGATTATTGGGAAACAAGCAAAATGACAAAACTGTGATTGACATAAACCAGTACCGTTTACCAAAATTTAATTAGAGCTCCTAACTGATCATATTTTTATAGTTTTAATCTCACCTCACCTTTTTTTTTAATACTGGGAATTGAACCTATGGCCTTTATACTAAGCTACATCCCAAACTCTTTTTATAATTTTTGAGAAAATATCTCCCTAAGTTGCCTAGGCTGGGCTCAAATTTGCAATTCCCCTGCCTCAGCTTCCCAGAGTGCTGGAATTAGAGGCATATGGCACCAAACCTGGCTTCCTGTTGTTATTTATTCAGTGTCTATAATCAGTGTCACCGTCAGCATCTTCCCCTAGTATCAGGCCCCAGGTCCTATAAAATTGAGGTACAATACATACAGGAACATGGATCAAAGAGCATGAACAAAAAGCAAGACTTCCAGTAATGCATTTTACTTTTAAAAAACTGTGTACTTCTTTTCCCTTTTTCTTTTGTCTTTCTTGCCTATCTTGAACAGCCCAGAGACAAACTGGTACATACACTCCCTAGCCCTCATTTCTCATAAATGTCGAGTTGTTAGAGTTTGGAAATAAAAACACAGAATACCTAGATGAATGTATATTTTAGACAAATTAATATAAAGTATAATTTTAAGTACCCAGCAATATTTACAGTATATTTTTATCTGAAGTTCAAGTTTCATTGGGGCATGCAGTGTGGCATTTTGGTGACCCTATCTACAATCCTAATGGTCTCTGCTGCCCTTTCTGATATCCCCTCAAACTCTTGGGATTCTAGATTAGTCTGCAAACATCCCTAAGATTACAACTTTTATATTTTAGGCAAGAAAGCAAAAGATTCAGAATAAGGAGAGGAAAGCATGAGAGGTAACCCCAAGTGCCCTAGAAGAGAACAGCACATGGGACGAGGAAGAGAGTAGAAGATTAACTTTTGGCTCTGTGGTGAGCAAGAAATACGCTCAGCAGACTGCCGATGCTCCAGTACACAAGCTCCAGGAGTCAGAGCTGTAGCTACAAGAAGCTGAGGCATGTTTAAGCCAGACAGTTAATACACAGTGGTGGACTCTGCTGAGTATCAGGCAGTGGAGCACTGTCCTCTGTGTTCTCCTACCCCAGCTCTGCCCAGGCTTAGACCCCCGGTATCTGCACTAGGTTGCTTATTCTTTCAGAGACAGTGGGAGATACCTCAGCAGGATCCTGGGGTCCGTCCCTCTCTGCCCTTCCTCTATTTGCTATCTTTCGGAGAACTGAAAGGGTCTACTGATTCCTACTTTTAGCGTTAAATCTCTGGTGCTGAATTTTCTCTCTAATAAATTGAGGCTGCTGGATCAACAGGTTGATCCCTAGTTTTCACCATAATGGACACTACGGGAGAAATTTCCATCATGAGCTTGGAAAAGCCGAGTCCCTGGTATTGTCTTTGCTATTTATTAGTTTTATAGCTTAAAACAAACAGTTTCACCTAAAAAAATAATTTTCCTATAATATTATATATATATGTATAATTTAATTGACTTTTTTAGGTCTCATTTTTGTCATCTACAAGTTGCAGGATTTTTATCTCTAAAGTTGATTCCAAACTCTAAGATTTCAGTTTCTTATATGAACAACCATTAACAACTTTTGAATAGTTTTAGATTCTAAGTTTAATGAAAGAATTACCATGTGAGAATAAAAGTGACTGATGAGTTATATTTTTAATCCTAAGTGAGGATTTTAAATCTTCTTGGAAAGCCAAAGAAAGATTATGTATGTTAGCAGTCCCCCATGAGGCCAGTATTTATGATGTAGACAAACATACTACTTTCAAAAATTTTTTTTAAAAATAAGAACAAGTCCAGGTCTGGCTCAGGTCACCTTCTCCAGGCCACTGCCTTCTTCTGGGGTGATCACGCTGGATTCACTGCCAGACCATGTGCTCCCCACTCCTTGTCTGAATTATTGCCTCAAGAACCCCAGCACCCACCTTCCCTGTCCACTTTTACCCATGGCTCTTAACACTTTGGGCTAGCTAAACATTTTGTTTATTGGTTATTTGTTCATGAGGGCTGAAAGAACTTTTGCTTGTTTGTTGTTCACTCCCTTCATTCTCTAGGACCTGGAAAGTGTACGGATAGAGAACTCAAGATACGCATGTCAAGGGCTAGGGTATCGCTCAGTGGTGAGGCACTAATTTATTGTGCGCGACGCCCTGGGTTCCATCTCCAGCACCACCAAAAAAAAAAATTAGATACTTTTTATTATTTCCCCTAAAGACTATTCAAAAACAGTAAAAGTAAATAGTGTATGTTTGTTTCAGGCATGTGCGTATATGTGTGTACTGAAACTAGGGAAAAATATAGAGAATGATAAGAAAATATAAATGCAAAATTCTGAGAAGCAGAATGTGAGAGAGGCTACATGAAGAGATGGGACGTGGCCCAGAGGTAAGAAGCAGGTTACTGATACTGTCCGTAGGGCTGACAGTAGTTATATATATCTTTATTATTAAGAAAATTAATTAAACAGGAATCATTTATGGGCCAAAGATGACAATATAACAGTGTGTCATGGACCAGGGATTATTATTAATCCTATTCTATCTATCTTAGTTCCTTTTTAAAAAAATGTTTAAATACCTTAAGATCAGAATGAAGGACATTCATCTTTTATCTACTACAATACACTACAGAAACAGTAAGTCTTTGTCATATTGGATTGAGCCAAACTGAATGGATTCTAATCTAATTGGATTAAAGAAAAACAGAAATACATGGTAGCAGCAAAAGTGGTCAGCCACAGTGTAAGAATTTTACATGTTTCAGAAAATTCCAACTTGGGTAGGAGACATGGGAGCACCACCACCATGGCTCCATTAGTCATCTACTGGGTTGTGAGCAAACATCTTGTGTTTCTGTCCAGGTGGGTCAGGAGCCAGCAGGTGCACTTTGCAGGTATCTGCTCTCTAGAAGCTGTGACTTGTGTCTTGTGGGTAGAGCCCAGGAGGCATCCATCACTTTTACTCTGCCTCTATGGTCCCAGGAAAGTCCATCCAGCTCACTCAGCTATTTCCACATAGGCGAAGTGATTACTGGTCTTTGAAGGAAAGATCTCTTTGCAAATACTACAAGGCTGGTCAAAATACCTGGTGAAGATTTAAATTTCAAAAACTCAATGGCAGTAGAAGACACACTCTCTTTAATCCTTCTTAAAACAGTTCCCCACCCTTCAAACACACTTGGGCATCTTTCTTGCCAGTTTCTAAAGTACTTCTGGTAGTTTTTATGTGTGAGTGCCTTTACCAGATGTGATTTTAAAAACAATAAATGCAGTGAATGCTGCTCCTGCTACTGAGTGCCATCCAACAGAAAGGCAAATTCAGGAAAACAATGTGTCCTCGTCTACCGTATTCACTGGCTGCGCCGCTGCTCAAATTCTGGATCTCCCCCAAAGTAAAAACTGACCGTGAACAGTAAACATTTTGAACTGATTCAGGACAACTATCAGAACGCAACTAAAGACACTCACAACTGAAGGCTTCCCGAAGCACTTGAGAAAGGGGCAAGAGTGACAGGGTGAGTGACAAAGTGAGGGGCAGTATTTTGAGAGGGATTAATGACAAAGTGTCCTTGACTGTCGTATCTTTTTAAAATTTAAGCATGCCCCGTATTTTTCAGCCATCCCTTGTGTTAAGTGTTTCTTTTACAGAAAGAATTCCTATTCACCCTGAGGGAATGGATTACTGGACTTGGTGGCATGTGAGTTGCACAAGAAAGAAGCACACAGCAGTTAAAAGGTTTTGATGGACATAAATAGGATTAACAACAATAACAACAACCATTAGCCAAATACTTTTGCAACTTTATGATTTTAGTACTTAGAGTTTCAATTTTATTAAGCAGGTAGTGCTTACTGCTTCCAAGATAGCTAGTAAATCAAGCTCTGTTTAATTAGATTTGTATCATTAGTCTTAGATAAAAAAGAAAGAGGTCTCCAGATTTTGTTAAAACAAGATGTATCCTTTATTCCCAGAAATTTACAATAAATAAGACTGATTCTTATCTTTTTATTTTTTCAGAGCACCACAAAAATGCCCTCTGGAAACTTTGAAGGGAGAATAATGTCTTTCTCTTCTCCCACTAGTGAGGAAAGATAAATTCTTGTTCCCTCGTTCGAGTGCTTCTCTTATCAGTACAATCACTCTAACTGATGTTCGCCGTATTCAGCCACCCCAGGTCATGAGAAAAGCACAATTCAGAGTGAATTAAGTCGCTGTAAGACGGTAAAATGTATGTACTGGTGCTCTCATGCATAGGAAGTTGGCTATCACTTGATATACATAGCCATGATGAGTGGATACAGGAACCTTCATATACGTAGTGCACTTGATCCACACCTCTCAAGGGGCACCCCAGCTTGGACTAATGAATACATTTTCCATTCCTCAATCTACATCTTTCCCCAGGGGTTTATAAGGAGCGCAAAAACATCAAGGTTGTTTTTTCCTCATAAGACATAACCATTTAGCTCCAGGAAATATTCCCATTTCACAGATGAGGTGAAATGTTCCCCCTTTCCTAGTCCCAAAACTAATCCCCCATAAGAAGCTGGTCAACTATTTCTTCCTCCTGACTGGTGGGACTGATTTTTCAATCTGAAGTAAAGTTTCACATGGAATTTTTTGATTCTCAAGCTCCAGACAAGACTCTAAGGCTTCAACAAAGATTAAATGTAGAATATGCTATTGAATATTAATCAAACAACAATCTCAATATTTTAATTTGTGTTATTTGTGTTCCTTTCCTATCTTTGCCCAGGTGCACAAAGATATTTATAAGACTATAATCAGAGTGCATGTGTAAGTTTATATCCAGTCTTTTTATCAGTAGTAATGTCCTAAACATTTTTTCAGGTTGCTCTATAGCAAGATAATTCTTACCTTAAGACTGTATTATATAGACTGTAAGGTAATTCTTACCTAAAGACTATATTATGTAGTGTATGGTATATTACATACCGTACACTCCAATCAATAAGTGAGTGTATGGTGATTCACCAAAAACTTCCCACTTACATTGAAAAACTAAACTAGTTACAATTTTATAGAATAGACAGCAATATAATGAAAACTGTTATGCCTAACATGATGAAATCCTTTATGCAAAGGAAGAAAATGTTTTTTCTGTATGGTGATGAATGTGTGCCCCTACATGAGGTCTAACTCAGTCACCTTGTACATTTCCCAAAGGTGACTGCTATTTAATGAGCCTTCCATATATTCCCACTAGGGAAAGAGAAAGAAAATGAGCAACAGCTTGTGTGGAAACCTCTTTGTGATCTGCCTTTTGGGGCCTGCATGTTACCAAATATGACGGATACTTTAACAATGGAGGGGAGGACGAGGTGTTCTCAAACCTCTTATCTGTGGACTCTTCTGTGACATCATTTAATCCTTACAAAAATACAAGGGTGTTTGTCCTCATTTTATAGATGAAGCAACTGAAACTCAGAGATGTCAAATGACCACGAGGTCAGATACGAATCTGTTTTCTCCACTGTACCATGATGGCCATCTCTGTTATGTCCTACATCTTCCTCCTCTCTCCTCACCTCCTCTCGCTTGCACATACCCCATGCCCAAGGGATTTAGTAGCTCTCTTTCTGGGCTGCAACTCTAGACATGCACCCAATTGTTGATATGTCACTGGTTTTCTAAATAGTAATTTATCAAGCTACCTGTATCGAGTACTAATTAATCTTTAAATTGTACACGCCACATCTCAAAATCTCAGGATTTTTACTAAGATTTGATTAGTAGATTGCAATTCATTTAAGAATAAAAATTCGGAAAATTTTCAAAAACCAGAACAACCAGAGATATGCTCTATGACATTAAATACACAGGAAATATGTCATAATGAGTATTCTTTCTTGAGACAAGTCTCATTTAAATAACTAATATCTTGAGTAAACAGAAAAATATTATCACTGGACCAAAACTATGCACATAGAGAGATGTGTAAATTTAATCTCTGATGATGACACCTGTTAAATTCACCATAAAGGATGTAGTGAAAGTTTGTTAGGTAAGTGAACTCTTAGGGAAAAAATAACTAAGGTATTTTATGAATATTAAAATAAATTTCATATCTCTTAAAAGCCACAGAGATCTATAATACATTAAAAAAGCACAACAGAATAATTTTATAACCTTGGAGTGGGACAAACCTTCCACTTATGTCTCCCAGAGTAGAAATAAAGATGAGTAGATCAGTCACCTAAAAAATTTAAAATTGTACATGAAAGACATCACCAAAAGGGACAAAATTAATTTTTAAAAGCTTCTGCAAATAATAAGATTAAGAGCAAACAACCTCACAGAAGATAATTCAAGGAGGAGAAATGGTTAGTAAGCACAGGAAATACACTCAATTAACATTCAAGAAAATGCAAATTGAAACACCAAGATACTATTTTTTTCACATCTCACATGATCTAAAATTTTAATTATTGGTAACAAGCATGCAAAATGAGCACCCTTAGGCTGCCAGTGAGCAAACTTAATCAACTCTTAGGGCACAAATGAACCATATTTATTGATTTTTCCATGAAACTTACCATCAACAAACATACTTCAAGCTTCTTAATTTAAAGAAGACCATGTATACATGTACTGTCAGTGCAATGTAATGTATAACGTCTAACCTAAAAAACAGAAACAATGTAAGTATTCAACTACAGGGGGATGGTTAATTAAATTATGATGCATTCATTCCACAAAATACGATAATATAGAATACAAAATAAGAAACTCAGTAATATAGAATACAAAATTAAAAATTCAATAACATAGAATACAAAATAAGAAATTCTATATGAACTGGTGTAAAAAGAGCTCGAAGATACTCAGTTAATATTTTTTAAAGTAGATTATGACACAATCAAGCAATAGATTTTCATTGGTGATTTTTTGTGTTTTTTTTTTGAAAAATCTATACCAAAAAACCCAAGGAAAACTAGAAAAACAAAAATAGCTGTTCATAATGATACCCAGGGGTACAGACACGTCAACACCTTATCTTTTGTTTTCCATTTAAATCTTTTAAGATAAGTGTGTTTGTATTTGTGTGATTTTAAATATGCCTACTTTAAAGAGAAATCTGTACCATACTCATGGTGGGAAGTAGTACATTTCTGCAAATCTTTAATCATATGTATACAAATTCAAGTGTGAGTTTAGAGGATACAGATTCTAAAATTCATTGATTACACGTTTAAACATGCTAAGCCTCTGAACAGACACAGAACGTTAGATGACACAGATGCTAGACTTCAGATTGTAAATTTAATACCCTCCCGCAACATCCACAGACACACACGGAAGTATCAATACATTCTCCATATTTCTATGAAGTTCATTACTTGACTATCAGGTAGCAAGGTAAGACAATTCTTTTAAGAGCTGAAATATTTTAAACCCAAAAGGAGCAATCAGAACATACCATAAACAAATGTGTCAGCATAATTTTTCTAATATTCTGTTTTATATTCTTTAGTTTGATTACTTACTCAATGTCTCCTACATGTCAGACCACATGGCAAACATCAATGGCTTTGGTGATAACAGCTGGGCTGAGTAATATGTTTGTTCCTACCTCTCTGTGCAGCGCAGATGGGGGGAGGGGGAGGAATTTGCCATATCCAAGAAGCTGCCGAGCAGGGACTTGACTGAGTCCCTAGGAGCTTCAAATTGTCCTCAGATTCCCAGAAATCCCATAACACATTCAAGCTACAGCCACAAAATCTTGTGCCTCAACCAGGAGACAAAATAGCCCACAGCCTGATAGTGATTTGCAATAGGCTCCTGCCTGAAGTCTCACTTCCTGTGGTTATCTGTGAATAGTGATGGCCTGAACACATGAAATGGAAAACACCAGATACTGAAACCCCTGCTGAGGGTATCGGTCCCACCCGCCTGGCAATGTGGCACGGGGATGCAAAAGAAAGACAAAGATAGACTATTCTGCAGTGGCGCTCTTGGATGGTCCGGTGTTCTTTGTGGAACAAAAGGCCTGATCTGCAAAAGCTCCTGGCTTTCACTGGTGTCCATCAGGGAGCTGAGTAGGGGTCAAGACCGAGTGAGTGCACAGGGAGAAGAAACTTTATAGCTGCAGCTGGCACAGAGGCTTCCACTTAGCAATGCACAGACAGTTTTGATGTTTGCAAGGCTGGCACCTTTACTGCCAGGAACATTTGCTTCTATACAGCCAGCTCTGCGTAGTTCAGTAAATAGGGTGAAGGGGAGGTCAGGGACGGTTGTGGCCAGGGCATTTTTTCTCAGCAGAGAGCAGCGTGGTGGTCACCCACAGGCAGAAATAAGCAATTTTTAAGTCTTAGATGACTTTTAGTATGATGCATTGCTTTGGTTGTTTCATTTTACTATTGTATTCTCGCAAATCTCTCATTATGCCTAATTTATAGATCAGACTTAAAACTGGTGTATACGTAGGGGGAAAAAACTGTCGATAGACGTCAGTGCATTTTGTGGTTTCAGTCATCTGCCAGGAGTCTTGGAAAATATTCCTCATGAACGAGGGGAAACAACGTATGTTGGAAAATCTCACTTTATCTATTTTGGCCCAAGTCCTGCAGTGGGCTGACTTGGAGTGAAACGCTGGGCAGGGTCAGTGCTCAGATGAACTGAAGTGTGACTCTTGTGCTCCGGAACCTCTGTGCCTCCACGCGTAAATACGGGAACGGCAGTGTCTGCAGGATGGCATAATGAAAGTTTGTAAAAAGTGTTTGATAGAGTGAGAGACCTGCTTCTGTACCCAGTGAAGGTTAACTAGTTAATTCTCACATGAAAGTGATTGTACATTAGTTTTAATTATATCAACATTTCTATGACCATGCAATGGCTTGTTAATTTTAAATGTTTTTAAATAATTTATGTGTTATTATACAATTGATTCTAAAGTAGCAACACCTGGCTTCTCGTGATAATCTCAGGGTTTGCTCTAGTCTCATTTCTTTTCACCCTAGAGTGCATCTGAGAGTAATAAAGATATTTTTATCATTGTAGACTTTATATTGGATTCCATAAAGTCTTTTATATACTGATCGTCACTTGCTTTCTCCCCCCACCCCTGCAAAAAAATGGTTTGAGGAAAACATTATTTTTCCCATCATCCATTTTATTCAGGATCTGGACTTTACACTTCTGAAAAGTACCAGCCTTGTTGGGTCCCAGTAACATCACCCCTGGCTATTAGTGGGAGCAAAAAGCTTATGGTTGTTCTTCTGGCAGTATTAGGAACCTCTTGTTTTAGAATTGAAAATACTGTTCTGTCTAAAAATAAAGCCAAGAGGAGCTCCCTTCTTATAGAACAAAGTTTGGGAACAGCCAGCCCTTAGAGCAGTCTGCTAATTGGTAACACCATGTATTAAACTCTTCTTCCTTTGCCAAGACCAAGCATGTCAATTAATGTTTTTACTTGTTTATCAATTCTGTGAATTTGCAAAACTGATCATAAAGAGAAGGAGATTGGGCTTCAGTGACATGAAGAAACTGGCCCAGGGCTCCCAAGAGATTCAGAACTAGAACTTCAGTGTCTGGGCTTCCAGAACTAAGTTTATCAAATGGCCCCAAGAGAAACGCGCAGCCCAGGAGAAACACAGACAAGACTGGAAGACAGACATGTGCCTGGCATTTCCCCCAGTTTCTCTCTCAACCAAGTAGTCTTGCTTCTCAGGGCATTTTTTTCACACTGCAAGCATCCACACTGGCTTCAAGGTAGAGACTGAAAATGTTTTTAAGTGTTATATGCATTTTCTTCAATAATTGTGTCTAACAGTAGGGCCAAATAACAGTAGGGCCTAGATTATCATTACATAGTATAACATATCTGAAATATGATGTAAATTTCTATATGCATACCTACACACATATTCTGTATACATAATATATATGCACATGGTATATAGATGTATATTACAAAGGGATTAAAGATTTATTTCTAAAGATGCTCTTTGCATTGTTACATGTAGTACTGCAAAAAAAACTGTAAGAAAATTTCAAACTGTTCAACAAAAGGCAAATTTTAATACACTGAAAATGAGATATGACATGTACATTAAATATGCCACTTTCAGAATAACGTGATGCAAAGATGCTTAAATGCAAGAGAAAGGTTTCAAAGTCACATGTGTAATACAAGCCCAATCCCTCAGAAACTGTAAGATAGCTTCCCTTCTGTATCCATGTACAGGGTTGTGAATCAGAAGAAAGACAAAAATATCAACAGACATTGCTTATCCTTGTAAACCTGAATTACCATTAATTTAATTTTCCATCTTGAAACTTTTGTAATCTTTTCATATTTTGTGTAATTAACATGCATTTCTTTTATGATCAGAAAAAGCAACACATGCTCAAAATGTTAGTATAGAAGGTAACACAAGCACAAGTTAAGATTCTCAAATTCTCTAACTTAAGTTTAGACTCTTGAATGGCTGCCAGGTATAATGAAGCTGCCCTCTTACTTTGAGGGGAATTCCATCAGCCTCACAAAAGACAATTTTTGTTCCAAACTTTACTTCCCCTTTATTACCAATTTGCATTTAGCTATTCAGTGATTACCTGTTTTAACCTCACTAATAAGGTGTGTAGTGATTTATCACTGCTAAAGAGGTTTTAGCCTGGCCATCACAGTACCTCACAAGGTGTATGTCTTCCTTAAAGGGATGGAAAATGGAGGGCAGGAGATGTTAATAAACTGAACAAGTCCATAAACACAGAACAGGACGGCACAGCACTTGAACTCAGATCTCCCAGCTCTGGATCTTGTGACCTTCCGATGAACGAATAGGCACCGCATCACAGTCTGTTGTGCTTAAGGATCTCCCCCAGCAATAGCTTTCAAAGAAAGCAGGTCAGAGGGCAGGTCCTCCCCCTCGCCCCCGCACCCCCAGCGCAGGGCCTTCCAGCATCCCGGCCTGGGTGTACGCACGCTGTCTGCTTAATTCACTCGTGGCTTAACGCCACGGAATACATAAACAAGTGGGGAAAGCCTCTGAGAGGAATCTTGTGCCCAAATGGAACAATTTGTCTTCTGAAATTATTGTTTGAAATTGTTTATGTCAGTTGCTGAGTTTCTGTTCTGTACTTCGGGACCTGTTTGTGATGAAAGTAAAAAAAAAAAAAAAAAAAAAAAAAAAAAAAAAAAAATCCCTGCAGCTGAACAGCTATCCCAGTAGGACAATTCCGATGACAAGGGGACCTGCTGCCTGTTGTCCTCCACCTCACCCGAACATAGAGAAGGATTTGATGACTGCAACCCCAATGCAGCACCCCAAGTGTTATCTTGTGTTCGCTTTTCCCTGGGCATTGCTCTAAGCAAGGCATGTGCATTAGCTAATTAATCCTTACAACAGTCTTATGAGGGACTGTCACATCCCACCTCCCAATTCCCAGGGAGAGAAACTGGAATTCCCAAAAGTTAGGAGTTATCAAAAAAAACCAGGAAACAGAAAAGCTGAGCCTTGAGTGCCTATCACACATCTTTGATTTCACAAACCTCACCTACACTGGTCCACACTGGCTGGAGCTGACTTTGCCCGTCATCCTCCTAGACAAAGTGAGACTGTGGACTCTGCCCCTTAGAGCCCTAGCAGCCCGGGCAATTCCGTTGAGGTTCTCGGTTCTTCTTCCTCTGGTGTCTTGAGACATTTTATCATGAAAACCTCAAGCTCACAAACCTGGCAGCTTTGTGAGTGAGAGAAAATTCCTTTTGAGGCATGAATTAGTCATCTTCCAATGTTTTGACAAACTGAGAGCATGGTGCTTAGGGAAAGAATAGCTCCGCGGTGTTTGTGTGAACAGACATCTTTCTAAAACAAGTTGGGCCCGTGTGTGAGGCTAGATCATTGAAGTAACTGCGCTGCATTTCTTGGTCTGATCTCTCTCAGTGTTCTCCTCACGTTGCCCCTCCGAGTGCCCGGTGCGAGAAGCTGGCCTGAATTAATGTCTCTTAATCTTCCGGGAGGAAGGAGAGTCGGGACATCCCTACGCACAGAGATCAGACTCCTCCTGCTGCGGGCTTGTGTGGGAGGGTCATCATGCCAGCCCAGCGAGTTCTGGCTCCCTTGGTCTCTCGAGAGCACTGACACAATGTCAATGACCCCCATACTGTCTCCTCTCTGAGTCCTACCAGGAAAACATGGGTGGACGGTCAGGCTATGTCATTCTTCTGTTGTTGTTGTTCTTAATGGCAGTGGTCATGTTCCTCGTGGTCAACATGGTTAATTTGGACTTTTTTAGACGGTTTTGGTGATACTGGTGATTAAAGCCAAGACTTTCACACTGAGCTACAGTCCCTACTCTTTGGTTTGTTTGTTTGTTTGTTTGTTTGTTTGTTTGTTTCCGTTTGAGACAGTTTCTTGCTAACTTGCTAACCTGCTCAGCCTGAGCTTGGACTTGCCATCTTCCTGTCTCAGCCTCCCGGAGTGCTGGGATTACAGGCACGCACCAGCATGCTCAGCTGGCCTTTGTCATTCTTGATCAGTGTGACAGCTTGGCCATAGGACAGCACACAAAGGAAAATTTGGCTGGAGAAAGTAATGATTAGTATCTGGAATCAAAGGCGAGGAGCAGAGTGTACTCGGGCATTAGAATTATACACAAAAATAATCCCTGGCTCTCAGCCTTGTGGGGAAACATGGCCAGGCTCAGAGCAGGAACAACCCAGGTATCCCAAGCTCCCATTCCACAGTCTGCTGGCTTCCTACCAGCCACCCGTCTTCTCCTTACCAGGTGATGTGATGCCTCTGTACCCCCAGGAAGAACACGCAGGACCCATAATGATGCAGGTGGCTATTATGTCCTGGACTCAGGTCGTACCAGGCTTGGAGAGAATTTTTTTAATGGACCACCCACAGAGTGAGAAGGAGGGAGTTAGTGACCCATCGTATCAGCTTTCCTCTCTGGAAGAGACCTAAACTTCCAATGTTACTTGCTATTTTCCTGGAAATCATCCATCCATCCCCAAGCCACAGCTTTCCCAAACCTGAGCCTGACACCGTCTTTGAAGGTGTTAATGCCAAGGTGAGCAGTTGTATAGGAAGGTGCACCCGGCTCACCCCAAAAAGGGAACCGTCAAGGACTATGCTGTGGAAAGGTCCTTTCTAAGAGCCTTCAGCAGCCAAGTGCTCTATTGGGTCCAGGACTTGGGATCTCTCCCTAGGATCGTATGAAGAGGATGTGATATACTTGTAAGTCACCATCCAAGTTGCTTCCCATGACTCCCGTATTCCAGGCTCTTAAGTATACTGTGGTGCTTTGTGTGTCAGGTCAGCTGTGTACTTTTTGGTCACCTTTACAAACTCTATGTTCACACACTGCAGAGTCTTCAATTTCAACAAGATTTAAACATAGATCTCAAAGTAGTCCTTGTTTGCATAGGTAGCTTCCTGAAACATTAATCCTAGGGATCCTTTTGGTTTGCAAATAAATCATGAAATAACAGTGTGAGTTTTTAGGTGAGTTGAGGAATAGAACTGCAAAAAGGAATAGGTATTATAAAAATACTGCAGGTGTCTCAATATGGTGGGGTGATTACTCATCTTTAGTACAAGCACTGGAACTCAGGAGAGAGGTGACCAGTAGGGAAACCTAAACTACACCAAATTCACATGGATAGAAGAGGACAAAGGCACTTCCTAGTAACCCCAGTGCAAAGCCATTTCAGAATAAAACAGAAAAGAAGGTATCATTTGCTTCCTGTCTGTTCTCCCTCACTCTATGAGTAACCTACTTCTTTCCCTCACCCCTATCACCAAGTCTTTCAGAATTGAAATAGACTGTCTCATGGTCAAACTATTGTTAAATGGAACTGGAAGGGAGAAAATTGTTTTATTCATTCATTTGTTTAAGTTCCATGGGAGAACAGACTGGAAAATCCTTTTCTAGTTCCCTAATTACATGGTACTCCTCTTTCAAGACATTCTCACAATTGTGACCGTTTAATAGCCCTTTTCCTCCCTGGGTTGTAGGTGTTATGTCCACAGAGTTGATTACAGCTGAATTCACAGCTGGATCGCTCATGTTTACAAGTACATGGACATAGAGTGGGTGATCGGTGACCATAAATGAATGAGGTGAATGACAAATGAAGTTAGTGCGCTCACTTGATCTACTGCGCCTCTGATAAAAGAACTCCTTAAAGGATGCAGAGAGCCCTCACAAGTTTGCTACCAGTAATTATTGCAAAAGCATTTTTTATTTTAATATTTATTCCAAAATCTGAGGAAAGAAGTTGTCACGTTTGTTCTTCTCTGTGTGCGTCCGCCTCTTTCTGTCTCTCTCCTCTCTCCATCTTTCTTTATAATCAAGGCGTAGTAATTCCTGTTTTCTTCCTCAGGTTCCCCAAATTTGCCTTTCTCTTTCCATTGCCAAGTGAACTTTCTTGCTTTATCCTTGGGTCATGATGACGCTCTCCAAACCATCCCCATCTCTCCCAATCACCTGAGCAGCACGTTAGCCATTCTAAAATGCCCATGTTACCATATTACTCCACAGATCAAAAAATGACTGCATACTTTATATTGAATAAATTGCAAACACTGTACTGCAGAATTCAAGGCCTTGTTTTCCCCACTACCATCTTTTATCATTTCCACAACAGGAATTCTTTCCTTAATCAAGATAACCTCTTGGGGCTTAGTACACATTTTGTGGGGCTCAATGCAAAATGGCAAGTCAGGGCCACTTGTTCAAAAATGACTTAAAATTTCAAAATGCTGACAGCACAGGATTAAGCACAAGGCCTGTCTAAAATTGAGGTCCTGGTAAAACAGGCCATATGCTCAGGAAACCAGCCCTGGCCAGGGCATCCCCTGTTTATTCCAAATTCAAGTTTTTCTGCATGTTACTCCTCTTGTCAAGACTATGCTTCATAATTCTACCCATAACATTCCTGCCTGAATGTTTTAAGTCCCAGTCCATTGGTTGTCCATAAACTTTGTGTATATGTATTCTTTATTCACCTGTGGCCTAACACTCTATTTATTTAACTCAAGTGCATATGTTTTCTCTTTCCCACTGGCGCAGTCACACCTTGAATTGCTTTGTATCATTCTTAGCATCTGGAGGTGTCTCAGAAAATATCAAAAAGTGGTTAAAGAGTTTTTTAAAAGCTGAACTAGTAGATCAATGTGAGAAGGGATGATTACTAGTGTGGCCTATGATCCCACACATTTCTGTGACATCCATAAACGTAAGTGCTGTTTTGAGTGGGACTCTGAAATCCACCCTTGACTCCTTAGAGCCTCAGTGGGGTTCTGTATTACAACCTTGCAGCTCTCTCTTAAACATAATACTGGGAACTATTACATGGAGCCTCCCTGGAAAGTGTGAGGTTGTGAGTTCAATCCCTGGTACCAAAGAACAAAACAAAACAAAGCAAATTTTGACTTGGAGTGTATCATATATGCAGATCATGGGAAAAGTGTAGAACCCAGTGGTTCTGATGGAATGATAATCATACAGTTGGCAAGGGGTGCTGGTATGCAGGCAGAATCAGATGATTCTAATAGTAGCCAATAGTCCATTGTAACAAGGTGCCGCACAGCAGGTTAAGCCCACCACCATCTGCAGATGTAAATGACACTTCCCTTCTAAAGCTGTCACTAATGGAATCGGACTCTGTTTTTAAATGAGAGATTTTCAGAGCCTTGGAGGGCCTTGCTGTCTTGTAGGAGGGCTTGAGGACCAAGATGGCTTGGGGAACAGAGTTATGTTGGTAAAACTCCACTGTGGTCCATCCCTGCTTTTTGCTCCTGCGTAAATTATCTCTCCCTAAGAAGTATCTTGTCATAATTTGAGATGCTTTGTCTATTAGCACTGTTCACTATTGTGCTACTTTTCTTTCCTTCCATGTAAGATTTTAGTTACATACTAAAATCTGTAGTTTTACAGCACTTTAAAAAGAAAGAATTGAAAGACTTTAAATCTAACATGGTTATTCCCTACATAGATAAAGAGGTTAGAGCCCAGAGAGATGAATTTCTTGTACAATTATCTCAAAGTGTTGTTGGAAGAAGACATGTGGGTTTACTCTAAAATTTGGAGAGTGCTTTTCACCTGTCCACACAATCAAGGAAGAATCTTTCTAAAAGAATTAGAATGTGTGGAACATTTAGGAAAAAGAGAGGAAGGTGACTTTGTGATGAAGAATGTTTGATTGGTATAGCAATTATACATTTTCTACTTTATCAATCACCCCGTTTTATAACTCTATTTTTCCTTTCCCCATGAAATGATTTATTAACTATATGGAAAGTATAAATTGTTATATGACCTCGATAAAGTTTAAACACAAATTAACTTGTAAGTCTGAAAAAAAAAATCATGTAGGACTGTGCATTCAAAGTTTGGTTTAAGAAATATGCCCATTCTCTCAGACTGAGGGGTTGGGACTATCAGGTTACACAACAGGCCTATGACAGCAAAGGACAGTTTATTATAGATACGTGGATCTGGATAAGGTGGAGGAGTGGTGGAGGTAAGAAAAGATAAAAAGGTATCAATCAGACAGGAATAGTGTGATGGTGTTAAGAAAGCAGTGTATCCATAGCAACGTAAGTGAAGGCCGACCTGGGATGATGCTCTTTGCAGTGATGGTTTATTTCGCTAGATAAAATGGAAGCTTAACACACAGATTCTAGCAACTTTTTGTGATTATTTGATGGACAGAAGCTTCACAGGCCAATGTGTATATTGGATGGAAAATAAAAAACAATTGGAAGAATTAGGAAATCCTAGGATATCTATTATTATTGTTCAGGTACCACTCTGCTGAAAGCCTTAAAAATGCTCCTCCCAGACTGAATGTAAGAAAAGGCAGTATCTTTGCTCTGAATGACCACAGAGGAGGCTTTGGGCTTTGTGTTAGGCCTCCCAGCTTTTTCAGCACACCCCACACTAAGACGCAGGTGGGTAATAACCCTCTGTATTACAGCAGGATAGGCAGTTACTTGAGTAATTCCGGACTCCCACTTAGCTGCCTTCAAATGGTCTAAACAGTACAGCAAACAATGGAATTTATTTTCAAATTCCTACAGCAAATTATCCATGGAAAAGTAAGTTCTGTTCTTTCTGTTAAAGTCAAATAAAAATACAGAAATGAAGGAGCTATTTGGAAGCAAACAGAGAATAGGATTGCAATCCAGAACACACATGCACAAGGAGAGGCGGCCTCTGCTATGTGAAAACAAGGAGAAATTAGACAATTCTATCACAACAGAGAAATACATGTGTTGTTCTGAATGAAAGTTTTGAACTTGGGGAGCTGACCAACTCTGGCTAGTGGAGCCCCACTATGTAAAGCTAGTCTCAGGGCCCTGGTTCATAGGTCCATCCTTCATTAGACATAAATATAGTCTGAAAGATAGAGCAGGCTGTTTCTCTGGGTGGAGTCTGTGATATAATTCCTGGAATGAAGGTTCAGGACCTCAAGGTTTCCTTTTCTTTTGCATTTTCGTGGGTTGACAGGAATGACTCCATTTTGTATAATGACTTCCTACCTGCCTGCCTGTCTAATGCTTCCTTCCTTCCTCTCTTCCTACCCTTTCTTCTATGATTTCTCCTTCTCATTGTTTTCACCTTCCTTCCTTCCTTCCCTCCTCTTTTTCTCTTTTCACTTCTGCCATCCCTTGTTCCTCTCCTTCTCTCTCTCTCTCTCTCTCTCTCTCTCTCTCAATCAAAGCGAGAGCAAGGTAATATGATACACATGTATAGTCCCAGCTGCTTGATAAGCTGATACAGGAATTCAGGATGAGAGAGAGAGAGAGTGAGAGAGAGAGAGAGAGAGAGAGAGAGAGAAAGAGAGAGAGAGAGGGAGGGAGGGAGAGAATAGCTGTACTGGAAGTAGACAGCTCACTGTGTGAGCAGAGGATTCTCCTACAAATCTAGCATTCTTTCAAGACATCTGCTCTATTGTTTCCCTCTTGAGGTAAGACCTAGGATGCCCCCAGTTTAATGTATCTTTTATTTTCTGCTAAATATACATGAACTACCACAATAAAGTCATTACAGGGATAAATATTCACACATACACACATTGCTTTTGTAATTAAGAAGTTAAACTCTTCCTCTTATTCTTCCATGTGATTCTTTCTTCTCTAAACTCCCTGGAACATTCATAAATAATTCACCCTCATATTTAATCAGATTATATTTTCCCTATGTGTTGTTTTATCACCTGCATAAGTACATAGCACTACTGTCTTAATTGATTCCATTAGCAGTATGAACATAAGCTACGTGGTACTTTTCGATCTCTTGAAATCTTGTAGTTGCTCAGAAATCATTCTGAAGACTTGGTTGAAAATCTAAATTAGGGTTGTATAACTGGCAGAGATTCAGTCTATCCCAAATTAA
Organism: Dolichotis patagonum; assembly: GCA_004027295.1. Lineage (NCBI taxonomy): Eukaryota > Metazoa > Chordata > Mammalia > Rodentia > Caviidae > Dolichotis > Dolichotis patagonum. The sequence goes on along the minus strand of PVJX010000197.1, from coordinate 112,257 downwards.
CCTGTTTTACCCTGCATTTATTTTAAGTTAGGTATAAACCAAACCTCCTACCAAACAAACCAAAACAATGTCAGAACGTGAAGAAAGAATAGAAGCACATTTAAGCTTGTATATTATGTGACAAACATGTCTGTGTTATCAAAGGGTTTATTATATGATAAATACATTATTTAATCTCCAATTGACATGGAAATAAAATGCTAAAACAATTAGTTAATAATTTGAAAAATAGAGTCTTTTGTAAGTATACTACAATTAATTCCAAGTGCACTGGACGTCAAATGCAAAAACCAAAACAAAAAAAATATAAGATAGTTAACTGGTATATATTCCAGAGATGGAGAAGATCTCTATGATTTCTATACCAAATATAGATATATAAGAATCCTTAATGTACAGTGAAATGTTGAGTGCTTTAAAAAGTCATCACAAACAAAATTGAAAGAAAAATTGAAAACCAGGGAGAATTTACAACATAGATGACCATTTTGGTGTGCTTCAAATATAAATACCTTTTCTAAATCTATATGAAAAATATTTCCAATGGAAATTTTCTCAAAGAATTTGCCAAAAAAATTAATGATCAACAAATCTATGCAAATAAGCTGACCCTTTTGAAAGTACTATAATGAGTACTTTATTTTTTTATTTTATGGAAAGATAAACCTTCATAACAAGACAATATGAGTTAAACAATAGTTCACACACTGTGTATCATAATTTTCAAAGTATCACTCAGAGTATAAGACTCACTCTTCTAAAGTAACAGATTATGGAGCAAAACTTTCTCTTCAATTAACTTAGAGAAACTAGTAGCATAAATGAATCAAATTAGCATATACATTAAAATATTTTTGAATCAATGGAATATTTAACTTGAGGAATTATTTGAGCTTTTCCCAATGAGATACTACCATTGCTTACCAAATCAACAAAACATTTTTTCTTTATTCTTTAACCACAACACCCATGGCTAGTAAGGGTATAATGTAATTGGGATGCTCATATTCCAAAATAGTGCATCTTTACTTCATAGAGGGAAAAAATTAAATCTACATTTAAAAAGGATTAAATAGGTACTGGAACACAATGAATATGTAAATATTAAAAATAAAATACACATATGCACACCATACACAAAGTGACAATACGCTGAAAGTGAAACAGCAAGGTACTAAATACATAATACTAAAGCATGGTCTCAGGTTGGGTTGTAACTCGGTAGTACAGACCTCACCTAGCATATGCCAGACTGCAGTTCATCTCCAGCACCTTCCAAAAACAGTCTCATTTGCATACTGAACATATTTTCTTATTTGTATTCCTAAATCTACCTTTTCCCCATATTTTTCTGAATGTTACCCTACACCTAGTAGTTTATAGTCTCCAGGAAGGAAACCAGAGAGATATGAGTTTTTGGTCAGGACTCCAGTGATTCCCTTGTCAGATAGACTGAGAAAGTTCTGATGTGATCTAATCTAATCTCTCCCCTTCACTGTACATTGAAACTAGAATCCAGCAAGGCAGGGACATGTCTAACGTGACAGCAAGAAGGGATTCCAAGATTGCACGATTACAGTTTGGCGATCCCTTTCGAGAGCACAACGCTTACTCAGACAAATATTCTTGTAATCCCCATGACCTCGTATTACTTCTGCCAAGCAGGTAACAGAACTTCTTCTCATCTCCATTGTTTTCCATCCAATAATGATCTTTGTTGACAGCAAATGGAAAGTTTTCCTTTTCCACAGTTCCCTAGCAATGTGACATTTTCAAACAGTAGCACAAAACTCTTTAAATAGAAAAGATCCATTTCCACTCTATCGTGACTCAGTAACAGCCTCAGGATTCTTCTCAAACTTTCCTAAAAATGTCATCTTTGGGCTGGACTCAAGAGGAACATTTCAGCCAGGGAGGCACATTTTCCACTCTGTCAGGAATGAGCGAGCCCGGGGTTAGAACATAAATGTGTTTCGCAATCCTCAGAAAAGCAACACTTCTCACCAAAACCATGGCAACGGCTCTGTGTGATGCTGTCAGAGCCTGGGACCAGTCAGAAGCCTCGTTCTAAGTGGAGAGTACACACCGGGGCCATCAGTGGTGTTAGTCTGAACAGGCTCTCAGCCACCTGTTGGCTTGTAAAAGAAGACAGCACGTATATGACTGTTGCCCTGGAGACCTGTGGGTTGATTCTGGGCTGGTGTCTGCTATGCTGAGTTAACTGGAGGACACATACCATGCAACACACCTCGTGTTTTAGAAGTTCTTGATTCTTCATTTAAAGTCCTCCTTCCACTGGAAGCGATACAAAACACACACACACAAAGAATAACATGGTAAAAAGATGCATTCTCATCCAAATGGTTCCATTTGGAACTTAGGCTTATGTGTTGGAATTTTAGAATCTGAAGGCATGTACTAGAAATTTTCTCACCTCCTTTCACTGTAAGGAGCTGTACACAAGAATAGCACATACTTTTTCATGCCTACTGGGAGATTACAATGAGATAATTTATATAAAAGCCTCTATCCCCGAGACAGAAGAGACACATCTCAGTGCTCAGTAGTAACAGTCCCTACAGCTTTTTTATCAAGCATTATCAACTCCAGAGACACAGGGAGAAGAAATAAAAGCAGGAACAGGAAGGCAAAGAGCTCGTCTATAACTAGTTAGTGACTCAGCTTCTATTTGGCCTGTTATCTGCTTTCCCCACCTCACTCTGCGTGCCGGGTTACTCCAGTGTCTTCTGTCTGTTTCCTAGAAGAGGTAGAACCTCATTTTAGGAAGTGACGGCTCTGAACAGGGCTAGTGTGTAAGGTAGCAGACTGTTCAAGTGTTCCCAGTACAACCTAAAAAGTTCCCTTTTCTTCTTCAGATTCTGTAACCAGAATCAAACAGATGTTTGATAACCTTGTAGAGTTTGCAAAGAGGTTAACTCCTTCCCTCCCTCCCAGTAATCTACGACACTGACAATCAGTACCTGTTGTTAATATTAATATCACTGCAGATGGAAGGCTATAGCTCATAGACATAGCGACTTGCCTGAAGTTACACAGCGACAGAGTCAGCACTGAGTCTCATTTTCTGTTCCTACTACCTCTGCTCCTTCGTGCCACTTCCTTCTGGCAACAAGAAAGACCTGACCAGTAGCACTGGGTGCATGGCAGGAGCGACTGTCTGTGTGATAAAAGAGAAGTCACCATGTCCATCAGTTCTGATAGGCTTTCCTCCTCCACCTGAAACCCTCATGAGACCTGCATAGCTTCCTCTTGTCCTCTTTCTCCCCAGGGTCTCTGCTTCCTTTCCTGGGCATAGGCAAGTGATATCTGTTTACAATCCTAGCAGTATGCAGAAATATCGTCACTTTCATTATTGAATCCTCAGCCCCAGTCTACAACCGGGTACAAGGAACCTAGTCCTGTTCCTCCACTTCACTTGATGACCACATGTTTCTATACATTTTAAAGACAGCATTCAAAAGGAGGCTTTTTCTCTAAATAAATAGAGTTCACTTCAGTTCATCGATTGCAGAATATTAAAAGACCATGGTCCACCCTTTGGGGGAAGGTAGGTATTTGGGGTAGTGGTAGAACCTGCCACTATAGTCCCAAAGTTTACTGTGGAGACAAAAACACAGGATTAATTTGGCAATGATTTTTTTTAAAGGGTCACAGAAGATTTTCCCTACCAGATATAAAAATATATGTCATTGCTCTGTGATAGTCTAAATAGTGTAGCACCAAGACAAGAATAGCCAGATTGATGTAGAAATCCGAAAGGAGACCCCGAGACTTCTGCAGAAAGAAGCAATTTGAGCACACTATATGACTTTTAGTGCTAACAGTGGTCAAAAGAGTGCAAAATCAATGACAATTTGCCTTGGTTCTAGGAACTAAGAAAGACTGACACCCAAAGTCAGAACCATAATAGAGCTATATGCTGTTAATAAACCATCAGGATCACATGGGTAGTGATTAAGAACTTGATTGCATTTATTTCTCAAAGATAATATGGTCTCAAGGAAAGTAGAGAGAGGGAGCCCAAATACTTGACACTTGCAGGTGGTCAGAACTGGAAGTAGGGTGCAGGCACCGGCCAGGAAGTAACCTCCTGCTCTGAGTATTTTTAGCTACAGTGGATCCATGGAGGTTTGCCAGGACCTCTGTGGACACAAATGGCTACGGCAAGCTTCAACTAGGAAGGGAACGCAAAAAGCTGTCCAGGAAGGGGGCTGAGCAGCAGCCATGCCCAGTGTGAGGTTGGTGGCAGCAGAGCTCGTCTGCCTGAGCCATCAGAGCTTCCAAGCACAGAGCAAGGTGGCCGTGGATAGGGATGCCATCACTGGGAACTGACCTCCAGCCACAAAGCCGTGCAGGACCTGGAGAAGAAGCCACCGAGGGGCAAAGGCCACCACTAAGCCCATCCTGGCCCTGAATCTCTGGCCACACCCTTTCAATGAAATTCTGAGCCAGCAGCCAGGCCACTCCGGAGAGCAGGATGAGGGCAGCTTCAAGGGAGGAGAGCAACAAGGCCAAAGGAAATGGACAACTCAGCCACAATTCCTATAAAAAGGGAGTCAGACATTCTTTCAGGAGAGCTGTTTGTCATGCGAGCCTAATCCTTTCTCATTTGGCATCTTACTTCTGAGCCCACACCTCAAAGTATCTTAAATATCAAAGATGTGCAAAAAAACTAACTACAAGAAATATCTGCTGCTATGTTCATCTGAAAAACTTAGAAACCAACTAAATATGCAAAGATGACCACTTGGTCCAGTGACTTAGGGAAATACCATAGAACAAGCAAGAAAGAAACAGAAATGCTATCCGGCTACTACAGTAATATATCATAAAGAGCATTAAATGGCATGGGGATACATCTGTGATTCGTCACTAATAAAAAGCCGGTAAGGAAGGAAAACTTAAAATGTGTATAATGTTGATCCCATGGAAACTTCTAGAAAAAAATGCAAATATTAACAAGAGATCTCTAGTTCAGAAATAATGTCTTAATTTGTTTGTGCTGGTATAATAAGATCCCATCATCTGGGTAACTTATAAACCACAAAAAATACTTATTTTTCCACAGTTTGGGAGGCTGGAGAATCCAAGATCAAATTGCAGAAGGACTTGGTGCCCGGTGAAGGCCCCTTTCTTAGTTCATAGAACATAACTTCTTACTGTTTCACAAGGTAAAAGGGGACAGGGCAGATCTCTTAGGCCTCTTCTATAAGGACACCAATGCCATTTGTGAAAGTCCCAGCCCTTTGACATAAATACCTCCCCAAAGGCCTCACCTCCTAATACCATAACCTTGCAGGTTAGGATTTCAGCACAGGAATGTGGAAAGAGGGGAACGCACAAAAATCCACAGCGTAGTAGATAAAAGGTCTTAGTCCTAGAAACTTTGCTGTGTTTTACAGTGTTTCTGCTTTCCACCCCTGTATCCCTTTGAGTTTCATTCTGAGAGAATATTTCACCTCAGATGTCTAGCTTACTGATTCATTTTTAGTAAGATTCATTTTACCACTATTTGAGTTTATTTTAAAGAGCTAAATTTTACTTTGAGCTTCAGGGTTTATTTTTAGCTTTCTATTTTTAAACATTGCAGTTTATCAATATGCGTAATGCGTTAAAAAGTATGCAAAATGCTAAATTTACCATCTTAACCATTTTAAGTACACAGTTCAGTGACATTAAGTGTGTTCAGATTGCTGCCCAACCATCACCACCTTCCATCTCCAAAATTCTTTTCATCTTGCAAAACTGAAACTCTGTATCCATTAAATAGTAACTCCACATATCCCCTGCTTCTCAGCCCCTGCTAACTAACATTCTAGTTTTTGTCTTTAGGAACTTAACACTCTAGCTACCTTTTATAAATGGGATCATACAGTATTTGATCTTTTGTAGATGACTCATTTTATTTAGGATAATGTTTATAAGGTTTATCTGTCATATTACATGTCCAAATATCCTTCTTTTAAGGATGAATAATGTTCCATTGTATTGATACATTACATACACTCATTCATCTATTGATAGACATTTGGCAGTGACTCCACATTTTGGCTATTGTAAAAAATGTTGTTATGACATGAGCATGAATGTATATCCTTAAATCTCTGCTTGTAGTTCTTCTGAGTGTCTGGTTGGTTTTGTTGTTGTTGTTGGTTTCTTTCTTTTCTTTTCTTTTTGCTTCTCTAATTAGAATGGGTCATAACCACCTAGGTCTTTGAATAGAGACTGCTTTTGAATTGTGCCCTGGGCATTGTGATGAGTCTTGTTATATAGTACTGGATTCTGTAATAATCCTCTGAGAAATGCTGACTTTTTTCATTTGTTTTAGTAGATAGTTCATTCGTTCTAGCAGATCCAAATTTTAAATGATCTTTTGTCTTCATGCACAGAGGTTCAAATCTCAGTTTCGTTTCCAGTGTGCTATGCTGCTTTGGGCCTGTTCTTCAGAAACATTTGTAAGGAATCAACGTGAACCTTGCAGGCTTCAGGCACAGAAGCAGGGAATTCGACTCTGTCCAGCGCTGTCTTTTGCTTTATTTCTGTGTCACTGGCTGGCAGTCAGCCATGGTTATCTGGCCACTTTCCCTTGATTCTTCTGGCTGTTCTGTTTTGGTTTGGGAATTCTAGTTGCCTATGGCCAGCCACTCCGTGCCTACAGGCCTCCTCCAGTGTAAACTTCCCCCAGTGGAGAGCTCAGTCCTCTCTGCAATCTGGCTGAGTTTGTTCACTATTTAGAATCCTCTGGTAGTACTTTCTTTATGGTTTGCTCGGAGTTTACAGTTTTAACCAGGAAGGTTGGTCAAAAAGTAAACAAAGCCTTACTTCCCTACAACTTAGAATAATTCAGTCCATCTTTGTTGTGCTATCCTTACTTGGAGTCTTACAGAGCTTATTAGATGAAGCACAATCGAGCAGCCAAAATTAGTTAAAAGCAATTCAAACAATATTGGTCTCTCTCACAATGTTGATAAGAATCCAATTCAAAATATACACCAACACTTTTAAAATTATCTTTCCCTATTACGTTAACTTTGATTTTTATCTTGTGACTGCATTTGCTTTGAAGCCTCACTCTAAAATACTAAGTAAAACTGAAACTCAGCCCACATTGCCTTTTCATTCTGTTCTCTTCTTATTCCAATTCCTCTTCTGTAGGAGCAGTTTGCAGTCTTCCTTTTCACTACACAATAATTGAACTGATCCTTTTCTTTGCAAACTTTTGCTCCTACTACTCTTGTGAGCAACTTAAACCCAGAAACCAGGAAGGCAATCTAAAAATCTTCCCGAGAATAGGATATATCCATGCAGTGGGAGGTTAACTGTTCAAAGACAAAAATATGTCTGGGAGAGAGAGAATGTATGTGACAGTGAGAAAAGAGAAAATTGTAAAAACTATACTTAGAATGTAATAATTACAACTATTAAATGCTTACTATTTAAATGTATATGATACAATCTACTTGTGCTATAGATATATAAAATATATAATATATGATATCAAGTTTGGGTAATTTTATAATGTTTTGTTATTCTAAACTAGGCATCACTCCACTGACCTTCTTTAAATGCCCAAAAGAATTTGGGTTCTCATAACGCTGTCATTTATTGATGACGGTATGCATGCCAGACATTCTGCTAAGTATACCTGTTTCGCATATGCTGCATATACTCGTTTTATCAGACATCATGGCCACACCGGAAAGCTGGCATTGTTCCTGTTTACAGAAAAAGGAAAACTGAGGGTCAGGAAGGTTAAGTGACATACCCAGGTTTCATATCTATTAAGAGGTAAAAGATAAGATTTGAACCTATAGAAATCCAAAGCCAGTCCTTTCCTCACTGTCTCCCCTTTGAAATCACAGGTTGCCACCCAAGCAGAATTTAATATTTATCATTCAAACAACATATATGGGGGGTCCTATAAAATAGTATGCACTTCATGGAGGAGTTTGGTATTCTAATCCCAGTTTGTAAGGTCTTATTGCAAACCTTTCAGTCCTTCTGGTTCTCTTATTCTTCTTTCTCTGTATCTATAACACTTGAGAATAATCTTCAGAACTGTTCTAGAATTACAGCGAGAAGCCCTATGGGAAAGTAGTATGCAAATATAAGTGATTATAATCATTTTTAGGCCAACTCAAAAACTAACACTTCCTTTTCTAAGTTTTACAGTTACGACTTCAACAGAGAAGGACCCAGGAGCAGTTGGCTAACCAAGGCTTAATACCACGTGAGTACCTATGGCTCTTATTTACTGAGAGATTGCCAAGACATGCAATTTGGGAGCTGGAAAGTGCCACAGAGGTCATTTAGTCTAAGTCAATGCATTGAATCTGCAAGAGACTTATAGCATCTGGTGTCAGCAGAAGCCCATTTTTCAGATGATTCCTTTTAAGCCAAATGGGTAGTGTCTAAAATTCGAATAATACAAGTCTGTTCTTAGGGTAAACACACCTCACTGTACACATCTTTCACCCTTTGGTCACTTTTCAAATTGGGCAAATTCTTTCCAGAAGCATCAATCATATCATCTTTTTCCTCACCTTCCTGGTTTCAGTTCTGTTGGGAGAGTTTGATTCCACAATGAATTAGAGGTTGTCATGTGTTTATCTTCTAGAATTTTAAGTAGTAATACCATTCTGGTGCAAATTATATAATATTGAATTACTGGCCACAATCTGTATCAAAAAAGCAGTACTGATTCTATCTTTTAGAATATGTATTTGAAATTTTCTACCAGTTTAGCAATTAAAGCTAATAAAATTTTTAAAATCAAGATTCATAAGGACCCTTGTAGAAATGTGGGTTCCCGTATAATATTATCATGACTGTTACTTCATTGTTTAGTATGCAACCAGCAGAAGTTTACCCTTGACAGACTGTCCTGTGGGTAGTTGCATTTAAGCCCTACGACCCGTGATTTGCAAATTATAAATTTATTCTGTGCTTCAGTGCCAGAACAGAACCAAGAACTTTTAAAGCCTTTTCTAAGTCAAAAGTGACACTTCGTTAATGGCTAACCTCTACAAACAGTAAACAGAAGATAACTTGAAAGCACAACAGTTTTATGGAGCTTTGCTAAGCACAAAAGAAACAATTGCCCTGCAGATTCAAGGCTTGTTCAGCAACATTTGCAAGTGTATAAAGAATCAAAGAAGCCAGTCTATGCGAGGTCTGTTTCATGTAAGCCATCCTATAGAGGTGCTAAAAAGAGAGGGAAACCAAACATCTGCAGACATAGGGTCAGGCCAAGGTGCTTCCACTCAAATATGATAATCTATGGCCTTGCCCAGGATTCTCTTTATCCGTAATTCTGGAAAAGGAAGGCACATAGACCCTGGACCTCTTAATTCAAGTTGCTTCACAGTTGATTTAATGTTCACCTCATGTGCTTGAATACTCTGGGCCTGGTTCTTGCAGCTGGCACTGCACAAGAATAAACATTTTTTTTTAGGAATTTGGGGTTCAATTTGGCAACCAGTAGAAACAATCAATAAAGACAGAGAATAAGTCTACAATGTATTTTTTTAAATAACACCTCTCATGTCAGCTGTGTAAATCAAGCATTTGTTTGTATAGTAGAATCCAGTGGAGATAGGAGACTTCATTCTCTGGGATTTCCAAAATCCAATTGCATAGATACAAATACTGCTTGGCAGAAAATGTGTGTTCATAGGCCATTGCATCACTGAGATAATTTCTGAGAATAAAACATCCTGCAGATAATGAAATAATTTTTATAAGCCAGCCCCATGGCAAAGGTACTTAGGATACTCTTCTCAGCCAGGCTTTCCAAGGGTGTAGGTTCTGCTCTAGGAACACACGTGTGCTAAGTCTGGCTCGGCCTGTGGTCCCTGCCTGGGATGACCCACTTGCTTGACTTCTTCTCAGAACCGAGAGCCGGAGAGTCTCCTGTCCTGCTGATTGTTTAGCCCCCTCAGTCGAATCCCATATTAAACATGCAGTCAACATGCAGGGCAGAGATAGGCATTCCTCAGAGACTTGGGCGTATGCATGCACATACAAACAATAGGGAGAAGAGCAGAGAAGCCACAACTCAGGGCCTTTTCCAAAAAATGTAAATTAACAAACTTTGTGATAAACTATGCGAGGCTCTGAGGAGACAACAGTAAGCAAGGCAGTCCTTCAGAGAGACCCAGGATATTAGGGGGAAAAATGATAAACAAAGGTAAGTTCAATTATAAAATGACTTTTTATTTCTTTATTCTATGGATTGAAGTTTTTGAAGCAGAACAGAAAAGGAAAGGAGGGAGAGTGGAAGAAAAGAAAGCTAATATTTCAGAGATCATCTGATTCTGTGATTTTTCTAATTTTTTATTGTTAAAAATTATATAGATAGATAGATAGATATGCCCACATATGCAATGTGATTAACAAAGTATGGTATGTGTTTAAATAAAAATATTTATGATGGTAAGAGACACGTTGTCATTAATCTCTCTCAAAATATGTCCCCTCCGCATTTAATACATTCATTCCATATTCATGACATTTTATGAAAGAGTTCTGGAAGCCATCTTTCATTTCATTAGCTGTGCTGCATTGGCCGCCATGATGTCCTGAATCCATTTACCTCTCGTGGTCATTTTGCCTTTGAAGAGCCTCAAGAGCACAGGCCAGATCTAAGTAAGGCAGACGACCACAATGTTATTATGAGCCTGCCTTCCATTGGATGGTACACAGTGGCAGTGTTCACCCTATGTTTGATCATGCCATAAAGACACTCAGAGAACTTCCAAAACTCTTCATAAAGTGGAAGAACTTCAAAGCAAGGAGAAATATTTTGAGGGGAGTTAATGGCAATGTGTCTTTGACTGTAATAATTTTCATTTAACCGTTCATCTTATATTTCAATATCCTTTGTGTGCACATCACCTCTTTTATACACACACACACACACACACACACAAACACAAACATCACACACGCACACATGGACACAGACAGTAGTTTGGACCTCTGCCTTACTTTCTGGGTCTCTCCTTTTGCCTTCCAGAAGATCCCCCAAGAATCCTCATTAGAGTGCTGGTCCTCCTGAGAATAAAACAGAAAACCCCCTGAACTGATCAAACTCCCATGTCTTTGAAGTTGATGGAAGTGCAGTTGAGGTGGCCTAATGTCCCCATACCAATGTGATCCCATTTTCTTCAGCTTTAATTTATGATTATGTAACCGCCCAAGGATGAGCTGATTCATACCAAGTTCGTTTACCCACAAAATTTGAAAAACTTTCAATCCTTCCCAAAATTTAAAAACTTTTTATGATTTGCCTAAATTCAAAACTGTCAGCCCTGTGAACTTACTGCTCTTAGGTTATTACAGCAGTGCTATTTTTAGGACGGTCCACAGCAACACCTGCCATCGCCTGGCAGAATCAGCCTTGACTTTTACATTAGGTTAAGCCTTTGGATCTTGTCAAATACTACAAAGAACCCAGAACTCTCTCCTGTTGTCACAGAGCTGAGGTCAAATCTGAGCTCCTGATCCTCCTCTTCACAAACATTCAGGAGCAACCACTGGACCATTAAAACCACTTACATTTTTGTGACCAAAACGTCTGTTGAAATTTGAAAAGTTAAAAAAAAATAAAGTGTGAAAATGCCAGGGATAAACCAATGATTTTAATGAAATGAACTTCAAGTTCTGCATCGTAATATTTTACTATGGCCAGCACCAAAAGGAAAGTGCCACTGAATGAGCACTGACAAAGCCCACTTGAGCTGCTCTCCAAGCTGAAAGTTCAAAGGTTTCTTCCCCACTTACCCTAATGAGCTGAAACCCCTGTATTTGTTAGTTGGCTCCTGCAACTAACCCAGAGGGGTTCACTGCACCCCCTTCCTTTTTCCTGAAAGATTTAAGGTTGCTGCTCAGTAACAAAGAGTCCACAGCCACCAAGGATAAATTTCTTTTCCACAACACAGCCCTGTCACTTCTTTCACACTTCCACCTTGTTCTCACTGACAAACAACAGTTTAACAATAGTGAGCTCGTAGTTTAGGATATTTTTCTCTTTTTCCATTTCATGCCATAAATTTAAAGGCATCAACTCTTGACTAAAAGTGAACAGTAGGGAAAAGAACTTTAAAATAGTGACAAAACATTCTTGAACCTTGAGTAGGGCCCCAAGCCATAACTGACTTTACATTCATGTCAGTTGTGAAATTCACATTTTTAAAACATGAAATCCTCATTTCTTGGTGAAATGTTATCTTGTGGTAAAATCAGAAATATTGCTTTAAGGATTTAATATTTAAATACTTAATGTTTTGGTTTACCCTCAAAAACTCTGGATTTCAGAATGGAGATTTCGAATTGCCCAGTTTTGCCGCCAAAACTAGAATTCAAAGGGACTGACTCCATTCAGTCCTTCCCCACAACTTTAGGGCAGAGCCGTTTCCTCCCCTCACACATTTCTGGGGCCTGACCCTGCTTATCACTGTGTCATATATATTTTCTTCCCTATGATTCTTTCCTCTGGGCATCGTTCTCCTGGGTAGACTCTTTCAAATGGCACCATCTGGTTCTAACCACTCCCAAAGTCTGAGGGTAGAAGGGTAACAAGCCCTTGGATTACACTGAATAAAATGGCCATAGAGTAATTCAGTCACTATTTATTCAGCATCTGCTATGAGGAAGCCTCTGGGAAAGACACAGAGGACACTAATATGATTTCTGTGTCTAAGATCTTACAGTCTATAAGAGACCCCACATTACCCCCATTTAACTGTTTCTATTAATTTCATACAGCTTTATGCCCCAAAGGAATGAGTATTGGGAGGATTGAAAGAGAAAAATTATGATTTCTCTCTCTCTCTCTCTCTCTCTCTCTCTCTCTCTCTCTCTCTCTCTCTCCTATTAAAATGAATTTAGTGGGATTGAACCCAGGGAAGACAAACAGGAAATCTTGCCATTTTCTAGAATACAGAACATGAGAGCAGGAGAATTAAAATGGATGGTAGAGGGCTCTCAGGTCAAAGAGGCTGGTACTTGTCAACAGCGTCTCAGAGACGGCCACCGCTGGGCTGGATGAAATACTCAGACAGAATGGCTCCTTGATCTGATCAGTGTAAAAGAACCTGAAGATACAATGAGTTGTGTATGAATGGTGCTGCCTTTATTTTTTTTGCAGACTAATTCAAGCTACAGCAGCCACATACTTACTGCCAAGCCTTGGTAAATCCCTGAGTTCTGTGATTCTCCTGAGTAGCAAGAAGAATGACCTGTGCAGTTGCTGCACCACACCCCATGCAGCTTCACCATAGTTTTGAGAAGTTGACTGGACAAAGTCTCTCTCCCTGTTCTCAGAGCATTCGTCTGACTTGGCTTCTTCCCACAGCACCCTTCCACACACTGTTGGCTGTCTGAGCAGAACACGGCACGATGGGATTAATCTATCTGCCTCTTCCTTTCTTTCTAACATCTCAACTTCAGAGATAGGAAAAGGTGCCTTGGATTTCTATGTCAAGTCCACTTGGATCAACAATCCTAACTTCTGTTATTTTCTTCATCTCTGGTTCAATTTTCCAGTTCCCTGTCCCTTGGAAACTAGAAACCAATAATGGTAGACACACTTTGAATTTGTCATTTCCTTTTTGCAGAGAGATTCCAATATTCAGTTCAGAGAAATTCACATATGTTGCATCAGTTCTGCAAGAGTACAGGCCAGGTCTTAAATATTACAAAGCTACATTGGAGAAAAAAGGGTCTATTTTTAGATCCGTAAGATTATCATTTGGATACAGAAGAAGCTATGTATTACCAATTTAAAGGAGAATATAATTTCACGTAGAAAACACCCTGATTGCAGAAAAAAAATGCCCATGACTCAATCTATCTTTACCGAGGCAGAAAGCCCATTTGGTAAGTGGGAAACTGAGAGGCAGAAACCCTATTATCCTAGCTCAAGATTAGACCTAACCCAGGTAACAAAAGACAAACAGAGCTCAGATAAATGGTTCTTAAATTTTTATTAACCCAGGACTTCTTTGCTTGCATCCATCAGTGCCATAGGTCTTACATTTGAAATAGTTTTATCTTTTCCCCCAAAGAACACTACCCACATTAATTATTAATCTATATTTCTGTTTTTAATTAATCAATGGAATATAAAGTTAACACCTGGTGCTTTCTGATGAAAACTCCCATTTGGAACCGACATTGCTTTGATTCTAGACAGCACCAGTGAAAAATAAGAGCTTCACTGGCCTCAGCGTTCTCTCTCTGGACACATATAACTACCTTTTTGAAATACTGAAAATCAATCCTAGTAACTCATTTCTCCCTTTTTAAGAAAAACATGCAGATTCCCAAGGATCCTAGATCAGGACTCCTTGGCCTTAACTTCATAGCAGAAGTTCTTCAAGTTGGGCATCCAAACCAGCTGGATAGCTTGGTCAAACACATTTCTGTGTCCCGTCCCCCAGGCCTTTGTTGCTGTAGTTCTGGAGTGAGAGGTCACGAATTGGAATTTCTAGCACATTCCCAATTGACAGTGAGAAGGCTGGTCCCCCTGGGGCCACATTTTGAGAATCACAGGTCTGATTGATTCCCCAGGTCTCTGGCTCCTTGAATATGTTTTCTGGTCTTTATCGCCAGCTCCAATGGAACTGTGTTCCCACTGAGCCTTCTAGTGTGGGGTCCCTAGAGAGAAATCACACCTAGCAACAGCCTTGCCTTGGCTGTCTGAGTCTTCCCAACAGCAGATTCCAGCCCTGTGTGTAAAGATCAGATGTCCCCCCTACATGGCTTCTTAGAGGCTCTGTGGCCTATTTTCTCCATTGTTTAGGGTCCTCCCAGAGCCCTGAGATTTGACTGGAGCAAGCAGGACCACAAGAGCCCTGTTCTTATCTCATTTTATGAACCCTAAGTAAGCAAATGTTTATACACACAGCTGACCTAAATTAGCTGGAGCTGTGGGGACAGAAATAGGAATAGCCAGCAACTAAACTCTGAGGCGAGAACATGAATTCCCCTGTGAGCAGCGATTAATCTTCCTCTAGAGGGAACGAGTCAAATGTGTGGCTGACTGGATTTATAACCATATTTTAATTTGAAATCACATGGACTTATTTTTTTAATTTAGAAATCCAAATTCCTTTTCAATCTTAAATGTCAATGTCCTTTAAATACAAAGTTTTGCCATTTGATACTCCCCAGGCTGGCAAGCACAAGTGGTCCTTTGTGTATTTTCCAAAAACTCAACTGGGGATGGGGACTATTCTAATTGTTGCAGGCCCTCGGGGAAGATGGCTAAAACCCATGTTCTCTGGAGTCAAGGAGAAGGCAAACCTTGACCCGATGGCAATGCAGGGGAGTTTTCCATTGTGTGACCTCAAGCCAGTGTCCCACATAACCCCGTTAAGCCCCAAGGAGAAAAGCTTGTGGCAAAAGCAGTGTGTGAACCTCTGTGGTATTCTTTCCAAGACCTTACTAAATGGGCATAGCTTTCCACCCTTGAGTAGAAGACCTTTGTGCCTCTGGAGCCAGAGAACTAGACCATGTGGCTCATTTCCTAAAGTAGTTATTAACATGAAGACGTGATTAGTTGTAGCTATATGAAGCTAAGATATAGGAACTATAGTGTTTCTTAGGACAGTTAACAAACTCCACCAATAAGAAATGAAGCTCTTCAGGAGAGAGAAAATCAGATAAATCCCTCTCAAGTTCCAAGTCTAGTTAAAACCAATCGTGTTTGGAATATGTGAGATATTTCAAGACATATTCATACTGCTCCCTTTGGGTAACTTGTTAAGTGAAAGGATGTGTTATTTTTTTAACCACTTAATAAAGACCCCAATTCTGAATTCAGTGCTTTTTCTGAATGATGTAAGTAATTAAACCGTATTAATGAGTAATACTCACTGAAATGATCCCTGGGTGATGGTACAGAGATGAAGGCCTGATGGTTCAGAGTTCACCAGGGACCACTGTTCTCTGAGCACACTTTGTGATCTAGTTGCTGGGAGAAAGGAAAC
The DNA here is from genome assembly GCA_004027295.1 of Dolichotis patagonum. NCBI lineage: Eukaryota > Metazoa > Chordata > Mammalia > Rodentia > Caviidae > Dolichotis > Dolichotis patagonum. The sequence goes on along the minus strand of PVJX010000197.1, from coordinate 96,241 downwards.
CAGTGATTAGACACCTGCAATACAAATTCCAGCTGTGATCACATGTAGAAAAAAATCAAGCATCCTTCCTAAGTGGGGTGTCCAAACCCAAATCAAAGAAAATGCATGAGCCACACAGCAGCACATTTATTTCCCAGAGTCACCAAGTGGGAAGAAGTGGAAAGAAAGGGCCCATCTCCAGTAGCAGATATAACAAAGAAGCCATGTTAAGAGTGAAAACAGCAAAGAGAAGTTGAAGATCAGTTTCAAGATCAATGAAAAATGTGATCCATAAGCCAAAAAAATTATTTTTGCAATAAAAATCAGACCTGTCAACCTCTAGTTCTAGTGAAGAGAAGGAAAGGTAACAACTATATTGGGCTCCAGGCCACTGGAATTATTTTGCATGTCTCTTTGTTTAAAATTGCTAGTGAGGCAGGGAAATTGATGGAGAATTGTTTTAGTAATGTGCCAAGCAGCAGCCTACATGCAGGAAAATAGGTTGACCACCATTACCGTCTCCACCATTACTATAGCTTAATGCCAGCTCTTCTTGTTGGAAACCGTGCTCACATTTAGCATGCATAAGACCTGAACGAGGCGTATGTGCACATACACATATGCTGATCTGGCCAAAAATCTAATTTTTATGCCAGCCAAGATTTGGAAGAATACTTCATTGCCTGTAATTTAAGAGTGAGCTTGTGTTAGAGTAGTTGTAGAACTCTCTATTGTGTGATTGATCCACTTGTCTGGACTTAAAATTTGAGAGAAATCGGTGCAAACCTGTCACCTCTGGTCAACCTTATCACTGGTAATGAAAAGTGATTATTGATGGCTTCTGAATGAGAGTTTTCCAGGGAACAAGGCAAAGCCATACAAAATGTAGTTTTGCTGGGTATTCTATTTCTTTTGCTACATCAGAAGAGTTTACCAAGTCATCATGAAGAGGTGCTGCAGATGAGTAATGGCGAGGATATAGAGGAAATAGTGGAGGTATTTGGTGCTGGTGGTTACAGCTACTGTGTATTACACGTGACCAGTCAGTGCTGTGTCAGCGGAGTGTCAGGAGTTTGAGTACACACTTAGCAATAAGTCAGAGTTATCAGAGGACCTAGGCTCCAATTCCTAACTGTGTGAATCTAGGCAAGTTAATCCATGTGTATGGACCCCAGTTTTCTCATTTCATTCAGGACTAAACGTTGCTGTCTCCAAGGTTCCTTCCAGCCCTCAAAGTCTAATTACCTGCTTCTCACTAAATGCCCTTGTTTGCATGTTTATGACCACAAGGCACATCCTTTATCCAAAGTACAGTCCCTTCCCACAATACACCCCTATCCAGACCACCTAGCTTCTGAACTCAAGAGCAGAGCTAAATTGCCAAGGACATTAGTTACCTGTCTGCCTCCTCTCTTAAACCATGTTCTTTCTGACTCTTCCATTTCTTCAGGACCTTGGAATGCCCTTGCCTCCACCACTCCCCTTTCTGTCACGCATTCTGCCTCCGCTGCTCCTCTTGGTTGAGGACTGAATCCCACCTTCTTCTGTCTCTTGTGGCTTCCAGGCAGCTGGCAACCTCCAGGCCTTTCCCTTTTTCATTGCTTGTGGGCTCGTAATGGCAATCACTTCCAGACTGCGCATAGCTCAGCCAGCACCGCAGTAAACCCTTCAGCACTGACCAGCCCCTAAGCCAACCTCTGCTCATGTCTTTGTCTTTCTGTTTCAGCACTGAAAACTCCAACTACATTCCATGAGCAAAGAAAAAATTTGGATAGTAACAAGGTAATTTTTGAAAACTGCCTTTCCTAGACTTGGACTATAGTTTATTGCTCTCTGAATGCTAAACTCTGGTTGATGCATATAGAATTTCTTCAACCAACTCCAATTCACCTGCCCCCACAGAATACAGAACCTCACTCTTCTGAACTAATGATGGTGGAAATGGGACCCTCTCAGTGAGCTTTGAAACTGCTAATTTTTTTTACCATTGAAACAAAATGTCCTCATCTTTTTGGTTTGGGGAAGAATCACAGCAAAGATGCACTAAGGATCAAAAAGACTTTAAGAAGGGCAGTAGGACTGGTTTGCAGCTGCCTTATCTTTTACTGCAGCCTTTTCTTAGTAACAATCAGATGTTCTTAACTGCAACTCAATGGGAAGGCAAGGTCTGCGAGCACAGAGCTTATTTGCAGCTACTTAAAGGCGAAGGGAGTAATGTTTATTTCGCATTCTCGGGAACATTGACATATTCTGTACCTTCATAACAAACCTCTGCAATCTGAATTTAGAAATGGTATAAATACCATTTAGCAACATTGGCACTTGGAGTGAGGCTGGAAGGAAGGATGGGGACATCTGTGTCCTCGCCTGAGAGTGCTAGCTTATCTGTGGAGAGACAGGAAGAGCCGAACTCTGCAACTCCTCAAAGCCTCTAGTGAGTGGCTGTTATTTCTACTACCTGGAAAATGACAAACAACAGTTGACTGTTTTTTTTTTTTTTTATCAGAATTGGAGAGAACCCTGGGCCTTTTTCAGGGGCCTAAAATAGTAAGATAAAAGCCTATTAGTAGAAATCAAGAGCTGGAATTGGCCCTCTGACAGCCTGGTGGTGGTAAACCTATGGCACAAGTGCCAAAGTAAGCTGTTTGTTGTCACTGAAAGCTCTAAAATGTTTGCCATCACTGAGTAGGTTCCCCATCAAGATTATGAGATACAATAAATGACCCACTTCGAAATGCCTTCCAAAGTCTAAATCTGCTGACCGCACCTTTTCATACCTAAGAGAGAAGGCAGATGAACCAGGGAGAGGGTTGAAAGTGGGCTTGTCATAGCAGTCGTTTTTATGCAGTTTTATCTCTCACCTTGATTAATTTTGTGACCATTTTAAAAGAGTCACATGGGACTGATTACAATACAAGCAATTTGGTATCATAATCGTCGTATTAATATTTTATTAACATGCAGCTGCCTGGCTCTTCAAGTCTTTTAACTTTGTAATCCTGACATGGACCCAAGCTTTTTGCTTCTTTTTCTTATTTTTCCAACCTAAAACTCCTGGAATGGTCATGTGTTTCTTCATCAAAACCTGCAAGACCAGGGATATTTCTATTTTCCATTTGTCATGAAAAAAAAGTTTTTTTTTTTCCTTTAAGACAAACTGAATTTTTTAAAAATTAAACTAGGTGATTCTCCATGTTTTTGTTCCATAGACTGAAGATTCCCTTAGGCGAAAGGGCAGGAACAGGTCTGACCGAGCTGACTTGGTTAATATGCACATACTCCAAGGTAAGTCATTATGAAATCATAAACTAGTAAATGTCCATCAAGTGGTGGACTATTTTTCCAGAGTTCTTTGTCTCTGTGCCGTTGTTAAATACCCTTAATTTGAGACCATGTTGAAAATCAAATTGGGAAGCCATTGTAAGCTTTTAATCTTGGATTCCAATCTCATCTGTGCCACTTTCTGACTCTAAAGACAGGGTGAGTCGTATAACCTTTGTGAGTATATAAGACATATTCCATGTGCATTGATAATTATTAATCTAGATCTTCATTCAGTTTAGAATGCAGTTGAGGCCTTCTATTTGCTTCCATAGCCATTAAGAATGGCTTGATTCTGCTTTTCTGATGTCCTTATAGTCTGATTTGCTGGAAGTAACAATCCAGAAGATCAGTGCTGATTAATACAGGCCTTGTTTCACCCTAAGGTACTGCTACCACATTGGCGAGGAGAAAGCAGGACAAAGACCTAGTTGCCCCCATATGCAGATACCTGGGTAAGAGCAGGGAGGCTTCTTCTTCTTCAAGAGTTTGCCTCCCTCGGCTGGGACTTCCACATACTATTGGTCTCCAACTTCAAAGGGCTCTACTTTCCACTTGAATGATTTAGCTTTGGAATATTTATTCATCAAGAAAGTACTATATTGGATGTCAAACTAGGGGCTAACTGATCTGCATATGAGGATAAATAAGACACAGGCTCCCAATTTTAAGGGTTTTTCTCAGATAGTTAAGGAGGCAGGTGTTAGAATCAGTATTCACAATCCAGCATGAAAAGAGGGAACATCCAGCATTGTGGATACACAGAAATGAGTGCATAGAGCCATCTCAATCAGAACTGATGGGGAAGGAGCAAAGAAATGAGCTGGAATTTGAAGGCTGAAGCATGAAGAGAAAGAAGAAAAGTAGAGCTGCTGAGGGAACAGTATGTACACACACTAGCACTCCTTCTCTAGAGTGCAGATTGCCTTACTTAACTATGTGTTCACTTAAGTAGCACAATAGGTCCTGAAATAACATAAAAGTTATGAATCTTGGGTCTTTAATCAATATTATGTCTAGTTCATCCAGTCTCCTAAGGTTGACTGTTTTCTGCCCCTGGGGGAGGTGAGATATTAAAAGATGGAGAACTGCCTTCAGGATATGAAAGAGAACAAGCGCTCAAGGGAAAGGCTGTATAAGCTCCAAGGCATAGCCTTGTAAGAGGCAACCAAAAGATACCAAGAGCTGTTTGGAGAAGGTGACAGATTGTCACCTCCTCCACAAAAACATGATGGCAAAGACCCTAGAAGCAGCTACTGGCTCAACACAAAGCTGCAGCTGCACAGATAATCCAAAGAATGCTATTCCAAATGAGATAAGGGCTTTTCAAGGATCAGCTTAACAAATAAAAATAAATATCATGTGTGGCAAGGATATGAGAGATACATATTCTTCCACACAGTTGGTAGGAGTACAACTGGACCACTGTTTCTACAGTGCTTTTTGGCAATGTGCATCAAACTTCTAAAAAACGTATCTACTCTTTAGCTTGTGTTGTGACTTCTCATATTTTATTTAAAGCAAATAATCACCCATGCAAAGATTTATGTACAATTATGTTTATCATGGAATTACTTTAGAAAATGAAACATTGAAAATGGTGAAATGTCCAGCCGTAGATTAGCTGAATAAACTGAGGCTCGTCGTGCAATTGAAAGCCACATAGCTACTACAAGCAAGGATTCGAAGAATGGTGACTTAATAAGAAAAGGCTTACAAGATGTTTAGTGAAAAGAGCAGAAAAAAATATATTTATAGTCAAATTCTGGGAAGGAATATATATATAAAGATAAGACACATTTATAGACAGATTCTAGGAAGGAAAAAATGTAGACCTAATAATAAATACCATAACTAAGAAGGATGCCAAGTCCTAAAAGTATTGACTATAAGTGGGGAGTTTCCTGAGGCTTTCATGTTCTTTTACATACTTCTTTGGCATATTTCATACTTAATGATAATGAGTAAGTAGTAATGCTATAATCAAAAAAAAACATACAAAATGTTATTTCTAAGGCTGGGAATGTGTCTCAGTGGCAGAGCACTTTCCTGGCATATACAAAGCCTTGGTTCAATCCTCAGTACCACCAAAAAAAGCTATTTCTTACATCATTACAGTCTCTCATTAAAATATCAAGCTATTTCTGGCTTTCTGTAATCCTGTCTTCTACCCAACAGAAATGGGGGATTAGCACCACAGACCTGCTAGATGCAAAATAAACCCCATCCTCCAGGAGGTTATCACCTAAATTCATAAACAGGAAAATAAGATAAAGGGCCCACGCTTGTAACCATTAGAGGCAGTCAAACAAAAGAGGAATCTGCAGGCTTTCTGCTGTGTCCTTAAAAAAAAAGAAAAGAAACTGTATGTTTATGGTAGAGATATATTAGAGAAGCAAAGATACAAATGTACAAAGCTAAGTTCAGTAAGACAGCAAGCTGGGGAGGCAGAAAAGACAAGATCAAACTCAGTGGGGTGGTGTGTTTGACATGGAAACCTACCAGACATGATGGAAGGTAAACTCAGTTTGTGGCAGGCTTGAGTGGAGAGGACCAGCTTATTGGGGTAATACAAAGTGAAAGGAATTTCTGAAGATGAGTGCTGGGTTTCTGTGCAGAATTCACAAGAAAACCTGAGGCAGAGAGTCTAGCAAGGAGCCCTTGCAATAGCCTCCTAGGACCCCACTGGTAACAACTGATTCACCATTCCTAGATGTCTCGTGTATGGAGAATTTTAGATCAGTCACTGGACGCAAGGGCTGAAGTCATAGCTTGGTGATGGTAGAAAAATGGGGCTGAGAGGTTTGTCTATAAAACACATCATTTGCTAAATTCACACAGTCTAGAACAAAGCTGCACACACTTCTAGAATCTTAGCTTGCATCTTTTCATTGTAGCCAAATTTAGCTGAATTCTTCCCCAAATTCTTCCACAGAAGTGAGTTTGGGCCAATGCTAAAGAGAAAGCTTGGTGTCAGCCATATAGGGCTGGGTTTAAGGGCTCTATGTATAATCTTTCTCACCCTCCAAATAATTAAAATCCTGCAGTATAAATTCAGTTCTTAAGAATCCCACTGTTCAATTAAATAACAGTTTCAAAGGTTGTTTTCTTTTGTAAACAACCTGAACATTTGACTCCAGTTGGCATCTCAGCATTGATAAGTCTAAAACCCTTTAAAAAGTCATACTATTACTATTTGTTCTAATCTTAGAGTGCATTTCCTGCCAGCTCAACCTGAACGAGTCACCATCCAAATCCCACAGCGTAGGGTTAGGCAAGTAGCATGGACCCCATGGAATGCTTGCTTGCAAAATCTCCAAATTGCATTTTTTGTCACAAATCCTCACAAAACAAATTTCTCTAAGTTTTCTTTGTGTCTCTCTATTTGCCTTTATTTGGAAGTATGTAGTCTTTGGTGTTAATCCTTGGGAAGTGATGATGATTCCATTGAAAAATTATCAGGATGTTAGGGCACGAGGTGACACAGTGTGTTGTAGCCACAAGCCAAAACCAAAACATAACAAAGGCATCAGACTCTAAAACTGATCCTTCTGGTTTCAACCATTCAGCCTCCACCACGGAGAGGTCCATTCCAACTGCTCAGATGAAGCTGAAAAGAGCCCGTCTTGCCGATGATCTCAATGAAAAGATTGCTCTCCGCCCAGGGCCGCTGGAACTGGTGGAAAAGAACATCCTCCCCGTGGATTCTGCTGTGAAGGAAGCCATAAAAGGTAGTTAAATACATGGGATGCCTGTCTCTGGTGCTCTCCAAACTTAAGGGCAACCGGAACTCTGACACACGAGGGCCATAAGGGTGGGGGCCTCTGAAGGGAGCTGTGGCATGGGTCACTCGCTCAGTGTGACCATTGCTCCCTAGACGGCCTAGGGATGAGAAAGAAAGACATCCAAGTGCACTCAAAGATCAAATCCACACAGGCCAGATCTGCACTTCTTAGGCAGGTTGAGAGCCTGACCAGACACAGTCCTCAAAATATTTCCTCCACATGACCCCACCCTTAGAAGTCATGGGCACAGTCCCCTGCAGCTTTTCTTTCTAAGGAAAGGTGAAACCACAACTCCTGGACTCTGGACCCAGTTTGGCTGCTGTGTGCTTGGGGCTGTCCCAAGCCCCCTACCTGGCTTGGTTGAGATAAAGGTGACAATACCTGCCCCGGGCTCTTGGGAGGGAGGCTGATCCTACATAATGCATGTGAACACTCTTGATGATTTTCCAGTGCTCTGTGGTGTCCAAGAACAAATACTCAAGGAAGGGACACAAGCATTAATTTTGTCATAAATTTCACAAAGTCATCCTGTAAAGTTTTTTTGAACAATTAACACCAGACGAATGCGAATACTCTGCAGGTGCTGAATTTATCTGTGGGGAGTTTTGAACGGAACCTGGGGAGATGGTGGTAGAAGGGAGAAAAGAGAGCTGAACACCCTTATAACTGACTTCCAGTTAGGCCCACAAACAGCTCTGAGAATTCATATAAATATTAGTCAGCAATGTTTCTCAATGTTTTGGCATACTGTCAAAACCTATGTATTAGGGTATTTTATCCAAAACAAAATTTATTATGAAATGTATCAAGTTTATCTACATTTTTAAATTTCGCCCTCCCCCATTTAGAGGCCATGAGAAATTTACCTCCAGAGCCCGTCAATATGAAAATACCAACTCCAGGAGCGTAAATTTACCCACCTTTCATTGCCCCTCTAGAATCCCATTATGACCTTCTCTTTTCCTTACTTCTCCTCCACACTAAATACTCGCACGGCTATCTTGTGCCTTTGAACTGAACCGAGGGCACTGAGCAGTGCGCTGTCTCCCCGTCACCGCTCCGACACAATGTCAGACAGGAAAAGGTCTCCATCAGGCAACTCTTGAAGCATCCTTCCCCTTGTTTTTAATTTGTGGTTTATTTCTACATGATAGGTGAAAGAAATCTTTTAGATTTGCATACTTTGGTTTACGGCGAGATTATATTTCTCCATGTGGTTATGTGTCATGGTCAGTTTCTCTTTCTACTGGGCATGTTCCTCATCACAGCTCTGTAAATGCTATTTTTATAGCAAGAAGGAATCATCCGTCTGTCATAGGCATCACCCAGCCTCTTACCAATTAATTTGTCCTTTGCCTTTTGATTTTGCGTATAGTGATTTAACCAATGTTAGTTTAAGTTTCTGTATGAATAGGCTATTCATCATTTTCTTTTTTGCTTCTGAGTTTTTTCATTATTTCCTAGCTCAAGAATATAGAAGAATATAGGGACCTTCCACCTAGACTATCTTTTAACAATTTATATACAGGCTTTTATCTTTACATTTAAATCCCGACTACATCTGAAAGTATATAATTGATTTAAGAGACAAGTCTGATTTTATTTTTTCTTCAATTTTGTACCATTTCAGTTTTATTAATATCTACCTTCAAAAATTTTTCCCATTGGTCTGATTTTTGTAATGTTTCTTGGCTACTCTCATAAATGAATTTTAAGTGAAAATTATCATTAGATTTCCATATGCCAACTTCAGTCCAGTTAGAATTTTGTTTGATGTTGTAAAGAATTTATGAGTTAATTTATGGTGAATTCATGTGCTTAAAAGATGTTGATTCTGGCCGGGGATTTAGCTCAGCGGCATCAGCGCCTGCCTGGCAAGCATAAGGTCGTGAGTTTGATCCCCCCACGCCAAAAAAAAAAAAGATATTGATTCTTCCAAGTCAGGGATAGTGTCCCTCTCTACTTATTCACAACTTCTTTTATTTCTCTTAGCAAAGTTTGTTGTTGTTTTAAGTAAAGTCACATGGATTATTGTTGACCTGTAAGAAACATTAATTTTATACATTTATATTATGGACCTCTTTGAAGATTTTTTCACTATTCAGTAGTTTATCAGTTTATCTTAAATTGTTTAAGTACACAATGATAAAAAAATAGAAATTTATTTCCCACATAACCTTTTTTTTCTTTGTTGCACTAGCTAGTAGTTGAGAAGCAGCATCATTATAGTAACATATTGTATCATGTTTAAAGCCTGTAGAGTATATAAATTACATGTAATTTTCATGTGCTTCACTTATAAACTATATCGTATTTTACTGGTGAGCATATCATACATTTATTTATAAAATATATGAATTTTTATGTTACGGGTATAATATACTATATACTATATCATATGCCAACTTCAGTCCAGTTAGAATTTTGATTGATATTATAAAGAATTTATTATGAGTTAATTTATGGTGAATTCATGTGCTTAAAAGATGTTGATACTAATATATCTTATTACATACAAAATATACTAGACAAAAATTCTTGTAAATAAAATTGTAAGATATATAAAGCACATATAATCTATACATGTGCAATAAATGATATCTTGATAATATAGTTAATAATTATAGGCAAATTACATAGTAGAATATGATTGTTATTTGTATGTTGGCAATGCTTCAAAAGTGATACTGTATACTGCGTTATGTTTTATGTCATAGTGTTATGTTGTATTGACAATAACATATTTTCGTTGTCCCTGTTAAATGGGAATGTCTGCAGTCATCACTTCTATGATGTTCACTTTGGCATTAGATAGATGCTCTAAAGAGACTGTTCTAGTCCTGTTCTACTAAAAGTAGTTTACAAGACGGATACTGTCATGGTTTACATCAGTGCCTCCCCACCCCCCAAGCCTCCACAATCATGGATGCAGCCAAATCTGGTGTTTGTGATTGGTTGGTTGTCAGCACTCGGATTGACGGTGTGAGTGCTACACTTGCCCAGTGGTGGAGCCAGCGTACAGTGTAACGGTGGGAAGAAGGTGCATCTTTCTCTTTTGCCCTGTTCACTTTTTCCATGTACAAATGCCATGAATGGCTGCCCCTCAAACTGTGCCACCCTGCCTTGCAGCCAGCAGGGTAGAGACTGAAACCTCCAAGAACTGTAAGAAATAAACCTTTCCTTCCCTGATTTTTGGCATCAGGTACTTTGTCTCAGCAATGAGAGAAAAGTAACCCAGACAGATGCTGAATTTAAAAATGCTTCCAAATTGTGTGCAAAATCGATGGCATGGAGTTTCTTTTTCAACTTAGTCATGTGGTAGTACTACTTTTCTAATTGTCCTTAACTTTCTGGAAACAATCTTTCGTGGATTTTTTTTTTTTAAATTACTATTTTGGGGGGGGGATTTTTGCATCTGTTGTGTTATTAGTTGGAATAACACTAGCTGCAAAACAAAACACAAAACTTTGTCATCTTAATAAAAGAATTGTGTTTCTTGCCCCTAAACAGTTCAGAGTTTCCATTACAAATCTTCCACGGCAGGGTCCTTCTGTCTTGTTACCCCACCGTGCCCTAAAGCAAGGTGGCACCTTTTCTTAAAGGACTACATGGTGAATGCTTTAGGCTCTGTCTCCACAACTGTTCAGCTCTGCCACTGTTAGTATGAAAGTAGCCACGGCAATAAGTAATCAAAGAGGCATGGCCGTGTTCCAAAAAAACTTTATTTACAAAGAGACACCCTGGGCCCATAGCCCATAATTTCCTTGCCCTAGAGTCTAGTCACCCTCCGAATCGAACCAGTGAAGAAGAAAACAGAAATGAGAGCACCCACGCACTTATTAAGACAGCCTCCGCCTGAAAATAAACCCAGTGCTTCCATTTGGATTCCACTGTGAGAGCAGAGCTCGCGGCCCAGCAGTCACCTTGGCTGAGTGGCCGTTTCTCAACAATATCTCCATACTGCAGAAGCAGCAGCATAAATTTTGACGTATATCTAGTCCTGCCACAATTTGCGTAAGTCGTTCCAGTCTATGTCCTTATATTTCTCAGGTTTAAATGGCAAGTTACGCAGATTCTCCTTCACTTACGGTAGGGTCATGTTCCTAATAAACTCTTCCCACATTGAAAATATGATTAAGTTGAAAATGCATTTCTTAGACCTAACCTGCCAAATATCACAGCTCAGCAACACTGCACGCATAGTATTGTCATTTCCGTCACCATCCTGTGGCTCACTGCTGAAGTCCAGCTTCACAAGAAGCTATCAGACCTTGTATCACTAGCTTGCAAAAAGATCAAAATTCAAAATTTGAAGTAGTTTCTTCTGGATGGATGCCTGATGCTTTTGTCTCATTGCAAAGAAAAAAATCATAAACTGAACCATCATGGCTCAAGGAAAATCTATCTGTAAATGTTTCACAAAAGAATTTAGAGCTACCTTTTTGTATTTGTTCATGTGCTGGAAACATTTCAGTATGATCTCAATGACACTGCTGCAAAACTTCCCTTAGCACCATTGTCGAGGTCCAGTTCCTTACTTAGGAGTACTTTGATTACCATTCTTGGCTTTGTCCATAGTTCTTTGCATGTTCAAATTTTCACCCTAAGTTAATTTGTACACTTTACTTATCCTAGAAATTCTCCTTTTCTTCCTAAATTTCAAGGTTAATGAGTCTCAAGCAGTATTTGTATTACCTTACCATGTTTCTCAGTGTCTCTGAACCTGCAGTAGATCTAAATTTTTTTGTTTTAATTTTGAATACATGTATATTCTCTTTCATCTTTCCTTTCTTTTCGTGGTGCTCACTAGCAGTCTCCTGAGATGATTTTTACAAAGGAGCAATTTATGACTTTATTTATTATTTGTACAGATTTGGTGTCTTTGCTGAATTTGATTTTACATGCAGTCTAGGATGTTGATCAGAATTTGCACAAGGAGAGGTGAAGATCAAGAATAGGACATCTGGCTGTAGGTGCAGAGCTAAAGAATAGAAATGGAGGGAATGGCTAAAAAGTATCCACCCTTTTAGGTGGGGAGACAGAAGGTGGAAGAAGGAGCCCCCTCAATGGATATGGAGAGCAAGTGAAGGACACTTAGGAAAGAATAATGCACTACCTGTTTCTCAGTCCACGCATCCCACTCTTGAAATGTGTTCTTTCAAACGTGCACGTGGATGGTATGGGAAGGCAACCACCAAGTGTAAAAGGTTGAGAAGGCAGAGGGATTTTCTTGGAGACAGCACTGGGAATCACCTGCCAGCAACAAAGATGACCCAGTCCACTCAAAAATGCTCCCACCACTTCTTGCGATCATCTCCCCTCAATAACAGGTGGTGACTTGGGTTTGTGGTTAGGCCTCTGTGTATCCTTTCTTCTCCATCCACGTGCCTGTCCTGTTGTGTTTATATTTTCCAGCTGTCCCTGCAGCTGTGTTTTTGTGTGCTTGCCAAGCTCTGGAGGACACTCAGTCATCGTCTTTCTCACTCCAAACTTCATTAAAGACCAGCGATTCCCCAACCCTAAGATAGACTAATCTAGAATGTCTTGACACAGGGAAGGGCATTTTTGACAGAATTCCTGAGCCCCTGATGTTTTTCTTCCTATTTCTATGTCACTGCTCTTCTTGTTAATTGAATGACCCCACCAGGTCTTTCCTCTCCAAATTGCTCTGCACCAAACTTTCCTCTTTTACGTTGCCAGCTGTGTGCCCTGGTTCCAACCTGTGAGCTTATTGTCTGAATTGGTAGAGTTTTATGAGTTCCAGCTGGAGGAAACACAAACCAGTCACAGCAGGGTGACATATTCTGCAGGAATATATAGCTGGGGCTTCCTAAGAAGCACGTCTTACTGATTGCTTGTCTCCCTTTTCTAGAAAACTACTAATCACGTCTGAACACTGAATACAGCCAACATGTTATAGGCAGCTGACAGCATATGAGAACAGAGATTATATACTAGAGTTTAGGATGGCCTCGTTTAGTTACCAGTGTTCATTATTACAGAAATACCTGTGGGTTGTGATACTCATGGCTTCTTCTAGCTTGTTATTGGAGTATTTTCTTCACCTCACACAAACATCCTTTAGTGTGTTGGAAGCTTTGTATGTTACAGATGTCTGCTTCTCCTTTAATGAAACAGAATCTGGTTGGATATCCCAAGTCTTCAAACAGTAGACAGGTCTTGGTTTTTACCTGCAGTGGACCAGGACCTCCTCCTAACCTGTTCTCATTTCACTCTTGTCCTGGGCCAGGTCTCTTATGGGAGTCAGGTTTTTAGCTACTTTTTAGCATATTTAACCAGTGATCACTCAAAATATATGACCCCATTATCAAGGATAGATTAGTTCTTTTGTCACAATAACCTTTTAGTAAAGAAGGCAACATGTCAGACCCTAGAGCTCATATAGAAGTCATTCATTTCTAGCTATGACTCATGTTTCTAAAGATTCTCGATTATCCTATGCTCATCTGTGTCTCCCAGAATTTGACTTTATACCAAAACCTTTCTGCATCTTAAGGATCCAGTCCATCCATGGAAGGTCTGGAAGTCTTGACACTGATCATTCATTGTAAAGACAGACATACAATAACCATGTCTCTAAGCCAGATGATGGGATTGTTTGCTTTGGCATCAATGAAAAATTTCACTTTTGTACAACTTTCTCATGGACAAAATCTATCATTCCATGATGAGAAGTCACTTCCCGAGTACTAGTGCTCCTTGGGGGGAACGAATCACACCAAGGCATATGTGACAGATACTTTTCTGAAGAAAAGTTCTGGGAAATGGGGGTGAGAAGGAAGAACCCAGAAGCCAGTAGATTTGGGGCTTGTGGGAGCTTTGGAGAGGAAAGCGTGAGTGCAGAACAGACTTTGTTCTTGTCGGCATAATCTCAGCTTCACTGGGAGCAGGAAGAGCTTGCACAAGTGTAAGGACTAGAACTGGAAAGAGGTCTGCAGACACCTAGGAACCAGGAGGGAACAAGTTCTGTCCTATAAAAGAGAGAGACAGGGCTAAGGATCCTTGTCCTCTGTCCCTAGAGATTTAACATCAAGAGCTGAGAAAAAATAAACATACTGGTTTTCAGTTTTCCTTGACTTGGGCAGTCTTAGGATCAGGTCAAAAGACCTACAGTAAATGTGTCAAGTGCCAGTGATGTGAAAGAAAGAAAGTCTTGTTCATTCAAACACCCATGAACATGCATTTCCATCACAAAAGCAGGCAGGTCTGCCTTTGGGAGGCAATGCTAGGTCTGTTCACGTATGTTTAAGGAAAAACCACCATTAAAAGATACCTAATTTCACATGCTTGACATTCTCCCTGAGGGAGGACAAGGGACCTTGCTCCATTCCTTTCCTGAAGGATGTCAGGGTGGTCTGTCCATTCCTTAAAATAGCTCTCACATCGTGTCCTGGGCCAGCCTGGAAGTAGATAAGCAAGGAGGTGTAGTGTCACATTCCACTGCACGCTTTTCAGCTCTTAGTGTGGGTTCAAGCAGAAAGGTAGCCAGGATACAATTATCTAGCTTGAATCTTGGAAGTGTAAATGTTTTTGCAGAGGAAAGTACAATTGACTCATTCGACTCATCATTTCCAAAAAGGAGAAGGAGAAATCTTGGAGTCACCAACCCAAGATTCCCCAGGGACCAGTGCCCAGGGCCAGTCCTGTGGGCATAGCCACATGATGAAGTCAGGGTTTCCCAAAGCAGGTCCTTGTCATCACGCCGGCAACCGCAGGGACAATATCCAGCACTCTGCTCTCCAGCTGCTCCCAGCCAGCCTCGCACTGTGGGAGACTGGAACAGAGGCCCAGGGTCACCACACAAGCCATAGACTCGCTTGTTCCAGAGGATGTCAGATAAGGTGACCCCTGTCCCGTTCCTCTTGAGCCTGACTTGAACCAGGAAGGAGAGGGAATAACAATAACGTGCCCATATTTCCAACCATGCTCCTCCTACTTTGGGAAAGCTCAATCTGGTCTTATTTTCTCAGAATGAAACTCTCAAGACAAACCAGTTTTTCTGGAGTCCTACTGACCTTTACAAAGCTGACCACAGAATAAACTGCATCCTGGGTGGTCTTTTTATTCTTGATAATGTTAAACTTGAGACCAACAGATGCTCCTAAGAAAAACAATAACAAAACAAAAACAACAATGGCAGTTAGAAATTATCGAACACATACCTACCAGGGACTGGGCTCGAAACTTTATGTATTTTATCTTCGAAACTCTGAGCAGTAGTTGCTAATATTATCTTAGTATTCCCATTTTAAAATGGGGAAACTGAGGTTCTGAGAGGTTAAATAAGTTGCCTACAGTCACCCTACCATTCACATGGTAGAACCAAAGTGGGGACAGCCCAGGTGTGTTTGAAAAATCTTTATGGACCATCCTGAACAACTATGTCTGTCATTAGGAGCTCCCCCACTGTGGAGGGTCTTGTTATCCACAGGAACTGAACAGTGTGTGCTATGTGTGGACCCCCTGCCTTTCCCCCTTTTCCTGCCCTTGTAGTGGCAGATCCAAAGATCTCCGAACCCCGCAGGAGTGGGAATTGTCAAGGTCCGTGCTGTGGGCCTCGGTACACCTGCAGCATATTCTGAACTGTAGCGCCTGTTTCTAGATGCTGCACAAGGGTTATATTTGGGGCCTTGGCGCTCATCATATTTGCGCACTGGGTGTAAAATGCTACCTTGTCTTTGACTATATGTACTCACGCTTTCCTCACTGCATTGGTTTAATCCAGAGAGCCACTTTGAATGATTGATGTCATTTGATAAAGTGGACCCTTGAGGCTACATCTCTCTGGGGACTGATTCTTAGAATAATTCTTTCCTTGGATGGGAGAATTGCTTCCTCACTCTGCCCAGCCCAATCCTACAAAATGCAACTTTATCACCTCTCTTTCACTCTCCGCATCATCACCACAACCCTTCTGTCCCTTTCTGCGGCCCGGTCCACGAGTGACTGTTATTCAGGCTCCATTCAATCCCAGCTTCTCCAGGAGACTCTTGAACAACTCACTGTCTCCTCTGTCTGCCCACCTCCAGCACTTGTCAGGCAGTCTACCCCCTGACAGAG
Source organism: Dolichotis patagonum (assembly GCA_004027295.1). NCBI lineage: Eukaryota > Metazoa > Chordata > Mammalia > Rodentia > Caviidae > Dolichotis > Dolichotis patagonum. Next base: position 80,075 of record PVJX010000197.1, on the reverse strand, counting down.
TCTCTGATGGCGTCCAAAGGAGACATGGCGATAACCTCTTTCTCACGCATTCCATCTCTTCTCCTCACCTCGCCTTAGCTGATTATGCTTCAGCTTATCTCTGCTTTTAAAGTCTGAAGGATGCAAATGAATGAAATAATTGAAGCACACCCTCTTAAGCTCTGGAGAAAATGGAACTGATTATAGTTCAATTTATACACCTACCCCTCAGTATTAGCTGGAGATTAGTCCCAGGACCTCCTCACCCAAATACCATTGGACACTCAAGTCTTTGTATAACATTGCACAATATTTTCATATGCCACACATTTATTCCATTATTTGAAACGCTATACTTCCAGAGCATTTCACAACTTTCTAGGACCTCAAACAGAGGTCAACAGTGGCCAGGGTCAGAGTAGAAAGACCATGCTAAGGTATTGCGCACAAGTGCATGGCTTCCACTGCCCTTCCAGTTCCGTCTTGAGGTTCCTCTGCCTTCTTTGCTCCTTGCTATCACGCTGTTATATTCTGTCTCCTGAATCCCAAAGGAAAAGATCTACGGAGATGTCCTAAGCACATGACATGTGCAGACGAAGGTCATTTTTTGTGCTTCTCCTCCCTGGTCTCCACTCTACCAAGAGGGTGATCAGTGTTTCCAGAGCAACAGATGGCTCCAGCTGAAGGTGTGCAGAGAGGTTTCTGTTTTGTCACCTTCTTCTGTAGAGTGGTACTAAATTCACAGCCACCAAAGGCCAAGAATTTAGTCTCAGTTAAATTCCTCCAGAGCTAGGAAGACCTTGCCATGGCCTTGTCTACAAAACAAAGAGGGGAGAACTTGCCTCTTTTCTAACTTTCTAAACTAGTCCTACACCCTACAATAGTTGACTATTTTGCTTTTAATGCTATTATTAGGTTAAACTGCTGAGGCAACCTGTTATTGGAGTCATTTGTTCTCTCTCTTCATTAACACCATTAAAGCACACTTGTTGGGAACTAAGAGGAGAAATCGTTCCCTCTCCATTTTGTTGAACATTTCTGCCCATTTGTTAGAATGCAGAACTTGCCATTTGGTTTATTCTCCAAATTTGAACACATTTGGGATGTGATGTGTTGTCGGAGTTGGGTGACAGTCTTTTGCAAACACAGCATCAGAGCACGCAGAGAAGACCCACCCCACTTCCACTGAAGGAAATGCGAAGGCATGCAGGACAGCCAAGCGCTCAGGCCTCGTCCTGTTGGCCAGAGAAGACCGGTTGCCTGGAAGGACTAACAGGATCATATTCAGGATTCTCTGCAACTGTGAACAGTGTTAGCTCAAAGCACAGGCCAAGTAGACCTCAGTGAGGTGCTGAACACCCATCCATGCATCCCCTGCCTTCCTGACCCTCAATCCTACACATCAGCCTTTTAAAGAACAAAGACTTTAATCCTGCAAGCAAATGAGGATTTAAATTATTAAAGAAAAGATCGTTTCTGAGGTAAAGAGATTTCTGGGTTGAGTTGGCGTATATTTATAGAAGCAATTCGAAGGGCTTTATGAAGGTAATTTTAAGCAAATGATCTTCGAAAGGAAAATGCTGCCTCGATCACTGGCATGACACAAAAAATGACACATAAAGACTAGATTTAACTAGGAGAAAATGAAAAGAGAATAGAATTCCCTGACTCTGCACTCTTAGAGTAGATGGAAAGGCATTTCAGACCAGAGTACAAAAGAAGTGACCCCAATCTCCAAGAAAAATCAGTGTTTATCAAACATCCAATGAAATCTCCTTGTTCTAATATGAATAGATTTCATATTAGATTGACTGTTGTAAGAAAATGCTTCTATTCATTTATTTCAAGTTTTGTATAAATATACATTTCTATCCTCTATAGTCATCTATTATTTTAAATTTTTTTATAGTCAAAATAGCCTGCAAGAATAAATTTAAAATATTAAGTTCCCTTTAGTACAATGGGATACTGGGCAACTATTCTTTATAAATGAGAAAGATCTCTGTTCTCACATGCAAAGATCTTCAAGAAATGTAGCAGAGTGAAAAAACTAGTCTTCCTTGTCATTTTTTCTCTTCTCTTCTTTTCTTTTCTTTTCTTTTCTCTTCTCTTCTCTTCTCTTCTTTTCTTTTTGTAGTGCTAGTGATTAAACACAGAGCTTCAGACCTGCACTCTACCACCAAGCTAAGTCCTGAATTACATAGTTCACTCCATCCTATAAGTATAGAACGTTTTTTAAATGTGGATATATATGTCTTGTTATAGGCATAGAGTTAAATCTAGAAGAGTCAACAACTTATTATTAGAGGGCATATTATGTACATAAAGCTTTATGTGTGATATGAGTGTTTAGGACAAGCATAATTAGTCTTATAGTATTAAAGCAATCGTGACTTTTCTGAAGGACCTGTGGAGCTAAAGGCTGACGTCCAAACCCTCCCAGATTAGTGGACTGTCCATAGGGCCAACGATTATATTTCCACTTGCCGTGTCCTTGTCTGCCTCTTTCCTGATTGGCCACTTGGGTGTCTGCACGAGGGTCTGTGACAGATGCCAGCAGTGCCAGCGATGACAGGTCCAGTGTTACATTTGTTCCATGACTTCCAGCTCCTCAATGACTTTCCAGTTACCATGGTGAGAGCTCCTTTCTCTTATCTGCACCAAGCAAGGAGTCAAAAGTTCTTGTGAGTGTGATTGTCAAATACCGGGCTGGAAAACTTCCTGATAATACCTAAATTCCTTTCAAAGAGTAGTGCTTGGAATTGGATCAAGAGCCGTGTGGCTTCAGCACGATGTGTACTGTGCAGTTGGACAATAAAGCAGAGGAGAGTTGGCAATGCAGAATATAAGGGACTTATAAGGATGTCACAATGGTCCCAGCTGGTTTGATAAACTCTGTTCCCAAGACCATTCTTCTGCTGCCCTAGAAAGACTATGCGAGAAACTGAGGAAGAGTCTTTCTATGTGAGCCATCAAGGACTTGCAAAGTAGAAACAAATGTATGAGGAATAAGAAGAAAATCTAAATAACAAAACAATAAGAATCAGTGAGAAGTTTCTGAGACACATTTATAGCTCTTATAAACAGGCTTTTGTTGAATGGTGCTTTGAGACCCTACAGTCACACTCACTAGTTCTGATGTTTAGGAATTTGAACTTAGCAGCTGGCTGGGCTTGTCCTTATTACCAAAGCGAAACATTTTGTGCTGTGTGTCCCGCTTTATGTTTGAAGATAATGCAAATAGCATGTTGTCAACTCAGTTCCAGCTGTCATTTGCAAACCTGAGGGAACAGCCGTCATTCTCCGCTGTCCTCTGTGCATCCTTATCCACTGTTCTCTCTCTCTCTCTCTCTCTCTCTCTCTCTCTCTCTCTCTCTCTCTCTCTCTCTCTCCTTTACCTTCCCCAATCTGGTTTCAAAAAGCTGTGGAAAGAAAAATGGGGAGAAATGCAGATGCCTCCCAATAGTTTCACCAATGGTGGACAGCCTGCCATACATCACTCACTTCTCCCTGCCAAGCAGACCACTCTCCTAAACACAAGTTTTCAAATGGGGAACCTAATGATTTCCAATATACCTTCCCTCCTGCCTGTAGCTAAAATCAATCTGGAAAGAGAAATGTGTGCTCTTCCCAAGGCTTATGCTAGAAGTGTCTCTAAAACAGCCCTTCCACCCCCCTAAACCACTGATGCAGGTCTCGGGTTTTCCTCCCCCAGGCAACCAAGTGAGTTTCTCCAAGTCTGAGGATGCATTCGCCTTTGAAGAGGACAGTAGCAGCGATGGCCTTTCCCCAGATCAGGCACGAAGTGAAGACCCTCACAGTTCGGCGGGATCCCCTCCAGATGCTAAAGCCACCGAAGCCTCTGTGGCAGGCTCTCTGGGGACAAACCAGGTACAAAAAGTCTTGCAATCTCTTTATAGCCTTAAAATTAACACTGTTACAAGTGGGTTTTGCTCAGAAACCCAAGAGTTTCTCCCTCTCTCTTTCTTTCTCTCTCTCTCCCCCCCCCATTTTCTGTACGAGGGATTGAACCCAGCATCTTCATACTGAGCTGCACCCCCAGCCCTTTCTTTCATAATTTTGAAACAGAGCCTCACTAACTCGCTAAGTGACCCAAGCTGGACTTGAACTAAACTTGTGATCCTTCTGTCTCCTTCTCTGAGAGAGCTGAGACCAGAGCTGTCTCTTGATGACACATCATCTTAATGTCTTTTCTTACTCTGTTCAGCCAGGGAATCTGTGTGTCATAACAAAAACCTCCAGAAAACACAGAAAGAGAACTCTCAGAACTATGCCCTTTGATTTATCTTTTGAGTATCTGCTCTGCCAAGTAGATGCCTTTTATGTTCATTTTTATGGATGGGGTAACCGAGGCTCTGTAAGATTGGTTAATTCACCACCAGCGTCCTAGCTTGACATGCTGGAGCGGGGCTGATTTTAAAGTCCACAGTTGTCCCTACACTGCGGTGTCAGTCTAAGATGTTCAGGTAATAGGGAGAGGGAAAGGCTGGTTGTACAAAGCAAGATGTCCGGTCCATAACTACCAACCCACTACAAAACCAGTGTCCACCTCTCATCCAAGCATCGCTGCCAGCTCTCTGACAAATCCGCAAATCTTCAATGTGTATTTGAATGTACACTTCTAGTGCATATTGAACATAAATTGGAACATACATTGAAAATACTCCCACAGCACGTTTATAAAGAACACTGATGAATATAAACAACAGCAACTACCGGGACACTCACTCTGGGCTACAGGCAGTGCAGGCCTTTACAGATATCTTTACAAATATCTTCTCATGTGATATCCCCGTCTCCTCTAAGTTGGTGTCATCCATGTCTATTCTGACAAAGGAAAACCCAAAGCTCTGTGAGGCTGAGTAGCTGTGTGATTTTCAGGATCACAGCAGAATAGCAATAATACCTGGAGAATCGACCTCCAGGATCTCCCTACACACTTGATGAGAACTTTCCTCAGTTTAGCATCATGGTATCCACGAGGCCCCTACAAGAAGATGTGGGGCGAAGCCTCACATGAGAAGATGGGAAATCTGTTACAGTAGACACAAGATGTGGAAATGTGTCCTGCACTGTTTCTACCATGTACTGTCACCAGCTCTTCTCAGGACTGAACCATCCCTCTTCAGAAGAGTTTACTGTTGTGTAGCCTTTTCCAAAATGCTTGGGCCAGGAGGGCTTCTGATTTGGAAATTTTTTCAGCTTTGAGAATATTTGCATATATACACAATGAATTAGTTTGGGAATAGGACCCAAGTCTGAATACAAAATTCATCTATATCTTATATACTTTATATACATGTTCTTAAGGTAATTTTAGAGAATATGTTTGATAACCTGACACATTAAAAAGTTTTATTGCATAGAGTTTTACACATGTGGCATCACTTGCATAATCTCAAAAAGTTTCAGATGTCAGAGCATCTCAGATTTTGGAATTTTGGATTAAGAATGCCCAGGCTACATTTAATCCCCTCCCCTCACTGAAAAGCACCATGCAGATATTGGAGATAATTACAACATTCATTATCCAGAGCCCGTTTCCCGAAACTAGGCTAGTTACTGGTCATTGTCATCCCTACCTTCACTCTATCAGAACAAACTTAAAGCTGCCAAGAAAAGGATGTGGAATGGGAGGGAAAGGGGAGACATAAGAGGCATTTATTGTGCAAGAGTTTAAAATCAAAGCATTTTTCTTTTCACTGAATACCGCAGCTGGTCTTTGCAGCCAACTTCTTTGATAACATCAAACAGTCTATCAGACCATTTGCACGTATTATTCTGACAGTAAATTCTTCAGCTTCTGATTTTAAAATGGTTTAAAGAGACAATGAGTTCTTTTCTGCTTAGTGCTATGAGAAGAGAAGAAGGGAGTAAACACCCAACAATGCTGGGGAAAATGCAAAGATCATTTTATGTCGTTTTGCTCAGCATCTGTGTCTGACAGAGCAGGACACTGGGATTCTGACAGAAAAGAATCCCACAGACCTGTGACAGGTGCCGGGGCTCAAGGAAAACCTGAGGACCTCAGTCCTGAACTCCAGGGGGAGATCCTGAGTGGCCCCTGCCTCTCCCTGTCAGACTCACAGCATAGGAATGTGGGAGAGGAAGGGAAGATCATTATTCCTTTTTTGGAGTCTTTGTCAGGCAGAAATATGCCACTTAGAAAGGTTTGCATGGTCTATCACATACACACAGAGACACACACATGCACAGATGTCCTTACACAGGATATAGGCACACCTGTAGCCAACGCACACAGACATACACACAGATGTATCTACTCATGAACACACACAAATACATATTCAGACACACACTCATACTTGCTTATACATACATCTACCCTGATCTGCACATATATCCCTATGTACATGGAGACATGGGCATATATATACATATATGCAAAATATGTAGATATTTATAAAATATACCCAGTACACATATATATAGAAACACGCAAATATATGCACTTAGAACATCATACTTAGTCATATACATACACACATATGCCAAATGCCAACATGTATATATACACAGAAAAACATATATGTTATATATATGCATGGACACACATGGACATACATACATACATATATATACCCAACACATACATCCACATATACAAATGTGCATGTATATAATCATGCACATACATATGCATATGCACTCAGATATATATCCATATGTATACCTACACAGATATGAATCCACACACATATGCACACACGCATACACTCTTTCCATCCAATTATTAACCTGTTATTCCTCCACTTTGCTTATTATTCTATTTTTTCTTTAAAGTCCTATATCTGTTCTTCCCTATTTCTTTGTCAGTCTCATTAAGTCCAGCAGGTGCACCTTGTCACAGACAGGTAAAACCCTTCAAAAGGCCAACAAGGTGTCCCAGAACAGGCCAGTCTTACACTATTAAGAATCATTAAGAATAAAGGGTTGGGTGGTGCATTCTTGTAATCCCAGCTATTTGGGAGGCTGAGCCAGGAGGATCATGAATTCAAGGCCACCCTAGGCAACTTAGCAATTTAGCAAGGTCCTGCCTCAGAAGTCTGGTGTCATCCTCCTGGAAAGAGTAGACATGTGTGGAAAGCTGGGATGCCAGCAACAAAGCTATGTGTAAGGGCTCGACTTTATCATCTCTGTGTCCACAGATTTAATTCCTGCCTCTTAATGATACCACAATTTGGATTTCAGGATCTTGCTTCTGGCTCAGAAAATGACAAGAATGACTCAACCCCCCAGCCCAGCCACCAGTCAGACACAGGGAAGCAGAGCCTTGGCCCGCTCGGCGCCCCTCTCCCTGGGCATGCTGCCGTGAAGGTATGGATGGGCAGGGCTCTCACTCCTGCCTGGGCCCTGGCCCGAGAGCCGGCTTGAAGCAGAGCTTTCCCAGTCAGGTCTGATGATGTGAGGAGTCACAGGAACCCATGTGTATGTTCAATCCCGTAGAAACGTCCCAAAGTGAGAGCTGAAGAATGGACAGACCATCTGTAGGCATCCACCAAAGTCCTCCAAACCACGCAGCGTGGCGTGCGTTTCTGTGTAGCAGGGCAGCCTGTGTGTTATGTTGCATTTCTTTGTTTCTCACTCGAAGAGTTCAGGAGTTTACCTTTGAGATAGATACGGCTGACTGAAATGCACACAGAACTCACAACTGCCAAAAGACAGGTATAGGGCGACTGACTTATGTAATGACAGCAGCCCCAAAGACCTCGTATGATGGTGAAGCTGTACCGTTCAAGCCAGGCTCCCTAAGGAAGCAAACACAAGGAAAGGGGGTTTATGTTCACAGTAGATGAATAACTTCATCATCATAGTTCTCACTTCATTTTCTCAGCATTATGTCTACATCTTATCAGTAGCTCTTGCTTCAACTAGCTGTCTGGTAGTCATTTGGTTTTCCATGTTATGCTAAACTCTGCTTAATTTGGGAGTATGTTTTCTTAGCTCGAGGGGTGTCACTTAACATAGGTTGTGCTGACTCACAGGGGATTTTAATAAAAGGAAAAAGAAAAAGAAGGTTGTAAATTATAGCAGGAGCCAATGATAAGCTAACAGCTTTATGTTCTGAATGGACGGTAGGTATGTCAGTTTCCCAATAAGGTCCTCCCACCAAACCACAATAGTACAAATTCAGCTTGCAATTCGGTCCACTCAGCAGCTTTGAAATGATGGGGCTACTGAAGACTTTTGTGTATTTCAGGGGAAGGAGGAAGAGTTGACCCACTTTATTTCTTTATTGCCATATAGAGGAGAAATTTCATTAACATTTTCATCAGAGTATTTAAATTTTACATGATTCGAATCAGCAAAGCTGTCAACCTCTCTGTACTAAATAACATGTGACTGGAATCCCCAGAGAGGACAGGACGGCATTGATACCACCCCCACCTCCGCCGGCCCAGGAGAACACACATGTTCTTGACCAGTGCTGAGCATCTCTGTGGTTAGAGTCATCACTTAGGCTAAGAAGGTACTAGAGGGTTTGTCCAAGGAGGCAACCAAATTAAAATAAGACATCTCTACTCTTTTGACTTGGTAAGATTGTGTGAGAACCAATGAGAAATACATGTGATCACCCTCTTCTGGGACTATAAAATGTCTATGTAAGAGAAAACTTCCCCAGTGTCTCAGAGGGTACTCTCAATGTTGAATAAAAGGTGATTCCTATGCTCACGGAGACTACCATCCGGTTTTCTTAGCAGGCCTAAAATGAACCTCAGTGGTGGTTTTCCAAGTTAGAAAGCCACGCCCCAAGAACCTGAGAGATACTTCTCCCGGGAGATACGAATTTCCAACTAACACATGAAAGTTTCTCAACATTAGTCACTAAGGAAATGAAAATTAGAGCCCCAATGAAATACCATTTCATTGTGTTAAGATGACTTTCATCAAAAATATGGAAAATAATGCTGATGGAGATACAGAGAAATTAGAGTTTTCATACACTGCTGGTAAGATTTTAAAATGGAGTAACTGCTGAGTAAAATAGTTCCATGGTTCCTCAAAATAAAACAAGATTTACCACCAGAGGCAACCATTCCACTCCTAGCTAAATTCCCCCAAAGAATTCAAAACAAGTGTTAAAACAAAAAGCTGCACATGAGCGTTCATGGGAGCATTGCACAGCAGTCACAGGCTGGAACCAACTCAATGTCCATCAACAAATACATAATAAATAGAACAGGGTACGGTCATATAATTGAATATCATTTGGCCATGAAAGGGAACCGCATACCAATAACTGAGACCACACGAATGAAACTTGAAAATGTTATGCTGAGCACAATAAGGCCCCCACATTGTCTGATTCCATTGAAACAAAATATCCAGGGTAGGCAGATTTACAAGACCTATAGCACGTTAGTGGCCATCAGGGTCCAGAGGAAGGGCATGAAGGCTGACTACTTACTGGTAATGGCTCTTTCTGACGTGGTGAAAATGTTTTGGAACTAGATAGAGGTGAGGACGGGACAATAACTTGTATGCTACCACAATAGAAAGGAGACGCTTCCTCAGACACCCGCGACCCCCAGCAGGACCAGTTGGGTCCGGAAGAGAACGGGGTGGACCTCAGACTCCCTTACGCCTTCAGCAGGGTGGACACTGATGTGTCCATTCTCTGGCAGCCCCCACATACCGTAGTGGGAGCGTGGCTGGGCGCATCACTGTGGGCTAGAAGCGGGCGCTCCAGTGGCCAGAATGTGAGACTCAGCTGTCCTGGAAGGATGCGGCCGGGTCAGAGGGCACACAGAGGAGGTCGCTGCAGCCGGCAGAAAACCGCAAGGAAAAGAGGCAGGAAAGGGGAGACTTGGGCCGTGCAGTGAACGGTCTTCCTTGGCAGAGTTTGGGCTGCACTGGGCAGGAGAGAATTAGCACACGGATTGTAGGCTGCTGGCGTGGCGTGGTGTGTTATTTGGAAAGCCGTGTGTGTGTGTGTGTGTGTGTGTGTGTGTGTGTGTGTGTGTGTTTGTCAGGTCTGAATCAGGGTGGCTGGAGGGACTTGCACTTTCTAGCGTACTTTACAGTGACCCAGTTCACACAGCTCTTTAAACACTGGGGCGGGTTCACCTCCACCCATCTTTACAAAGAGGAACGCGCTGTCTGTTGGCCATGCCACTGCAGAGAGAAAAACAAGAACAGGCAGCCTTAGAATCCCCTGAATTCAAAAGGGAATGAAACTATAAGCTCAGTAATCTTTGGCAAGCACTGTCCAAAGAAAGTGGTCTGATTTCAGTGCAACCTGGAATACTGCTGGTGCCCAGGTTAAGGCAGCAAAAAACAACTCCCCCTTGAACCCCCGACCTGGCCGCGTAGCTCTGGCTGCAGCTCCCCCTCCCCCCAAGACAGGCAAACCCTAGGATGAGACGGCAACAGCAACGGAGCCGGAGCAAGGCCGGGGCGGGGTGGGAGCACGGAAGGCTGGTTCATTAGCAGAAGGCTTATCGATTAATAAGGAGGGAAACGTAAAGCCACCGAGCACTCAGCAATGCTGGTACTCGTTATCCATCAGTTTCTGGGAAGATGACTCTGAGAAAACAAAACAGCCCTCGGTGGTGGGATGCACTGGGTCAGAGAAGCGCCCGCTGTGGGCTCCTTGGATAAGGTCACGCTAGGCTGTGCGGTCCGGTCTGTGGTTGAGATGGGTTGGCTGCCAAGCCAGACCCCGCCTGCCAGCGATCCTGGCGCGCCCTCTCCTGGACACTCCCGGTACCACACTGTCCCTCCACGTCTCTAAAATCTTTGGTCACGTCTCTTTAAATCTTAGAAGTTGCTCCTAGAGTTCTTCCTTCTGTCTCTCTTCCTACTCTTCCTTCCTGAGTGAGATGTAAGTGACTTTCAGTGATTGGGTTCTCCCAAGCTAAAACCAACAGACAGCCTGGCATTCCAATTTGCAGACCCTTTTAAGGGAGTCCTTTCTTATGTATTCATGTAATCACCTTTAAGTATGTAATAAACAGACCAACTAAAGGCATAAAACAGAAGCTATCATTATCTTTCAAAATGCAGAGCGTGGCTCCTTGTTACTTTATGTTACCAGTGAAACAGACCCGCTACCCAACGCTCTCCTGAGTCTGCTGAATACTAGTGTCTGCTCAGGAAGGCACATCCATTGTCTCTAAAATCTTTGGTCACGTCTCTTTAAATCTTAGAAGTTGCTCCTAGAGTTCTTCCTTCCGTCTCTCTTCCTAGTCTTCCTTCCTGAGTGAGATGTAAGTGACTTTCAGTGATTGGGTTCTCCCAAGCTAAAACCAACAGACAGCCTGGCATTCCAATTTGCAGAACTCTAGGAGCAACTTCTAAGATTTAAAATTCCCAAGCTAGGTGGTGTCCTTCTGAGCTGATGCTTTTGCAGCAGATTTGTTCACCTGATCTGTTAACGCAGTTACTCTGTGCATCCCGCCTTTGCGATACTGTATTTCTGGGATTCCAGGATTCCCGGTAGGAAAAAAACACAAAACTTAGCCACAATATAGTACCGTGATTCTCATCCACCCCCTAAAGCACGTGCTATTTCCTCATCCTCTTCACAGTCCAAGTCCTTGGGTGACAGTAAGAACCGCCACAAGAAACTCAAGGACCCCAAGCCGAAAGTGAAGAAGCTCAAATACCACCAGTACATCCCCCCCGACCAGAAGGCTGAGAAGTCCCCGCCGCCCATGGACTCGGCCTACGCCCGGCTGCTCCAGCAGCAGCAGCTCTTCCTCCAGCTCCAGATCCTCAGCCAGCAGCAGCAGCAGCACCGCTTCAGCTACCCAGGAACGCACCGCGCGCAGCTCAAGTGAGTCAGGAGGACGAGGCGGTGGTCCAGGCAGAGGTGGGGACGGGCTGGCTTCCCTCTGAAGCTCACGGGGCCAAGACCTGGCCACCCAGCAGTCCGGCACTGCACATCCTCAACTGGTGCGTTTGCAAGATGACTATGTAGAAACCTTGCATGCCTTTTCAGTGCCCTAACAGTGAGATAAATCATGCCAACCCGTGCCCTGAGGGAGATAAGGAAACAGCATCTCCAGCCCGAACTGAACTGTGGAAGATCTAAGAACACAACACAGGCATTGCTTGCAATTCCAACACACTCCTGCTTTGGGAAGCAACCGAGCTAAACTGCTGAGTGATAGCTCCCAAGACTGACTCTGTGTTCCACATTGCTTCTTCTTCAGTTTACATTTTCCCTACTTTCATTGCAGTACGTAATGATCACATTCATCCTGGGGATTGGTACGTGTACATATCACACCACCTAATATTTTATGTATCCCCTTGCCCTCCTCTCCCTCTCACTTTCAATGGACAATATAGGGGCCGGGGATTTAGCTCAGCGGCATAAGCACCTGCCTTGCAAGCATGTGGTCGTGAGTTCGATCCCTGGTACCGATTAAAAAATAATAATAATAAATAAATGGACAATATCCTCCCCTCTAAAGTTGGAATAATGGTTCTCTAACCTGATGCTGGCCACCCTTGGGTCACGCTGCCAGTTAGGATGAATCCTGGACATACTGCTGCTTCACAAGGCATGCCTGGCACCCCCCAGTCCAGAACAATGAATATCTCGTTAAATTATAGATGGGCATGTACCCTCCTTAGCCAAAGGCTCCACCACTCCTTCCTACCTCCCCAAACAAGCCCTGACCGTTTCTGTTACTTGCCATTTATTTAGCCTGTGTCCGTGTTTCTCCTTCCTCTGCGGCCTTCTGCTGATTTACCACGCATTTTACCCTTGCAGGCAGGGACTCTGCGATCCCATCCAGACGCAAGCTGCCCCCTACATATTCAACTGTATTGTAAGTGTCTCTGTGTTTTTTAGGGAACCAAACGAACAGATGGCCAGAAATCCGAACTCTTCTTCAACACCACTGAGCAACACCCCTCTGTCCCCCATCAAAAGCAGCTTTCCTGGACAAACTGGTGTCTCTTCTCTCAAACCAGGCCCGCTCCCACCTAACCTGGATGATCTCAAGGTACAAGATTTGACACCATTTTCATTTCTTTTTAACAGAAATATGTTATTACAGGAGGCTTTGTCATCTGATCTCTTGAATTTAAAAAAATGTGGAAATGGGAACGTCTCAAGGCAGAGACAGAATTGAGGCTGCAGTGGCCAATCACCCACAGAGGACCAAGCTGCAGGTCCCTAACTCAACTTTCCTGGGCCATGACTCCTAGGTACAGGTAGTCTCGGCATCTTAGATTCCTCATTGGCACAAATGGATTATTTTAGTAGTCAAATGGAATAGTATGCATAAAACTTAGCACAAAGTGTTAATGTACAGTTTAGAAAATCTCCAGAATCCTGTAAAGCAACTGTCAAATACATGGTGATATTTTTACTAATCTCTGGCAAAAATGAGACAACTAAGAACCATATAAAGTGTCTTTCATATACCTATGTGCATTCCATGTACTTAACATTCACTGAAAGTATACGTTTCTTCACAGTGTTTTGAATTGTAAGTTATTTTTTCTACTAGAAAACTATGAGGGTAGTAGAAGACAATTTAGTGTTTTTGGTTGGGTTATATTTGTTCCCTGGGGTGAAATAATGATCCTTGTCCTTATCAAACAAAGTAAAATGTTGGTAACCCAGGGTTACTAATGTAATTTAAATTAATTTTCTGTTCCATTACATTCTCAAAGCTGGGCACGTCTGTCCTAAAGCAGCACCTTTTTAACTGTTACGTGCCTTCCAGAAGCTTACGCCAAATCACAGACCTCATGGATCTGATTTTCAAAATGGCACTGAACTTTGAGTTGAACCTGGTGTGTCTTAAAACAGTCCTCATGACTGACATATTCATCCATCCCTCCAACACTCAAAGCAGAACTGAAAATCACAAGTGTGACTTCCACAGTGGGTGACTGCAATTCAATTTCCGCTCCATTCTCAGTAATTACACTTGTTGACCTGGTTCTCACCCCTCCTATTGCTCTCCACAAGTTGTCTTATAATTTTCCCCAAAAATTACATCCCCAGGGGTTTCTATACTTTCATTCTGCCAAGCACATGGCTCTTCCTCCTTCTCAGCCCTCACATCCACTGCCATTATCCTTACGAAGGAGAGTGTATCTGTGGAACTATGGGTCACCCATCTTTCACTCCCCAAATCATGAAGCCATAGAGATAAAAGAAGGATTATGCTAAGTGAAATAAGTCCCACACAAAGGGACAAATACCATCCGCATCCATGTAGAGGGGACGCCTGGAATAGGCAAATTCACAGAGACAGGAAGTGGAATAAAAGTTACTGGGGGTGAGGCCGGAAAGGGCCAAGGGGAGTTGGTGTTTAATGGTTATAGAGTTTTAGGTGGAGACAATGACAGAGCTCCGGAGATGGATAATGATGACAATATACAATCCTGTAGATGTATTTAATACCACTTAACTGGGCATTCAGATGTTTACATGGTCAACTTTATGGTGTGTTTATTTTACTACAATAAAATAATTTAAACCAGACTATCTCCGAATGGCAGCCTTGAGTCAGGTAGACTGGAGGAGTCTTACCCCCAGAGAAAGGATAGACCAGATGGGGTTTGAGCAAAGGGACAGTGAAGGTACAGGAACCTTGAGGGATGCAGTTTTGGGGGAAAACTATAAGTTCAGCCAAAGGTAACTTCCTTTATGTGCACCTCCTCAGAACCATAAGCTGGTGATACTTATGATAATTGGAGTAGGTGGGGCTGGGGATTTAGCTCAGCAGCATAAGCACCTGCGTTGCAAGTGCGCGGTTGTGAGTTCGATCCCCGGTACCGATTAAAAAAAATATTGGAGTAGGTAAAGGAGATGGAGGTGGTGTGACAGTAGTTATGTACTGAGTATAAACTATGAGTCAACCATTCTGTATAAATGTGTACCTTACAAGGGCAGTTTCATCGCGCTGATTTTTAATCAAAAGTCAGAATCTTAAAGAGGCTAAATGACAGGCAGGTTAACTGGCTTATATAAACGGCACAGGTGAAACTTGAACGTAGGTGACTGAGTTCAAGTCTGTTACACTGCTGAGAGATGAGAGGAAAAAGGGAGAGAGAATGCAGTGTCAGGGCCTGGGCATCTCCTGAGTCCCAGGAGAGTCACAAGGAGAGGGAGGTTAGAAGAAGCAGGTTTGAAGGGTTATCGCTGAGTGTCATGCTATTAACAGCATGACAACTGGGAGGAAAATCTAGGCAGTGCCTCCCTGCAAGAAATTTGACGATTTAATTCAGCCCAGTTGTGTTGTCAGGATGTGAACAGTAGCTTTAGGGCTGCTGTGTGCAATACCAAGAGAGTTATAACTAGAAAACTGAAAGTAGAGTAAACCAAAGAGTCAGAGGGAAGGAAAGAGGGAACAAAGGAATGGAGAGGAGGAATAAAGGAAGAGTCAGGTGTGGTGGTGCAGGCCTGTAACCCCAGCTTCTCAGGGTGCTGAAACAGGGGGACTGCATGTACAAGCCCAACCTGGGCGATTTAGGGAGACAGTCACGGCCACTAGTGCCTTAGCACTAGCAAATCAGTGAGACTGTCCCAAAGTAAAACATTTAAAACTCTCAGGATGTAGCTCAGCGGTAGGGCACTCGCCTAGCATGTGCGAAACCAGAGTCCAATATGCAGGACTGCAAAAAATACAGTTTAAAAATTAAATAAAAATAAAGGAAACCAGTGTGCGGCTGCATTTGGGGAAGGAACTGAGGAATATACGCAGACAACTTCGCCAAAAAAGTAACCACAAAGGTAAGATAATGAAAGTGATGTTTTCAAGGAGTAGGCATTTTTCACCACGTTAGAATAAAAGGGAAGCACTGAGAAAAGGCATTGATTTTTCATGAAAAATTTATTCATGGTTCTACCACCGCAGAATTTATTTTTTGCATCCTGTTTGTCAAAAAGTTGCAGAGCAAGGGTGAGAGAGAGGGAGGGGGATGGGGAGTCTGCAAACTTGGAAAATATATAATGGATATTAAGAAACCAACAGTCACTTTCAAAGGTGTGATAATGCTGCTGTATATTTGCTTTTGTCAGAGTTCTGCTTCCTTAGAGATAGATGCCTAAAATTTGAAATTATATGATTTGCTTCAAAATAATCTGGGACAAGTAAGAGAATAAATATGTTAAGGCATAAACAAACCAAGATGGGGAATAGATTGATAATTCCTGAAGTTGGTGGATGAGTATATGAGGTTCACTATAATTTTCTGTGTATTCCTATCTGTAATAAATGATTTTAAAAGTTATGAATGCTTAAAATATCACTGAATTTAGGATATATATGTATATAAGCCTATGGGCATAACATTCTTAAATTTAAGGTAAGTTGAACTCAAAACATACTCATTTTATTTTAGAATATGACCTGCATTATTTAATAATGTAACTTAAATTATTCAGTGCCGGAACAGATTCTAAAAATAAATGTAGAACTCATTAATTTTAAGTAATTCAAAATTAAGACAATAATGAGTTGTCATCTTACACTTTTTGAAACCATCATCTCTTAAAAAAATAGGTAAAACATTCCCAGGAAGGCTAGGGAGGGGGTGCATATTTACAGCTAGTCTAAGTTGATACAATCTTTTTCTGATTGTATATAGCTTATTATAAAATAACACATATTCATAGTTGAAAGTATGATACACTATAATAAAGTACATATTTTAAAAGACAAGAGTTATAGAAAGTATGACAGATTATACTTCCTTCAAGATTTAAAATGCATGTGAACATACACTGTTTCACAATCACTATTTTTAAATAATGATATGTCTCTAAATTTCTGACATGCTTTCTTCTTTAACACATCATGAACATTTTTATAGCTGTAATATTCAATAAAGGTCTTATTTTTAATAGCAGCCTATCACCCCACCACCTTGTTAACATTCCACTGTTGGACATTTAGCTAGCTGCCAAATTTCTATTAGGCAAAACATGATTTCAGTGACCTTTGTACATACATTCATGCATCTCCCTGATTATTTCTCCAGGGTAACTACAGAGGAGTGAGATTCCCGAGCTAAAATATGTTAGCATTTTTAAAAGCCCTTGATGCATATCACCAAATTTCTGCCCCCCAAATTTCCTTCAGTCTGTTCCTAGAAGCCGCAGGCTTATGCAGTGCTCCTTATAGGGTGATACCCAAGGAGTCACCCAGGCGCGTGATGAAGGTGTGGTGTTCAGACAGAGATCCTGCCTCTCTAACCGGCTCTGAGATATTGTTCACACACCTGGTCCCAGGACCACAGTTAGAGTAGGATGGTAATAGAGACCTTCCTCTTTGTAATATTTACATTTTTCTTTTTTTGCTTATGGGAAGCTAGACTGCATCTTTTACCTATTTTTATATTGAATGCCAGTCTTTTTTATTGCTTTATTTATTCATTTATTTTTTATTGAGCAAACTTGATGGGTTGAGCTTTTTAACACTTTATTATTTGTGCTGCAGTTATGTTTCCCAAGATTGTTCCTTGGATTTGCAGTTCGTTTATGGTTTCTTGACTTACAGAAGTTTTAAATTTTGGTTGTCAATATTTGTATTACTATTTCATTTGCTCTTCTACTCAAAAAAACCTTTAAAAAAACAAAAATATTTCCCTGAATATTCTTCTGTCTTATACAATTATTTATGCTTAGCTATTCAATACATTTCCTGTTTTAATAACAAAAGCACCGTGTTTATGTGAAACATTTAGAAAATACACATAATGAAAACCATTGTTAACATCTTCGTGGATATTTCCAGGTAGGTAATATTATCCTATTTCACAGAACAGGCACAGAGGGCCACTGAAACTAGGAATAGACAGGGTCAGGGTTTGGACCAAAGGGACCAAAGCACTTTTTTTTTTTTAAGTCTTTTTTCGAGGCAGGGTTCCACTGTATGGTTCAGGCTGGCCTCGAACTCACTTTGTAGCCCAGGCTGGCCTCAGACTCACTGGGATCCTCCTGCCTCAGCCTCCCAAATACTGGGATTATAGGTATGTGCCACCTCACTGGGTTTTTACTAAAGCTCTTATCCCATGTTCTTTCTCAATATAAGACAGTCTTTCAGCTAGTCATTAAAATAAAGACCTAAATTTCAATGCGGTGCTATGACTTTCAGTCTGGTCTAGGGACCAGCAGCATTACATTCCCTGCGAATTTGATAGAAATTCAAACTCCAGCCCTCTACTCCAGGGCGGGGCCTGTAGCACGTGCTGCCCCAACCCTTCCGACGCACGCTCAGCTTTGAGAAAGCGAATACGGTGGAAAAAAGCTTCATCCTGGGAGCCAGAAACGCTACAAGGCTCCGCTGTGCTGAGACACTACTGCTGAGGGCTTGGCTCTAAACGTGGTAGAGACCAGCTTCCTCATCTGCAAAGCAGAAGCCGGGCCAAGATGGGGTTTGGGGTCAGTATACGAGGACACTTCCTCCTCTCATTCGACATTCCTATGACCCTGAGGCCATGCGTGCATGGTACAGATGCCCAATCCATGCACACCACATACAATGGCACCTCTGGTGGGCTTCAGCTTTCTAAGGGTACTGAAAAGGATGCACGGTCCGTAGAAATTACATTTCAGTCTTGGAGCTCTGACAGTCTTCTGCACTGACACTGTGCTGTCCGACCTTCTCTCAGGACACTCGGTGCAGCAGTGGTTGCAGATCCCAGTCAGCCCTGCGATTGGGAGAACAAACTGACGTGCTCCAGCGCACTGAGATGCTAAGCCAGGGTACTGGGAGGCCTGGGTGTATTCAATGGTCTTTCAGCTTAGGATAGTTAAACACTCAGTGTTCGATGGCCTGATCCAAACACAAGTCCACAGTAAGTCAAGGAGCATCCATATAGGATAAAAGTAAAAAAGAACCATTGAAATTGTGCAAAGCTGATTCAGGGTTAGAAGAAAAACGGAAACAAGTAGAGATAGAGAAATGGGTACTGTAAACTATGTATGATATTTTCTTTTTTTAAATTTTATTTAGAAAGAAAAAAAACAAACAAACAAAACAGAGAAAAGGGTAGCAACAATAAAGAATTCCAAAGGAAAAAAAGAAAAGAACAACAACAAACAAAAAACCACTAAGGAATCACTAGTTGATAAGTTACATACTGTCATCTTGGAAATAGTTGTTCAAGTTACAAGATTAAAACATACAAAGTAGACATTCAAACAGTGAGACTATTAACAGTTCTGCTCAACAATCTAACATAAACAGTAGTATGGTCATCTATCTTCCACACTTAAACATACATGCAGTTATATCCTTTAGAGCACTTTCTTTTGCTCTCTTTTTTACAGTAGCAATTATGCATTTTGGGTTTTATTACTCCTACAGTTCTTATTACTTTTTTAATTTTAAAGAGAATAAAACAAAAGCGGGCAGAACAAAGCAGATGAGAACAGAACAACATAAGCAGCACAACACTTTACAATAAGACAACCGGACATTAACAGTAGCTGTCAAAATATCTCTTTCCCTGCTATAGTTGAGCATAGTTTCAGATACAATAATATCAAACATAACACAATAGTATAAAA
>PVJX010000197.1:0-60465 GCA_004027295.1 Dolichotis patagonum | reverse complement strand
AATAAAACCATTCCAACTGATGAATGAAAACATTGAAAGGCTTCATATTAATGAAATGGGAAATCATGATTACCATAAAATCTTATATACTCTTACCAACTCTCATACTAGGGAGACTATACGGTATTTACACATGTGAGTTTGGTTTATTTCGCTTATGAGTATGGTCTCAAGTTGCATCCATTTATTTATAAATATCTCAATGTGATCATTCTTTATAGCTGAGTAGTACTCCATTGTATAAAAATACCACAACTTTTTAATCCATTCCTCAGTTGATGGGCACTTTTAGGTTGTTTCCAGGATCTGGCTATTACAAATTGTGCAGCTATAAACATGGGTGCACATATATCACTGTGGTATGATGTTTTTCAGTTCTTCTGGGAATATGCCTAGAAGTGGAATAGCTGGGTCAAATGGGACCTCCAAACCCAGCTTTTTAAGGAATCTCCAGACTGGCCTCCATAGTGGTTGCACCAGTCTACACTCCCACCAACAGTGTAAAAGAGTTCCTTTTTCCCCACAGCCTCTCCAGCACTTGTTGTTGGTAGTTTTTTCTATCCTGGCCATTCTTTCTGGGGTGAGATGGAATCTCAGTGTAGTTTTAATTTGCATTTCTCTCATGACTAATGATGATGAACATTTCTTCATGTATTTATTTGCCATTCATATTTCTTCATCTGAGAACTGTGTATTCATTTCAGATGCCCATTTTTGGATCGGGTCTTTGAATTTCAAGGGTCTGATTTTTTTTAATTCTTTATAAGTTCTACACAGAAGTCCTTTGTCTGAGGAACTGTTCATGAAGATTTTTTCCCAATTTGTGGGTTTTCTTTTCACTCTACTGGAAACCTCTTTCGACATGCAGAAACCCTTTAATAAGATGTGGTCCCAGTTATTGATTCTGGGAAGTATTTCTTGTGCAGTTTGATTCTTGTTCATGAATTCTCTACCTACCCCTACGTCTTTGAGGTTTTTACCTACTTTAGATCCAACAGATTTAGTGTTTCTGTTTTAATATTTAGATCTTTGATCCATTTAGATTTTAGTTTAGTACATGGTGATAGGCATGGGTCTAGTTTTAGTCTTCTGCGTACAGATAGCCAATTTTTCCAGCCCCATTTGATGAAGAGACTATCATTCTTCCAGAGAACATGTTTGGCCCCTTTATCAAAGATAAGGTGGTTGAGTGAGTTTGTGGTTGTGGTTGTATCTTCCAATCTATTCCATTGATCTTCAGACCTGTTTTTATTCCAGTACCATGTTGATTTTATTACTGTAGCTTTGTAGTATAATTTCAAATCAGGGATTGTGATGCCTCCTGCCTTGCCTTTGCTGCTTAGAATTGCCTTTGCTATTATGTATGATATTTTAAAGCCAATTTAATTTAAATCACATGTTTTAAAAGATTGTCACTTGATACTCACCCACACCATCCTGGTTCCTTCAGGTCTCTGAATTAAGACAGCAGCTTCGAATACGGGGCTTACCCGTTTCAGGCACCAAGACGGCTCTCATGGACCGACTTCGACCTTTCCAGGACTGTTCTGGTAACCCTGTGCCCAACTTCGGGGACATCACCACGGTCACTTTTCCCGTTACACCCAACACTCTGTCCAGCTACCAGTCTCCCCCTTCCACCAGCGCCTTATCCAATGGCTTGTATCACTTCGGCAGCACCAGCTCCAGCCCCCCAATCTCGCCGGCCTCTTCGGACCTGTCAGTGGCCGGGTCCCTGCCTGACACCTTCAATGAGGCGTCCCCGTCCTTCGGCCTGCACCCGTCCCCGGTGCACGTCTGCACTGAGGAGAGTCTCATGAGCAGCCTGAATGGGGGCTCGGGTCCTTCCGAGCTCGACGGGCTGGACTCCGAAAAGGACAAGATGCTGGTGGAGAAGCAGAAGGTGATCAACGAGCTCACCTGGAAACTGCAGCAGGAGCAGAGGCAGGTGGAGGAGCTGAGGATGCAACTACAGAAACAGAAGAGCAGCAACTGTGCCGAGAAGAAGCCGCTGCCCTTCTTGGCCGCCCCCATTAAGCAGGAAAATGCCGTCTCCAGCTGTCCGTTCTCCTCACAGGAGATGCACCCCAAAGGACAGAGCCACAGCGCTGAGAGCCAAGCACAGGCCTGCGATGCTCCTCACCTCCTGCCCCTCGGCAGCACCCCCGGCGTGGAACCCTCAGGTCAAACCCATGTACTTTCTTCCACCTTCCTCAGCCCCCAGTGCTCCCCGCAGCACTCGCCGCTTGGGGCTGTGAAGAGCCCGCAACACATCAGTCTGCCCCCCTCACCCAACAGCCACTACTTCCTACCCTTGTCTTCCGGGGCTCAGGGAGAGGGACCCAAGGTGTCCTCGCCTAGCAGCCAGGTGTGCGCCACACAGGTAAGAGCACTTTGCGCCAGGCCCAGCGTATCCCCGCTAAGGGAAATAGGTGCATCGCCAGCCACTAAGGAGCTGGTGTTGGAACACGCAATGGGAGAGGCTTACTGAAAGCCCGGCAGCTAAAATCTGCCAAGGTGGCTGACCTCCCATGACAGGGTGCCTAACGTGTTCTACAAAGGCCAAGTGATAAATATTCTGGGCTTTGTAGCTCATACTGCTTGGGTCACAGCTACTCAGCTTGGCCCTGTACCACACTGGCAAATGCATATGTGATTCTCATAAAACTTTTATTTGCAAGATTGGGCAGAGAGCAAAATTTGACTTGTGAGCTTCAGTTTCCTGACCACTTCTTTCAGGACACCTTGATATCAAGTCATTGTCTCAAGAAACCCACAAGGGAAGTTACCCCACCTTATTCTTTTCTCTATACAATAGTATTTACTAAGCACCTGTGATGTGTCATGCTCTGTTCTACCCAATAAGGATTAGTGTTGAACTAAGCGAACGAAAGTTTCTCTTCTCTTGGGAAGACAGATTGTAAGCAAAACTTTAACATTAATTTAATATAATGTGTTAGAAGAGGATGCCTCTTATGGAAAAATAGAAAAGGGCTTGTATTTGTGGGAGAAATTTGCAACCTCAAACCTTGAAGGACCAGGGACATTTACACAAAACCTTGAAAGAGATAAAGGAGAAAATCTTGTAATGACTGGGACTAAGGCACTGAAAGCAAAAAGGGTAAGAGTATGTGAAATATTCGAAGTATGTGAAATATCAGGAAGAAGGCCAGCATTGCTGGAGCAGGGGAGAAAAGTTGAGGGAATGGCTTACAAGAGTAACTCAAAGATTAAACCAACAGGACCAGCAAAAATTTTTGTCCAAGAAACTGAAGAATTTACCAAAAGAGTCTAGATAGGTATTTGAGGAATAAAATTATATTACCAAAGGTCTTGAAATCTGTCTTATCAAAAATGGCATAGGAAGAATTCCTACACTGATTGGATGCCTGCCAAGTGCCCAGTATGAACATCTTACTCCTTGTCAACACAATCGTATGAGCTCCAACTTGTGATTCTTTATTTGCCACTAAGGAAAATGAGGCTCAGGTTAACCGCATTGTGTAGGATCCTACAAACCCCACACTCTTTGATCCTACTTTTTTGATCCTACTTTTTTCACTTTGAATATAGAAACTCTGAAAGTACCAGGTGTGACTAAAGTAATGAGAATCCATTTTTACCAGTCTACCAGAACAACACATGCAAACAAGTGATAACCCTTCAGGAAGGCCACTCCAGAAGTAATATAAATAAAAATGAATTATTGTCCTTAATAAATATTGAATGCCTTGTATCCTAGGCAACAAAAGTAAAAGTAGCTCTTAAGACATAGCTCTGGGATACAATTATCATGATACTGGTGCTATGCAGAAGTAACATTTTATGATGATTTATGGTTTATGGTAATTTCATGATGAAAAGGTAAAGAATAATACAGATAACATGACTTACCTGTACCTCTGACATTAAATGCTGCATAAAGTAGTAGGTGATGGAGGTAGGAAGACTGATAATAAATGTTTAGAAAAGTCCAGGAGGATTCTGTAAAGGTTTTGTCAACTTTATGGAAAGCGTACTGTTAAAATGGAAAGAGAAGCAAGAAAATGACATTTCACACTTACAAAGACAGTGAGGTAGACAGTGAGGCAGAGCACATGGGGCAGGTTGTTTGTGGTGGGAACAGCAGAATCTGGCTTGCAAAAGCAAATGGCACCAGGGTCCTGAGCACTCCCCAGTTTGGATATGGAGCTCCATGCTGTGCATGTGAGAACCACTGGAAGTTTGTGAACGATGGATGATATGCACAAAGCTAGGTTTTAGGTGAGTTCGCCTGGTAATGGAATTTAGGATACTTTATAAAGATAAAGCTCCAGATGTCACAGTGCAGGACCGGAAGTGTCAGAAATAACCACCCTCCGGTATACTACTAGCCATTTAAC
The DNA here is from genome assembly GCA_004027295.1 of Dolichotis patagonum. Lineage (NCBI taxonomy): Eukaryota > Metazoa > Chordata > Mammalia > Rodentia > Caviidae > Dolichotis > Dolichotis patagonum. The sequence goes on along the minus strand of PVJX010000197.1, from coordinate 56,083 downwards.
TAGTTGCTTCTTCCTGTCTGCAGAATTCAGGAGTGCACGATAACCATCCTCCAAACTTCTCTCCCCAGTCTTCTGCCCTCCACACCCCTTTCTCTGGAGCCCAGACAGACAACAGTCAAGGTGCTGGGGGCAACCCGTGTCCCCAAAGCCCGGGTGTACAGCCGAAGGTAAGTATCCAAAACAGAAGTTCAAACTGAGGGCTCATAGCACGTCTTCTGTCATCACTGGTCCTTGTTCCATGGTGCAAATGATGAGGTTCAGATTGAGGGAGAATAACATTTGATTTCAGATAGACACGCATCTACTTAGAATGCCTTGAAATGGATGTACAGATGTGAGCTAGGAAATATCCTTAGGAATCCTTTCTGGGGGTCATCACCAGATATCACGGTGGCTGAAATGGCCATGATATATTTGCAAAACAACGTGTACAGCAAGCCATTTTATGTGAAGTTGAAGACTGGAATGGAGATACGGGACAAAAGGACATCATGGGAAAGAAAGAGTTACGGGGATTTGTGCAGAGGACTGGAGAAGTGCAGAAAGTTTGGATCTGCCCTATGTCTGAAGAAAAAGGATGAGATGAATGTTTTCAACTGGTGTAAGGAATCAGGGATGTGAAGGTCCAGGAGATGGGGAGTTCTTGGGAACAATGAGATGGGGATAGGAAAGAGACAAAAATAAGACAGCTATGACATAACACAGCCACATGTCACAAGTCAGAGAAAGAACAGAGATCCTAATATGGGCCAGACACCCTACAGGAAAACACACAATAAACAAAGAGGATTCAGGGCAAGAGAGTACAGCAATGCCTCCAACTCTGTAGAAATAATCAATTTGAAATGAGATGACCTAGAGAACAAATTACCCTGGAAATGAAAGTATTTGTTTTGGATTAGGCTAATTTTATTTCTTTTTATCATCTCGTTTTCTCCTAAGAGTGAGCATCTCCTAACAGGAAAAGATAAATCTGTAAGGTTCTCATTCTAAGATGCCACAAGCCATAAATCCATAGTGATATGTACGATTGTTAATATATTTTATTTGTTATTTTCTCAACTCTGGTTTATTAATATTATCATTATTATTATGTGGGGTCAATTTTCTGAATATAGCTTATAACTTCTAAAATAAATACAGTGCCACTTATGGTCTATACATTCAATGCTTTCTCTGTGTTTTACCCACATTACAGATAGCTGGTTTACATTCTTCTGATAAGATGGGGCCAAAATTTTCAATTCCATCCCCAACTTTTTCTAAATCAAGTTCAACAGTTTCAGAGATAACACAGCCTCCATCCTATGAAGATGCAGTAAAACAGGTACCTGTGCAATTTCTTTCTTTAGGGAAAACTGTACAGACTCAGTGGACACTGTTTTATATTATCCAACTTCATGCACTTTGCAAATTCTAACATTGTCAAGGCCCTTCCCAACAGAAGGAGCAAAGTTATCTCCACAGTAATTGTTTGTGTGTATAGATGGTGCCAATTTAGGCTGTTTAAGTTTACAACTTGTTCAACTCTATTGTGTTATGAAGCAATACACATTCAACTAAAACTGTTCTTGGAACTATGAATTGGATCTTTTTATGAACCAGTGTTACATAGTACAATCCTGTGTCAATTCAGTGCAGGGGCAGTAAGTATAGTTCCCAGTCAACCGTGCAGTCAAGAGGGGAATCAGTTGGTGCTGTGTGGTGTCCTTGGCTGCAGAGCTTAGGTGCATTAAATGTATTTTCCATTTACAGTATTGTCAATTTATAGTGTGTTTATCTGGACCTAATCCTATAATGAGTCCAGGAGCATCTGTAGAAGCTAAGTGATATAGGGAGAAGAGGCTGGGATGACATTCAGAACACCTGGCCTTTGTGCCAGTTCTCCCACCTGCCCTTGTCACTAGAGTTGGGCACATACTCAGCTTCTCTTCTATAAAACAGGAACTATATTTACTCTTTATGGACACTACTTGTCTTGTTGGGGCACACAATGGGTACTCAAATATGTGAAAGTAATTGTCAGGACAATGCTTTTCAAGATTCTTCCTAGCTTTAAAATTCAATGATCCTGTAAAAATATTGATGCTTGTTGAAGCTGAGCAATGAATGCAAGGAGGTTTGTTGTGTGCTCTAGTCTCATTTGTGTTTGGGTAGCTTCAACGAAGAAGTAACAGAAAGAAAAAAACGATTAATGATATTATGTAATCAGCCTTCAGTGTCCATGGATTTAACTAGCCATGGATGAAACATATTAGAGAAAAAAATCCTGAAAGTTCCAAAAAGCAAAACTGAAATCTGCAGCATGATAACCACTATGCTGACTTGCTCTGCAGGAAGTGACACTCACCCTACACTGGCCTTTTGTCATTTTCTTCCATCTCTCTCCAGCTCCTTATCTGAGTTTTGTTAGCCTCACACTGGCTCATAGACTGTGTGTGGCCTATGGAACTACATCTGTGCTGCACGTATATAGACTTTTTTGTCATCGTTCCTCAAACTATAAGATCGGGGTCTCAAGTCCTTCAATCCCCCATCCACACAGAAGAAGCCAAGTAGTAGGCAAACCAGTGAAGCTTATCCGTATTTACAGCTGCTCCCCATTGCTCACATCACTGCCTAAGCTCTACCTCCTGTCAGATCAGTGTTGGCATTAGAGTCTCATGGAAGTTTGAACACTATTGTGAAATTTACATGCAAGGACCTAGATTTCCTGGTCCCAGTGAGAATCTAATAATAGAAACAAAGTGTACAATATAATATTAATAGAAATAAGGTGAACAATAAATGCAATGTGTTTGTACTATCCTGAAATCATCCCTTCCCCCTGTCCATGGTAAAGCTGTCTTCCAGAAAACCTGTCCCTGGTACCAAAAAGGTTATGGACAAGACCACTCCAAGGAAGCATAACAACTATTTAAATTGCATTTACATTGTACCGGGTAGTATAAGTAATCTAGAGATCATTTAAAGCATGCACACATACAAAAGAATATGCATAGGTTATATTTTATAAATGCATTTGAGCATCCAAGATTTTTGGTATTCCAGTAGAACTGGAAACTCATCCCTTGAGGACACAGAGCAATGGCTCTATTTCAAATGGCCTGAACTTTGCTATCAGACAGCCCTACACAGGTGCTCAAACCAGAAAAGAAAATCCCAATCAGTTGCTGCCTACCAGTTGGTATTCCAAAACCAGCCAGTGGTAAGGTTTCCTCTGGTATAGAAAGTAAGTGAAAGATCAGGAGATAATATGCAAAATGGGATTTATCATTTCTGAAAAAGATAGGGGGTCTACAACATGAAAGCTACTCTTCCACCAATCTGAACTAGAAATTGACTAAGGCAAAGCAACACTGCTTCTTTGGAACACAGATACATTCGTTGTTTTACTCTCTTCTATATCTGGCTCTTTAACATTGTCTGGCAGGTCCTGTGGGCAGATAGACTGGTAAATAACTATTTCTTTGAGCAGTGCTCCCATCCACATTGATTACTGATACCCATGTATATTAATTAACTCTGGACTCTCAGAAGAATGATATGGAGACACACACCTTTGCTACTTTGTAAGGAGTTTCGATACTCTGGCACTACTACATTGCTGAGGCACATAGTAGGTACTTAGCTATATGACAGCATTTGTCAAGACAATTCTTTCTCTCTTCTTCTTCATCTACCCTCATACCTGACACAAGTCAGTAGGAAACAAAACACTCCTGGCAACGTGGACTTCTAGAAAGAAGATTGTATGTACCTCAGATGAGCGGAGAGGAAAGGGCATACTCCTCAAGGGTCTACAAGGGTCCCATAAGCTTTTGCAAAGCTTAACCAAGGAAATATGCGCCCACTTCCTGGGCCAATTCCACAGTAGCCAAATAGATTCAAGTCAAAGTGAGACAGGGTGTTTTCTGTATGGTAAGATGCCTTGTCTTTTGATGGAAACCACTTAACTCAGCTTACTCTTATTCTGTGCTGGGAGTCACTCTGTCTTCTTTTCTTCTCTTTCAATGGATTATTTCATTAAAATTTACACTGAGGTTTTAATCAAACATAGTTCAAAAACCTTTAGCCAGTGTATCTACGTTCATAACAGTATTACTCACTATAGCCAGCAGATGAGAACAGCCTTTGCTTGACAAATGAATGGATAAACTCAGTGTGGCAGATCCATACAATGCAATGCTATTAAAATTCTCTTTAAGAAAAGGAAATTGTAATGCATGCTATAACAGAAAATAGAATGGTGGTTTCTGGGAGTTGGGGGAGGGGTAACTTGGAAAGTTACCACCAGTGGGTAGAGAAGAGTTCTGGAGGTGGAAAGTGACCATGGTAGCACGAAACTGTGAGTGTACTTAATGCCACTGAACTAAACACTTAAGGGTTAAAATGCTATATTTATATTGCATGTATCTTGCAATTATATAAAACTGGTTAACCAAACCTAGCTCAAAAATCTATAGTGCTATTTCTAATTATTTCCAGCACAAGTAGCCACTTTTTAACTTGCTGCTCTTCTTTTGTTAATTTTCAACAGCAAATGACTCGGAGTCAGCAAATGGATGAACTCCTGGACGTCCTCATTGAAAGTGGAGGTAAGGTTGCCTGGAGCTCTGTCTGTCAGGACCCTCTGCCCTTGTGCATACTCTGGGGAATTAATGCTTAGAACCAAGGTCAGATGAACGCTAAGGCCGGTGCACTCATTGTTCTGCCAGTGGCCATTTCCTCTGAGCTTTATGTACAAACTTGGAACAGATAAAAAGACACCTGTGGATCATTCTTCCTGGTCTTCACCCAGAAACACTTTTCACTGAATAATTTTAGCAGACTTCATCCAACTCAATCCCTGTTTCTCTAAATATTTTCTCCTGCTACATCATTCTTTCTACAGTTCTTGCATCAGTGTCCCCGTCTTCTTAATTACAAGAAAAAAGAGCCAAACAGCTAATGAAAGTTCTGTGGTACCTATTCAAAATCTAGTTAGGAGTCTTCCACCAGGTCGTCCTCTTATGTTTAAATATTGTTCAAGTTGGCAGTAAAAAAGACTCATTTGCCTCTTTTCAACTCATCCATTTGTTCATTTTTTAAAATTACAAAGTATGTCTCTAGAATTTGAAAACATACAAATGAATAAGAGGACCTAAGGCAGATGTGTTTGAGTAACACATCTGAGCATTAAAATAAGCCACACCCCGTTAAGTTTCAGAGAAAACAGCAAGGGACGCAGAGACACAGTGGCCTGGTCATCATGATAGGTTCAGTGCCAAAACAAAGTCCCCGCCTTTATGGCTTTTACAGTCTAATCAGGAAGATGGACGTTAAGGGAGATGGACCACTCGCAAATGAATAGACAGTTCCTTTAGCATAAGAGGAAGGAAGAAGAGAGATACATGTTAATATATACGCAGGTATATAAGTTTTGTGATGATAAAATGAAAAAACATTAGCATCGGGTGCCCTCTTAAAATTGAAGTATGTCGCAAAGTCAGTGAAGGGTGAGGCATGCAGTGTGGAAGATTCCAGTAAAGAACAGTCATGAGATACTTGTAAATGAGTTGAGCTTTCTAGCAGGATGGTCAGACAGTGCTAAATGCCAGCAGTGGTGCTGACATTATGAACTCTAAGTGGAACCAGTCAACTTTGTTGTATAATGTTTCTTTCAATGTCCAGATAATTCCGATCAAACTCAGAGACAGCAGAGGTATGGTTTATTGAGGTGTGGACTTTCGCTAGGGCACTCTAGGAAAAGAGAGAAGAGTGGGGGAGCTGAGAGCATTTGTAAGAGAGGAAACGTAAGTTTGAATCTGAGAAGACGGGTAGACAAGGGAGGAGGAGATACAGAAGGAGCTGATGATCCACAGAGGCTGTGGATTTGAGTGAGTCAGAGGGATAGGAGGGGAGTGTAACTCACCTATTCCAAAGGCTCCCCTCGTGTAGCAGGCTTAGTTCGAAATAATTCAGCAGTTTGCATTTTGCTTTGCCAACAGAAATGCCTGCTGATGCCAGAGGAGATCATTCCTGTCTTCAGAAAGGCCCAAAGATGCCAGGGACCTCTCGCAGCCCTACCATCATCCTGCCCAAGCCCTCGGCTTCCTTCGAACCAGCATCCTCCGGAGGCCAGCTCTCCTTTGAGCACTATGTCAATGACAGCGATGAGCACCTAGAAGTCTTGTTAAACTCCCACAGCCCCTTAGGAAAAGTGAGTGATGTTTCCCTTCTCAAAATTGGAGGTGAGGAGCCTCCTTTCGAAGGGATTATAGATGGCTTTTCTGGGAAGGCGGCAGAAGACATCTTCAACGCACATGAGATCCTGCCAGGCCCCCTTTCCCCAATGCAGACACAGTTCTCACCGTCTTCTGTGGACAGCAGTGGGCTGCAGTTAAGCTTCACGGAGTCTCCTTGGGAAACCATGGAGTGGCTGGACCTCACCCCACCCAGTTCCACGCCAGGCTTTAGCTCCCTTGCCACCAGTGGCCCCAGCATCTTCAACATTGACTTCTTGGATGTCACCGATCTCAATTTGAATTCCCCCATGGACCTTCACTTACAGCAGTGGTAGACGCCTGACACCAAGTGACTAACAGGAAGACTAATAGGAAGTCCGTGGGGGCAGAGTCCACAGCTATATGTACTTACATTGTCAAGGCAGACGATTGACAAGACGTAATGGAGAATTCTGTGCCAATCACTAAGAACCAGTAGGAGTCATTTTTTAAAAAGCATAGATAATGTGGTATTTACCAACATTCAGTAACTGTTCATCATTTCAACAATGCATTCAAAGCTATGCTTTCTCTGATTAAGGATGCCAAAGAAAATACTTTCACTGCCTTTTTAAATACCAACATTTTTCTAGCCCATACTTTTTCTCAGGCATTGGTAGGGCATAAGTTCACACTGTAAGCTTTTGGCATGACTTTATTAGACATACTGTGGGAAGAAAATATTCAAAGTCTTTGGAATACAAGGAAGATTGTTCTTCAAAGGTTACAGAGGACATAGCCACAGTGGAGCTCACTTCCCGTATCTCTATTATCTGTCTTTCAAAACAGCAGCCAGGTACAGCTTCAGTTAGGGACCCATAATGCAGGATAAAGGGGCAGAACTAATGCATTCCTAGAAAAGTAAATTCTATTTGATGTCCCTCAGTGCCCCAGGAGAGTGATTCCAAGTCAGGACTTTGTAGCTACTCATAGCAAATAACTTGCATTGAATCTAGAGAACTTCACCTAGAACATTTTTTTCCTTTTTTCAGTCAGTAGCCCAGATATTCCGACCATCTCCATTCAGATAAGCCTTGTGTAATAGGTGAGAACCTTGAACAGGAAGACTTATAAAAGGAAATAGCTTACATTCTCCAGCATAACCCCCTCTAAATCCTAAGACTAGAGATAAACAGAGCGAAGGGTATCTCTAGACAGAAGAAGCTGAATCAGGGATACTTCAGATAGGACTAAAGAACAATATTGGCTTGCATATCCTGGAGATAAATATCATACTATTACAGAGTTGTTATTTATCCAGGTCCAACTTCTTTTGTTTCTTAATTATGGAAGGAAGGGGCCCACCTCAATATATCTTTCTTTTTCTCTGTTTGTCTCTCCCAATAGCAATTCTTTTTTACCCTTCTTCTGACAATGTTTGTGTCCCAGCATTGAGAGGGGAGGGCTGCTCACTTCGAACGAGCTCTCATACTTCTGATAAAGGAATATTTTCTAGAAAGTTGAAAGTCCAAGTTTTCCTGCAGATCTCCTTCCTCACATCCACAATTCACGGCAAAACAAAACCAAGAAATTCCTTAGGAAGAAACTAGTGACTTGGTTCTTGGGTCACAAAGCTTGTTCTACTCTCATTCGGTTTATAAGCAATCTTTGATTGTTGCTCCTCTGGGGAAATTGGAAATCACTATATTGTGGGTTTGTGGTATTGAAAATCATTATAAATATGGATGATATTTACTAGAGGGAGTGTATTTCAGGTTTGGGTGTTAAGAAAGCACAATTGTACATTGAAAATGGTAGAAGAAAAAAACAGACCATGGTCTAATGCGAATTCCTCATTACTTCTTGTACTTTGGCAGGGAGTTGGGGAAAGAAGTGTTAGGGCTGTCTCTCTAAGGCTCACTGGGACTCCAGTACACCATTTTTATAGTGTTGCATGTGTAGAACATAGCTATTGCTGTTTTTGTTTTTAATTTAAGTCACTGAGGCACTGTTTTCTTCTTTTGTAAAAAAAAAAAAGTTGTTCACTGTGCACTTAGAGAAAATAATCAAAAATGTTGTGATTTTAGAAGTTCTCTTTTTGATAACCAGAAATGTAGAAGTCATTCCATTGTTATTGTTAGCTTGTAAAAAGATGTGAACTAGAGTGGTTTTGGTGACTGCTACTCTGAAAGCTTCCAGATCTTATTCAGGGGACGGATGCATGGATCTATAGACATGTGCATGATGTAAGTGTGTGTACATGTACACACGTACACATGTATGCATACATATTCATGTGTGTGTGTGTGTGTGCGCGCATGTCTGGAAAATCAGTGTTACAGAGTTCTGCACCAAAAACCTTTAACCCTCAAACTGCTGTGAATGATCCCTGACCTTTCTCACTATGAGTTTCTGATTAACCAACCAGACCACACGTTGCCTCTCTGAGTATCACTAAGGGCTCCAGCCCAATGACACAGCCACTTGCTTGCCGTGAACAGGCTCCTCTTGGCAATGACATGATGTGAAAGGACAGGATGGCTTCACCATTAATTCCTGCCAATGGTAATACTGTGTCTTGCAGGAGAATTTGACAAAGGAATATGCAAATTGCTTTACATTCCTTGATCTTCACTATGCTTGAAACAGTCTGCATGGTAATTTTTTTTCTTTTTTTTTTTTTTGGCTTCTATGTCAGTCGTCAGAGCCAAAAATCTAGAGGGAAAAAAAATCACCATGAAGATGGAGCAATGGGGAAGAGACCTTTAATGACACATTCCATGCATTGGTTTATTCCTCAGATGTGATGTTTGATTTAAGTCCTGACAAAGCTTGCTATAAGCACACTTTCCAGGTGCCACATTGTGCTATTTGTTTGTTATTTCCTCCTCTTACTTCCTTTGGAAAACAATCTCACATGATGGTGTCCCTATTCTGAGATCTTAGGCTCAGTGTTAATGATTTTGCTCCCTTGGAAATTTCTGGCTGAGGGATTAAAACTGGTTAGGAAGCCTCTGTACTTGGCTTGATTATGGCTTTTCACTGGGATATTTTTACCCAAGTCTAATATACAAGACTCACAGAAGACAGCCTACCAAGTTAAAAGAGCAGACCCTGGGGTAATTGGTCTTAGCCTTCTCCCTCAGTCTCTCCATACCATAGTCCCCTTGCATAGCTCTGATGAGAGATTGAGGGAGGAAAGTGGAGATACTTTGGAAGGACTCAATAAAGACACCTGTTCCCAGTGAATCAGGTGATCAGTAATTCATGTTAATTCATCAGTTTGCTGCTGGAGATTTTTACTTTAAATTCTTATTTAGCTCTGACCTCTTTTGTGGTGACAACTTAGGCATGACTAAAAGGTGGGCAAAAGATGGCCACATGCAAGTTTAATGTCCCTAAAGATCATCACATGTAGCGAAGACCCTTGAAGTCCTCATGATGATGCAGATATGCAGACCTTTGCAGCCATTCTTAATGTGGCTAGAGCCTAGTAGATTCATCATCCAGTGCAGCCAGAAAATTCATCTGTCTGTAAGCCTGTGCTCATTAGTAGCTTCTAGCAATGTTATTGAGATAGCATATGTTCTGTGATAGGGGGTAGAGAGGGTAAGAGAGAGAAGAATGAAAGAAGAAAGGAGGAAGAGAAGAAAAAAGAAAGGTTGAGAAGAAAGAAGGAGAAAGAAAAGGAAAGAGGAAGGAAGAAAGCAAGAAAGAAGGAGGGGAGCAAGGAAGGAGAGAAGGAAGGAAGGAAGGAAAGAAGAAGAGGAAGAATAGAAGAACCCAACTTCCTAAACTATGAACCTCTCAGTTCAGTTGAGACAGTGATGGTGAAACTTTTGGAGACCAAGTGCCAAACTGCACCCCCAAATCCTTTCTATATAGCAACGTGCCAACACTGTAGTTAAACCTGAATACTGAGGGTTTTGGTTAGGAATAACTCATAAATTAACATCTTTTGTCTTAAAAGAAAAACACAATAACACATGTGCCATACGTTCACCGTCACTGAGCTAAGATGTCACATTATAAAATGTGAATCACAAACTGGTAAAGGTGAAGCCAATGCAATGATTATAGTGGTACACGTGAAAACCAAAACAGCCTACATGTAAGTAGTCAATGGCAACATTTTTGTTTAAAAACATTTGTTTTCAATCTTGTATAAAACAAAAACTCCTATCCTAAGCACTCAAAACAGTTATTTTAAAAATTACTTTAAATCCACTCAGCTCTTCTAGAGCTGGCCTGGCTGCAAATGCCCACATCAAATTTACTCACCTGTTGAATAATTATTTGGTGCCTAAAGTTTGTAATGCACAGATATCACCAGATCTCCAGTAGCAAATTGATTCAGCACAGATTATTCAGATAGAGAGTGATAAAGGAGTTGTAACCCTTAAAAGCAAGGATACTGGGAATCTCACAACCTTCAGACTGGAAACATTTTAGCCATGCTAAAAATGGGCCTACTTTTTCCAGATGGCAGAGAGAGCAGAGGGCTCCTTTTAGCTGAAAGTTGTCTCCCTTGGGAAGATTCTTGTCTTTTTTCTTACAGTCAAGCAGCAGTTTATCTCTTGGAATTCTGCATCTCCCACCATATAAAACATGTGAGAATCTTAACATTTGTTTTGATTCCCAGATGCGAAACCTCCTTGAAAATAAGGGAAATGTAGAGAGAACATTTTTTGTTCTGCCCTAGCCTCCGTCATCATAACTAGTTCTCCAGACAAAAATGGGAGTGGAGAGAAATGAGATAGTCACAGTGAGTTTCCCTCCCTTAGGAGAAAAGGTGCAGAAGGTGAAGACACCTTGGGTTCGCTCCTCCTTTTCAAGCTTTTGTTGCATTCCTCACAGGAGAAGTTCACAAATGCTGGGACCTGGCTTGCTGTGAGAATGACAAAACTTGAAGTGGAAGGAATCTAAGGTTTTCGTTTTCCTGCGATTCTAATTAGAAACCAGCAGGTTGCTCAGATGCTGATATTACTGATGCTTGATTAGACATACAGTAGACACACAGAGTCCAGGTCTTAGAACAAGATGGTCCTTTAGTGCCAAGAGCTAGCTGTGTTAAGAAATCCTGATTAGGTGGCGGCTACCCATGGGGAAGTGATTTCAAGATGTGGAGGGCTAGAACTCACTGGGTTCAATAATACACAAGTAAATTTCCTTCTGATCAGGATCAGGTTTCCTGATAGACCAGGACAAACAACGTCCTGGAGGTCTCCTGTGCTTGTATCACAACGTACTTCGATCCTGGACACTGGGCACTGGTGGGATGTGCTTCCTGTGAGTGGTTTAACCATTTTGAGTGTTTATGGAATAGGAATATAGCAATGAGGATTCAGGAAGCTATTTAAATGTTTTCCAAAGGAACAAGACCCACACGGCTCCCCAGAGTTAGGTTCCTGTGGCCTTACAGTGAGGAACCAGAGCAATTACATTGCTGGGTGCTTAAAATCCTCTCTCAATGAAACACGAACAGGCACTTTGTAAAGAACTGAGGAGTGAGCATGCCCTCTGCGGGACCCTGTGTGGTGTGTGTTCATGCCGGACTCATTGCTGAACTCTCATGAAAAGAAATAAATGTGGGATACTGGGAAAAGCAAAGAAGCAGTGGCTGCAATACCAAAGTTGGCATGTGTTCGTTTTGTTTTGTTTTTTTTTAAAGAAAATGCATATATTTTTAAATAAAATGTTTATTTTAAACAGATGTAAAACTTTTTTTTCTTGACTTATGATATACCCAGGTTCTGAGCTATATTCTTTATATGCATCACAGCATCATTTCCTCTTATCTTACGAAGTGGTGCCAGTATTAACCCTGTTTTGCAAATGAAGAAACAAGCTCAGGGGTGAAGTCAGTTGCCAAAGTACCTACCTTGCAAAACAACAGAGCCAAGGCTGATTTTCCCACCTCCAAACCCCCTGATCTTAAGCACTGTACACTCTGCCTTTGCGTACTACTGCTCACACAAATAAGATAAAGCACCTTTGCAAAACTGATTTTTCAAGCTACGTTAAAATACACACACACAAACCTTAGCCAACTCAATGTTTTCACCAGATAGCAAATGAGCAAACTAAATAATGTGTTGGATAACACATTACTGGGCACTAACATGACCTATTAGACATGTGTAACTTCCCCAAGTAGAACCTAGTTTTTACTTGCTTTTGTGCCTTAAATGTAATCCTGCTTATCATTTTCTCGTTGGTGAATAAGTAATCCACAAGGAAGAAACTGTGGTAGCATGACCCGACCTCTGGACTAATCCTAAGTGCTGGTTTAGATGGGCATTGATCTTTTATGGTTTTGTCTTCCCTAGGCCTTACTGTCTGGTGGCTTTATCTATTGATTAAGCAACCAGGTCGCACGTGCCAGGAACACCACATGTAGCACTAATAGGTCTCTCACCCCTAAAAATCTCAGCAGAAAATGCATGCAGGCTTTCAGTGGTCTTCACAGGTCATCACCATCTCTGAAGCCATGAAAGGGGGGGTACAAATGCATTTAAAGTGCCTGGATCCCCCGCATGGCTCTGAGCTAAGTAGTGTGATCAATGACTTTCATGCACTACTGGAAGAGAGGTAAGTTCTCATAAGGCAAAATAAGGGTGCTATGATTGGGACAGGAAGTGGCTCCTAAAAAGAGAGAAACAAGTTTCTACATAATCCAAGGGTTCAAAATTCTTGCCATCTAATAAAGACAGAGACAAGTGGGAAATGTGGTACCATTTGATAAACATATGCTGCATGGTATTGGAAAGCCATTTAGTAGTCGTGGCAGGAAGAACCTTAAGAGAAAAAGACCACAGAGCCAAGGAGCTATGTATACAAACTGCCAAAGAAAGGAGCATTCCAGGTAAGGGATCAACCTTTGCACAGGACATGGGGTAATGGGTCTGTCTCTGTTCAGGGAATATCAGAAGTCCAGGATAGCTGGAATAGAACAAAGGGGCAGGGATGGTTGTTAGGGCAGAAATGTAGGAGAGAAAAGAGAAAAAGTTGGGAGCTGTGTTAGTTTCCTAGGGCAGTCATAATAAAGTAACATGAAACTGGTGATTGAAACAACAGAAATTTATTATCTCCTAGGTCTAGAGGCTGGAAGTTTGAAAACTCTGTGACACAGGACTGACTGGTGAGGGGGTCTATCCCAGGCCTCTCCCATAGGTGGCTGCCCACGAGTGTAACCTCACTCTATCTTCATACCATTCTCTCTCTGTGCATGTCTGTCTCCATGCCCAAGTTTCCCATTTGTAAGCATACCAGTCATATTGGATGAGGGCTCACCTAAAGGCTGCATTTTGATTTTATTAATCCTGTAAAGCCTATTTCCAAATAAGATCACATTTTGAGATGCTGGGGATCAGGACTTCAATGTATGCACTTTGAGGGGATAATTCAACACATAAGGAAGGAAAGGTCATGAAGGAAAGATCTCATTGTGTTGAAAAGTGTGAACTCATCTTTAAAACACGGGAGCATTACTGAAGACTTCTTAAGCTAGGAAGTGTTGCATGAGCCTTCACGTTTTAGGAACATGACTGGCTGTGATGCACAGTAAGTGACGAGGTCATGGGTAAGGCAGCCCAGTAAATTTTTATGAATTAGTTTGATGAATCATTCTATCATGTTCTTATTCTATTGACACAAGAATGTAAAGAAAGATGAGTACGCAAACGTACAAGATCTGGTATATGAAGAAAGATAGGGTAGGAAGAGGAGCAAGAAGGAAGGTAGTGACTTGAGAGCATGTTACATTAACTCAGACAAGAGGCAGAGAGTGGCCTTAACTAAGAGAGTTGAGGCAGAAGTGAAAACATTATGGTAGATATATTAGCTTTCTATCCACATTCCCTAGGGTTTTCTAGGAGAACAGAATATATATATATATATATATATATATATATATATATCATATATATTTAACAAGATCAGAGAGGAGATATTCTACAAGAGTCATCTGTACCTGGAGTACTAGAGGATCTAAGTGCTCAGTCCAAGAAATTGGAAGCCTCAGAACAAGAGGAATCAAGGATGCAGCATTGGTTGGAGACTGAAGCACTAGAACCTTCCTGGGGAGTCTGTGCTGTGATTCTGCGCTGAAAAGCTTAGGAAGGTGGAGTCTGAGGTCCACAGGCAATTGCAGCGCAAGAGATAGGCCCATTCAAGAATATAAACAGACTTCCTCTTCCTTTCCCCTTTTGTACCATCCAGGGTCCAAGCCTACTGCATGGCTCCACCCACACGATCAGGGTGGGTCTTCCTCCCTGCAGTTTACTGGCCTACAAGTCAGTCAGCTCTGCCAACACCTCCAGAGACTCATCTGGAAGTACCCAGTCACGGTGGCACTCAAGGTTAACTATCACGCAATCACAAAATACCTGAAACAGGTTTTTTGGATATTTTGCTTTGCTTTGCTTTGCTTTGCTTTGCTTTGCTTTGCTTTGCTTTGCTTTGCTTTGTTATGTTGTTTTGTTTTGGGATATGTGTGTGTGTGTGTGTGTGTGTGTTTCTTTTTTTGGTCTTTTTGAGACAGGGTCTCACTATGCAGTTCAGGCTGCACTTGAAGTCACTTTGTAGCTCAGGCTGGTGTCAAACTCACAATGATCCTCCTGCCTCAGCCTCCCAAGACCTGGGTTTACAGGTGTGCACCACCACACCTGGCTGAAATAGGCTATTTATGAAAAGAAAAGTTTGATTTAACTCAAAGTTTCAGAATATAGCACAGCCTTGTGAGTTACCCAATGATTATCACAAACTAGGGAGGAGGAAGGGAGGGAAGGAGAGATATTGGGGCACAGGAAAAGAGGATGAGAGAGGGCAGAAGAGACAGAAGGAAAAGGAGAGAAGGAGAGGAGAGGGAAAAGAAGGGAAGGGGAGGGGAGTGGAAAAGAATCAGAGTCCCACATCCTCACTGAGGTTACTTCCTCAGTGACCTAAAAACCTCTTACAAAGGATATTGGCAAAGAAGAATGGTGGCTGGAAACCCAGGCAGAAAACTAGGAGAAGGTCACATTCTTAACACCAAAGCAGGAGAAAGTTTCAGCAGAATAGGAGTCTTCATTTCTGAATTCCACTAAGACAACAACCAAAAATGTTCTTTTGATCTAATAAAAAGGAAATGGTTGATAAGCAAGACGAAAGCAATTTGGAAGTGAGGCCACACGGGCACAGACTAAAGAACCAGAAGCAAGTGAAGTGGAAGCAATGAATCCAGAGATGTCTTTCAAGGAGGAAGACACACAAGGCCACAGCAGAGAGCCAAACATTTAAAGGATGCTCAAGAGACCAGAAATCTGAGCTGGTTTAAATGCTAATGAGAATTAAGTCATATAAAAAGGAGAAAGTGATAGAGAATAAATTCCAGGCTCGTTTGCCTTTGGGAAGAAGAAAACTGCTGTGGTGGGAAATAAGGTAGAAACTGAGTATAAATGCAGGTAAGTGTACAGGTGGGCCAGGTACAGTGGCAGAACAATGACAGAGTTCTCAGATGGCGTCTTCTGTCTTATACTGAAAACAAGGTAGATACGGTGCTCCTCTACGGGGTAGAAGAGATGTGTGTGATAGAAATGTTAATAAAGGCAGGAAAAAGCTGAAGCAAGAGCTGTGGGTAACACGGAAGAGGACTGATCATGCCTGGGCGGAGTTGGAAAAGAGGCTGGAAATCAAGTTCTCCGCATAATTGGTGGACTTAGCGTAAACCATGCCCATAGCACAGCTGTGCAGACACAAAAGGCAGAGGGGTCAGTTGAGCCAAGTGTAGGATGTTGCAGACATAGAATAAAAGTGAGAGAATAGAACTGAGTGACTTGGGCTTGACTAAAGAGGAGGTAAAAGGATGGATTGTGGGATGTACACTGTATTATCCTAGGGAAAGAAGTAAAGTTTGCACATAGAAATCAGGCCAATCAAGAAACTAGACATGGACCAAGTATTGACATAATACTACTGCTGCTAATATGATTATACTACTCTTATTATCACAACAATGTAAAAGAGTATCCATGTTTGCAATTCAGTGGAGATGAACATGAATCCCTCAGTAATGGTTCAAAGTCCCCCAAATGCATATATTAACCAATGTCCAACTTACTATGTGAAAATATACTAACAGCCCCAAATGTCTTGGATACACATGTGTTTTGGTAAAGGTATGAGAGATCCACTGATCCCATATGCTGTTTTAGTTTCAGTGAGACTGAATCAGAACAGTTTATTCTTGGAGACAAGAGAATCCAATAGAACAAAATGAGTTGTTTGGAAATGGGCCTTGGCGCCTCCTGAACTCCAGGTTGGGAATTTGGTATCGCAGCTGCAAAGAAGGAAGTTTGAGGACTTTCCACCTATTACAGCTGGCAGTAGAAGGTGTGGGCTCTCACTCCCCTGTGCCCTACTCAAGCAAACTCCCTCCTACCAGAGAAAGCATGGACTCCCAGGTGGCAGAGACCTGTTAGTCATGGAGTGACATGACCACCTAGCATAAAGTGTGAAATCCTATGCTTCTGCTAGGCAGGCAAACCCGGGCAGGATTTGAGCCCTCCACACTTCTGCTATGTATCAAATTAGTGAGATTCACATAGCCACTTTCCTGGGGGTTAACAAGGGCAAAGTTCATTTGGAGTGACCGTGTCCCTTAGCATCTAGAGCACAATGCTTTTGTGGGAGACAAGTGTTAAAGCCAACAAGTGACCAATACAACAGGCATATCCAGGACCTTGCTAGGTAAACTAGTGCTATGACTTCAGTAAATATGAGCTACCTGAGGGGCCTAGAACTCACTTATGCTTTTGTGCATCTTCAAATATTGAGTGGACAAGGGGAAAGGGCCTAAGGCACCAGTTGCATCACTTTCTGGCATTAAGATAATTTAAGTGGCAAATTCATTCCTTGCCTGCCACCTACTTCTCCCAGAAAGGTCTCTTCTACTTTAACTCTTAAGTCAAGAGCTTGTCTCTTCTCAAGATCTCTGGAACCCATATTAAAATAGATCCACCCTTGTTCAACATTCACTGCAGTAAGAAATATTTGGAGAAGCATCCTATATTGATCTGGGCAATTGCAGTACCCTTTGGACAATGAAGAACTATTTATCTTGCCTCTCCATAATTGAGGGAGTCACTAAAGTAAGAAAACTCCATAGTAATAAAAATCTTCTCCAAAACAGAACATTAGCACTTAAGACTTATGAGGCAGCTTCCTATGTTGATAACATTTATTTAGTGTATACTATGCAACTGGCCCAGTGCTAAATAAGCAAATTCTACATACAGTTTCTCATTTAACTTTCTCAATTCTGGGAATTAGATTCTACTGTAACCTCCATCTTTTTAAATGGAGAAAGTCAAACAATTTTCCCAAGCACAAGCAGTAAATGGAAAAGCCAAGAAAGTCTAACTTTGTTACATACACTACTCATGCTTCACTGGTTGGTGGAGCAAGGGTTTCAGAGGACTATGTCTGAATTTCAGATTCTGCAGGAAAAGAGCTCCAGGGGAAGACCCAGGTATGCTTTGGTGGTGATTAGCTAAAATGATACACATGTGAAAGTCACTGGGATCAACAAGGCTTTACACCACCAGCGTGTTGTGTGCTCAGCCACGTAGACATCAATATAGTACAAGACAGAAGCAGGGTGCAGAGTGCCAAAAGAGGGCAAGACAAACTTAAAATCTGTCAAGGCGTGAGAAAGAACTGGGAAATATGAAGACGACAAGAAGAAAGGACGGAGGTGTAGGGCCTAACAGTCCCACCATCCCATTTCCACTAGAGGTTGCTGCAGAAGTGCTTCAAAACCCATTGCAGATGCAGGAATTTTGGTGTGCCTATTAGGGCCAAGAGGAAGTCTGGAGTGGAAGAATCAGTGAGAGTTTGGACCAGTAGAGATGGGTCACAGAGCAACACGTGGACGAAAGTACGGGAGACAACATAGGATCTGTTGAAGTTGTAGCTTGGGAAAGGACTAAGAATATCAGAGGTAACAGCCATGTCAACTTTACCTAGGCAAGGCACAAGGCTACAGAAAGAATAAGTTGTCTGTTAGCTGATGATAGTAAAGGAGAAGCTACTCACTGAGAATTAACCTCAACCGCAGTAGATTGTATTTCTGAGGGAGTCCAAGTCTGGTGGGCAGCCAATGGAAAAGAGAGGAGAGAGAAAAAGTGGGGGTGAAAGAAACATGGATTTGAAATCTATTGCCATTACTCAGACAACTTACAACAAACTGAGCCCATGTTCTAGGCCTTATTTTCATTACCAGGAAAATTGAGTGAATAATCATGCCTATCTCACAAATTTATGGTACAGATTTCTTGGATAATATTTCCAAAGGATTTTGCCAAGTTCTCGACACATAGTAAATAAAGATCTTATCTCTTATTATTTACAATTTACAACAAGAAATTGAAAGGGCTATGTCAGAAGAAATACAGTGTGATATTGAGGTATACAGTGGGGGCAATAACGCATTTGGGGAAGTGTGGTAGGGAAAGTTTCCTAGCCGTTTAGCACAAGACAGATGAAAAATAAACAATTTCTGTCAGAGGAATTCACCTGTGTGAAGACCAAACACAAGGTATATTGTAAAAAGCTGACAATTTCAAGACAGGTGGAGAAGAGGACAGTATCTCAGCCACGCTTGAAGGAGGCAAGAACTGGAGCAAGCAGAGGGAGTCTCCAGACACAAAAATGACCACACAGTGAGTAAGATGGGCAGATTCAGAGACAGTCAATAGGCGTTAGTGGAAACCAAATGACTTAGACCCTGTTAGAACAGGAGAGATGGGGAGTGTCTTAGTTACTTTGTACTCATTCCTGGGACAAAATACTTGACACCTAAAATGAAGGAAGGAAAGCTTTACTTCTTACGGGTGGGAAGTTTCAGTCCGTACGCAGCTGGTCCTGAGGCAACATTGGTCACATCCCTAATTCATGAGGCTTGGAGGTGTATGACATAAACCATGACAGGGAGCATGATTGAAAAGAGCAGAAAGGAGAGTCTAAAAAGTGACTGTTATCCCTATTTATCAGTTCTTCCTACACAGCCTATCAAACAGTACATACTCAACAGAGATCTCTTCAAATAGAATATGTAATAGTGTCTTGCAATGGTCTTTCTGCCCTCTGCATCTGTGTTTTGACACATGAGATTCTGATAATCAATCAACAGAATATCCCTTTGCTCATCCACTTCCCTAAGTATTTTCACTCCTTGCCCCAGCCATTTATCTTATCTGCACCGTCAAACTTATAAGGGAAGACACCTAGGGGAAGAGTGTCTCAGGTTAGCATGCTAGTAAGGCAGAAGATTTCCTAATGGAAGAGGATATGCTATGTTCAGGCAAATATACAGAACTGAGCCAGCCTTAGAGGGCCTGCTCAATATCTACTGAAGGAGATTTCTGCACTTCACGGAGTGTAGACCTTCTGGAGCACCTTTAACAGGTGCAGATGAGTTACTTACTGCCTAGAATGGCTTGGAACCTAGAGAACCATCTCCTAGGTAGCACTCTTGAGAACCATCAACTGGTGTCAGGTGGAAGGGAAAGATCCGTGAAAAATATCTTGTGGTCTGTGATGAGAGTACATGCAACTGTAACCTCCAGAAATGGCACGGGTCCATCGACTTCTGAGCAAATCATACCAAAGAAGAAAGACACAAATTGCCACTCTTTAGCCATGTTACCTCATATGACACATCCTAGCTCCCTGTGTAACCTGAGTTCCAACCAGGGAAAAGGAAATAATTCCCAAATGCCTAAAACTGTGTTTCTGCTGCTCAAGGGAATCATTCGCAGAATACAAAGTTCAGTTATGAAAAATATAACCACGGTTGTAAATTGAGGTCTCAGCCTAAAATTCCTTCTCACTCTGAATGTTACACATTTCCCTCTCGAACTTGTCATGTATTTGTTCCTTTTATTGTACTATCATACTGTACCTTTTTATTTATTAATACATTGTTATACTTTCTTTTCATATTATGCTAATACTTGTATCAATGTATTCCTCCATGTTTTTGCCATTGATTTGATATTTTTGCCCTTTTCAAACATCATTAGATGAACACTTAATTCCTTTTTTTCTAATAATACAGAAAATTTTTTAGACTTATGAATTTTCTTCAGAGTGCAGTTTTAAGATAAAACTATGGAAAAAAATGAGTAGGGCCAGGGATTTAGCTATGTGGCACAAGCACCTGCCTGGCAAGCACAAGATCATGAGTTCAATCCCCAGTACTCCCACAAAAAAGACAAAACTATGGGATTCTAAATATTATTTACAAGTAGTGCATGGTGGTGCATGCATGTAATCCCAGCACTTGGGAGGCTGAAGCAGAAGAATCATTGTGAGACCAGCCTGGGTTTCAAAGTGAGCTCAAGGCCAGCCTGACCTGCATAGCGAGACCCCGTCTCAAAAAGACACACACACACACACACACACACATATAATCATTAATTATACTTTAGATTTTCTCTTTGATATACAAGATAGCTTAGAAGACTGCTTTATAATGTAAGTTTAAGCTTTTATTTGTTAATTTTATGTTAACACTAATTTTAAATTATAATAATTGCCCAGAAGAGTACACACATTATAAGTGTAGAGCCTGGTGGAATTTTTACAAAATGCATATATTCAGTGTGACCTCCCCTTAGATAAAGAATTAGGACATTTCTATTATTAGAACCATGGAAACTCCATGAAGGTCCCCAGAACTACTGCACCCTTCCAAACCTCCTTCCAGGTTAGCCATACCCCAACTTCTATTACTATTAATTTGTTGTATTTGTGTTTGAGCTTTATGCAAAAAAATCAGGTATTATACACTCAAGGGGACCTGATTTTTTGGTTTCATCTTGTTTGTGAGACTTACTCATGTTTTTATTTAATATTAAGTGAAGAATTTATGGATTCATTTTGCTTGCAGTATTGTATTCCATTGTATAAACATACTCCCATTTTTTTTATGGAAAAATGTAAAACAAAATTTCATACCAAAATAATAGTAGAATAATAATAGTTAATACATTATATGTTGTTATCTTTAAAGTAGTTTCTCAGTGCACAAGATATAAGCATAAAAATTTCTCCCATTAATATTAGCACAAACCTTCATTTTTAATGAACTAAGAGACACTAATAGTATAACTGAATTCATTTTTTTTGTTTTACCTACTGTCCTTTCCCTTTTCCCCCATTGTAGTTGCCTTTTCCTTTCAAACAATTTCTTCCCGTTTTGCAATATCTACTGTACGTGTTAGACTTTGTCTACCTTTTCAGTTTCTCATGCCAGGGAGACAATATGATGTTTACACATATGAGTCTGACTTATTTCACTTGTGAATATGGTCTTGAGTTGCATCCATTTACTATGTAAGTCTCAAGTTTATCTTTCTTTATGGTTGAGTAGTATTTCATCATATAGAAATATCATATCTTTTTAAATCATTCCTTCTTTGATGGGCATTTGGGTTGTTTCCAAGATTTAGCTATTACAAATTGTGCTGCTGTAAACATGGGTACACATATATCACTGTGGCATGATGTTTTTAATTATGCTGGGAAGATATCCAGAAACAGACTAGCTGGGTGGAATGGGACCTTTAATTCTAGTTTTTTAAGGAATCTCCACACTGATTTCCACCGTGGTTGCACCAGTCCACATTCATAGTCCAACACCAACCACCAACAATAAATAAGCGTTCCTTTCTTCCCCACAGCCGCCTCTTCCAGCATTTGTTATTTGTTGATTTCTTGATGATAGTGATTTTTTTCAGGGTGAGATGGAATCTCAGCATTGTTTTAATTTGTGTCTCTTGAATGACTAGTGATGTTGAACATTTGTTTCATATATTTATTTGCCATTTTTATTTATTCATCTGAGAAGCATATATTCATGTCAGATGCCTATTTTTAGATTGGGTCTTTGAATTTGGGGGGTCTGATATTTTGAATTCTTTATATGTTCTAGATATAATTCCTTTGTCTAAGAGACAATTGGCCAAAAATTTTCCCACTCTGTGGGTTGTCTTTTCATTTTGTCATATACCACCATTTACTTTATTGTCAGTAAACATTCCAATCGCTACCAATTTTTTGGTATTGCAAATATTGGCACATGCTTTTTGAGACAAATATGTACACAATTCTGTTTACCTTGTGTTATGGCTCGTGTCTGGTGGTCCCCTAAAAGCTGCATGCAGTCATGGGGGCAGGCTTCTAGAGTTTGTGACTGATTCATAGTCCAATGCTGAGATTATGGGTATGAGTACCACAGTCACCCTAGGGTACATGTAGCCGATGTACAATATGAGGGATAGAGAGAGTCTTCTCTCACACGCCTCCCTTTTTGCTCTTGTTGCTTTTGCCACATTCTTCCACCATGAACTGTAGCCCTCTGCCATGAACCACCCTGCCTTGGAGCCAGCAGATTATGGATTGAAACTTCCACAAACGGTGAGCTAAATAAACCTTTCCTCCTTTAACTTTGTGTGTTGAGTATTTTGTCCCAGCAATGAGAAAAAATAACCAAGAAACCATATAAAATTTCTAGGTCTTAAAGTGTGCATATTGCCCAGCTTTAGCAGATACCTGACATTATTCTCTAAAGTCCTTATTTTGATTTCACTCACAGCACAATATGTAAGAATTCCACTTTTGCTTCCTTCTCACCAAGACTTGATTTAAGTAGTCTTTTTCCATTTTAGACATTCTGTGGGTATGAGATGCTATTTCACTGTAATATGAACTGGCATATATTGGGTGGTTAATAAGGCTCAACAACTTCTCATCATTTTAGTCCTTTACATAGACTCCGGAAAAGTGCCTATTTAAGTCTCATGTTCATTTTTTGCTTGGGTTTCCTTCCATGTTTCTACTGATTTGTTGTAGTTTGTCTACATCGTGGAGTCAAGTTCTTTGACAGTCACATGCGTTACATTCTGTGTTGAGGATGGTTTTCACCTTCTCTTGATGGTGTCACCCAGCAAACCAAAGATCTTAAATGTTAAGTAGTCCAGTTCATCAATATTACCTTTAAGGTTAGAGTTTTTGTTGTTATGTTAAGAAATAATTTTCTACCAAAGGAACTTGAAAAAATACCCTCCCTGAAAGTTTTACTTCTTTATTTATTTATTTTGAGACAAGATCTTGAGTATAGCACTGGATGGCCTAGCGTTCACTGTGTAACCCAGACTGACCTCAAAATCACATGATTCTCTTGTCTCTCTTCCTCCTGAGTACTAGGATTATGGTTATATATCACCATGCCCAATGCAGTTCTCCCATTTTAAAGTCCTATTTCACTGGGACAAATAATTTTGGCTAGGACTTTTTTCAGAAAGAAAGGATGATCAATAAATCTCCCCAGTTATTACATCCCTAGAAATGACTTCCTTTTGCCCTACTTGGTGAATATGAGGCCAGATGTAGAGTTTTGAGTTGCACTTAAGTTACAATCCATTTCCATTGAGCTTTGTGAATATAGCTCCAAATTTAATTGGCAATGGGCATAAGATGAATTGCCTTCTGTTTTCTAGACATGAACTTTTTTCATATATATATATATATATATATATATATATATATATGGATCTATCTTTGAATTTCAGAGGTTTAATCAAAGTATAGCTAAGGCTCCTCCACCAGGAATATTTTCTGGCACTTGGTAATTAATTTAGACTTGAGCCTTTCTTCAACTCGGCAAAATATTTTTCTAGTATTTTTATGCTTATTTCTTCTTCATCACTAGCTCTGGAAAGTCTATTACATGTTTTTTTGGAATGTTCTGAAAAAAATATTCCATGTCTCTTCTCTTTCTTCATCATTTCACTGCATGAGCTACTTTTTCGTTTTGAATTCTGGAAGCACTCTTCTAGCCATCTTTTAATGTATTAATTCCAGTTTGGAGTGTGCCAAATCTGTGATTTCCTGCCTCTGTGGAGTTTCATTAGTTTGGAAGTCATGTGTTTTTTATCCAAGAGCTCTTTCTTGTTTAATGTGGCTCTTTTTCATGGCAACAAGCTCCTGTTATGCTAAAACAATGTTCTCTCAGACCTTACTAAGACTACAAAATGGAATGAAAAAATGTATTTCCCTTACTTCCTGTGGAGGAATTCTTTGGCTGAAGGCCATCTTTTCATGATTTTCAGGTTAGTCTCCCTATTTTATGCAAGGAATATTCTGTAACAAAAGCACAGATATATATACATGCATAAACATATCTGTGTATATATCTATGTATACATACACATATTAGATAAATCTCCATTCATACAGATGTACATATATATTTGTATTTTTCATTTATTATTAATTTTTAATTGTAAAGTTATATTTACTTTAAAATTAACTGATACATAAAAACATAAAAATTGTACACTTAATGGGAAAACACATGATTTTTATATACATTGTATATAAGTACAAATATTTGATGTAGAAAAACCTAAGTTTAAGTCCAGTTCTGGCATTTGAATGATGATTCACCTAAATTGTCTGAGCTTTGATTTGTGAGATGGAAATAATAAAACCCTCATGTAAGAGTTTAAGGATTCAATAAGATAATGTCAGTCATGGGACTTACAGTAAGTAGTTCTTGGCTAAATGGTTCATTATTACCACTACTGTCATCATCATCTCTGATCATCATCACTATTATATTAAATCATTGAATTTTTTTTGTTTGTTCTGTTTCACATAAGAGTTCTGAATAGTCTGAATCTGGTGGCTGAGGTAGTGAGAGAGGTCATTTGTCAGACACGGCATAGGTCTTCATTTAATTTCCCCCTAGACGTAGAAAAATTTGCCTGGCCAGTCTTCCCCTCACTCAGAAACCACCTGTACCATTATTTGCCAAGATTGTAAATGGGATTCTTCATTTCCATGAGTGACACAGAATGCAAATTAAAACTGTAGAAAGAAATGAGCCTAAACTACTGGTTTTAGTTATCATTCTAGCACCAAAAGTTGAAGGTACAGCTTACTTCAAATAAAAAAAATGAACAAATAAACAATGTGAGTAAAAAAAATAGTTGAATATTTATAATCTTTGGGGATAAAGAAGCATTTTATTTTATTTTTATTTATTTATTTATTTTGGTGCTAGGGATCAAACTCACGACCTCACGTTTGCCAAGCAGGCACTTATGCCACTGAGCTAAACCCCCAGCCCCTAAAGAAGCGTTTTAAGGCATTAAACCAAAGACATGAAATATAAAGAAAAAAATGGATAGATTTGGCTACCTTAAAATGATAAAATTCTTGGAAGATAAAAATCAACATTACAGATTTAAAGAAGGAAAGACCAAATTAGAGAAAACATGTACCACAAGATACAGTAGCACTCCTATAATTAATGTGACTAAAGAGCTTTCCAAAATCAGTAAGAGAATGTAGAGCTTCACAATAGGAAAATGCGGGGAGGATGTGAAGAAGTAAATAATCAAAGAAAAAGTATCAATGGCCGTGAATCATGGGAAAATGTCAGTGCGAGAAAAAATAAATGCAAATAAAACATCACTATATTGCATTTACCATGCATTTAGCCAGCAAGATTATAAAAGAGTTAATCTTCAGTTTAGGTCCGGGTGTAGGTACAATGACACATTTAAACGTTGCAAAGTGTCTCCATATTTTATCTGGAGGATAACTTGGTAATAGGAAACATGAAGCTTGGCAACATGCACTTTAATGTAGAAATTTTAGCTCTTTAATTTGGATCTTAAGTCAATAAATATATTTTCAAAGTTTTACCCACTAACATGTTGATCACAGAGATATTCAGACTAAAAGAAGACAAAAAAGAACACACTGACCTAACAAGAATACCACTCCAGTTTTCAAATATTTTAAGAAATTCAGTGTTATCTTGGTTAGAATGAATGATTGGTTTTCAGTTTTTAAAATTTATCTGATATTTCCAAAGTTTTCCTTGGTATCATTAATATATATGCACATTTTAATCTAAACACATATACCATTCTGTTAGCTCTTATATATTAACATGTTATTAATAATTTTACATCTATTCCTGTAAATGATAAAATGATAATGGTGTGTGTGTGTGTGTGTGTGTGTGTGTGTGTGTGAGTGTGTGTAAGTGTGTGTGCTGCCTTTATTGGTTTTGATAACATCATTAGGGCAATTTCATGAGTTAGGATGCTCTCTTTTATCTCTGTACTTTGGAACACTTTAAACAGCAGAAAAAAAAAACATTTCATTTCCTTGAAGCTTTCACCAGAACTTTCCATAAAACCATTTGGAAGATGGGGGTGGTGATGCGTGTCTGTAATCATTTGGGAGGCTGAGGTAGGAGGATTGCTGTGAGTTCGAGGCCAGATTGTGCTACATAGGGATACTCTTAAAAAAAAAATACACGTCTTTTTTTTGGTACTTGGGCTCAAACTCGCGACCACGTGCTTGTAAGGCAGGCACTTATGCCTCTGAGCCAAATCCCCCCCAAAATATACACTTCGAGCCTGACAACTTTTTGTGTGTTTGTGGGGGTGGCCAATTACTTTTTTTTGAACTTTGTTTATCCTTACCAAGAATTTCAGGGTTCTTCTGCGTTCTTGGTCCGCTCAAACTTCCCACTTATTTTTGAAACACCTGTACCAATTTGTATTTCCCTAAGAATAAAGAGCTTATTTCAAAATAAGTAAACATAAAATTGCAAATATATCTTTGTATATATGTATATTTTTGTATATTGTATTTTTGCATCTATGTTTAAATCCTTTTCCTCGCTTTTGACATTTTGTTTCAGTTTTTCTTTTTTCCTTTCCTTAGATGTATTAACTTTTTCCTTTTAAAAATAGCCAGTTATCTTTCTGCCTTCACATCCAGAGTGCTAATTACAGGCACACACCACTATGCTTGGCTAACGGAACCACTCTTAAGACTTCTGTACTTAAAAGTGGCATAAATCATTTCTGGGCATAGTTGTTTAAAAAAGAATATCCCATCACTGATCTTGACCTCAGCAACGAGGTAGAGTATGATTCCTTTCCATAGAGATAGGCACTGAAACATATGGGCAACGATATACTCTATGTCCACACCAAATAATTTCCTTCTTTCTCTCTCCATTCCATCTCACCCAACAGCAACTCCCACACCACACAGCCTTTGAATTAAGTACGCAGGCTTCATGGCAGGCAGTTATTCTTACAACCTGGTCTTCTTTAAAAACTCTATTCTCCAACATATGTTTCCGAAATTTGGTTAAAAAGATCAAAAGAGGAGATTTAGCATCTCTGTCTCTTTTTCCTGTCATTCCTTCCCTGGGGTAGGAAACAAAAATACACTGGTGACTGTTAAGCCTATAAATTGTGACTAAGGAACTAGATTTTAAGAGTTAATTTCATTCAATTTAAATTTCAACAGCCACGTGATCAGAGGCTACTTGTAAAGGATAATGTAAGTCTAAATATTATCATACGTTGCTAAACATCAAATAGTGTGCTTAGCATCTCACTACTATCTGTGCAGATAAAAATCATGTGGTGCCATGGGTTTTGAAATTTTAAAATGAAAATAACCTCACTTTGTATAAACATTATATTGACGTTATAGGCATATGCAGTGAGTTAAAAGCAAATAATGCCTTCACTTGTTAATTGGCTGGAGCTGCATGACCTAATAAGCAGAAGCTAAATTCACAA
This sequence comes from Dolichotis patagonum, assembly GCA_004027295.1. Lineage (NCBI taxonomy): Eukaryota > Metazoa > Chordata > Mammalia > Rodentia > Caviidae > Dolichotis > Dolichotis patagonum. Next base: position 28,209 of record PVJX010000197.1, on the reverse strand, counting down.
TTAATTAAGAATTTCATGTTCATTCAGGCAAGACATGCCTCAAACCATCTTTTGCTCAGCTGGCCAGCAAGGTACTGAGAACCATATTTAGGACATCTTGTGACTATAGTCAACATATGTAAAATATTTAATTTTGAAAAAGTCCTTTCATCTACTAGAATAGAGGTTCTATCATAGAATAAGATCTTTTACTATTATGCTAATTATATTTGTTGTAAATAGATATGATATATTGTATTTCAGAGTGATGTATATGCGATTTGATTATTGGTAGTTTAACAGTTTTCTGTCTTTGCTATCTATCGAGTAGCATTATTTTTCTATTTGAAAAGAGGAAACAAGCTTATAGAGATCAGGCAATTTTCCTAAGATTTTGTAACAGGTACGTGGAAATGTAATATAGGAAATGATATCTATTTGACCCAAAGCCCCGACTACCCTATGATGTATATACACGATACTGCTCTTATTTGGTACACGGTGACATCTAACTGTAATCATCCACCTTGTCCTAAGGTTAGCCTTGAAGAACGCCACCAATGACAATATAATGGTGGCATGTAGGAAGCTCGGGGCTGCCAAAGTTGATGTTCTTGGTCTTCTGGGGGTGGAAGGGAAATGGGAAACGCTGGCATTGGAATCTAAGCCATGCAAGAATGCTGCCCCAGTCAGCGTGGGCCGGCAGACGCCATGTCCCTATGATTCTATTCTTTTATGTTGACTTCTGCTTATTTGGTGAAAATTAAGAAGGACATATCTGGGATGCACGCACTCCCTGGTTTCCTATGGGCTGTCAATCCCTGTGCCTGCCCCAAGCTTAACCTTGCACCTCAACATGAATCAGGTGACTTTATACTATTAAATGAGCCTCCAGCTGTGTCTTCCTGCGGTGAATTCAGAACAGTTGTGGCTCACATTCCACTTAAAGGCCATAGGTGACAGATGCTCACTAGTTTTATTTGCTGTTGCATTTTTTTGGTTTCATTTTGTTATTTTTTAAAACAGGAAAACATTTTTCTTTACTAGAATAACGCTAAAGTGCAAAGCCGGGGGCGACGACGCTGCCTTCTCCCACTCCCTGCAAACTTTGGACAGAGGGAAGGTGGGCACGAAGTGGAGAACTACAAGTCCCAGCATGCATAGCGCTCTCCGCACAGGCGCACGGAGACCCCCGGCCAGCCAGCCAGCCAGCCAGCCTGCGGAGACTCCCCGGTCCGCGCGCGGGGCTGAGGCTGGGGCCGGGGCTGGAGCTGGGGGCTGCAGCCTGAGGCGACCAAGCCGGCGCCGAGGCGGCCCGGGGCGTTGCTATGAGGGGTCCGCGACGTGCATGAGGAGGATGAAGCAGGAGGCGGCGCGGCAGCAGGAGGAGTAGGCTGTGGTGCCCCCGGCAGGGAGCCGTGCGCGGGCCAACGGCTCCCGGAGGCTCCGCAGTGCTGCCGCCGCCGTCGCCCCGGAGGCTCCGCGCGGGAGCCATGTAACCCCGCGGCGGGCTCCGGGCTGCTCCGTCCTTCCCCAGCTCGCGGGCTAGCGCGGCAGCGGGGCCACGATGAAGAAGCAGTTCAACCGCATGCGCCAGCTGGCCAACCAGACGGTGGGCAGGTAGGTCACCCGCTGGCCGCCGCGGCCGGTGCGCGCCTGCGAGGCTGCATCCGCGCGGGGCGCACAGGTGCCAGAGCTCGCCGGCCTCCCTGCCCTGCTCGCCGTCCCTGCCCCTGCGCCGCCCCCAGCTGGGCTCCGCAGGCTGGCGCGACCCCCTCGGTCTGGAGTTGCAGGACCCTGGAGCTCCCCTCGCACGCTGCCTGCTGGTCGCGGCGGTGGTTGCCAAGCGCAATGTGTGACGCATCCTTTACCTGCGTCCCCAGCTGCCCCTTCACCTCGTCCTCCCTGCCTTTTGCCTGGACGCCCTGCTCCCTCTGGCCTTGTATCTTCCTGGAAACAGGTGTTTGCTCTGAAGGGCCTCAGGCAGCCGAGCCGCAGTTGATCTCCAGAGATCCCTTCCCTCACCTGACCCTGCGTCCAGTTCGGGGTTGCATTGGAGTCCAGGGGAAGTGTCGGGCCTGTTGGGCCTGCCCCTCCCGCCGTGTTTGTTTTCAGGGACTATGACTGTACGAGATTCTGGATCACTTTCTTGGCCGGGTTCCCCTAAGCCTTTGCTGGTGGGGAGAGGATGGCGGGGACGGGGGCGGAGGAGTAGTGGGCAGAGTGGAAGGGAATGGAAGGTGCTGGTGGCCTGGCGCTGCCTTCGATTGATCTCAGTGGAGGGAGGGAGGGAGAGAGGCTGGCTGCGAAAAAGGAGGTCCAACTCCTTTGGCAGCTGAGATAAGCGGAGCATCGCAGCCAGGTGGGGATGGGGACCGAGGTGCTACTGCCTAGAACAGCTAGGCCCCGAAGCATCTGGAAGACCCAGCCTGCGTTCATCGTTGTGAAAATGAGCGACACTGGGGCCAGAGTTTCCAGGAGTGGTTGCGCGCGGTGCCAGGATCTGTTAAGGTTACATAAGGATTCTGGTGGGGTCTTTCCCAGAGCTAAGCTAGACATTTTCTGAGCAGAGAATGTTATTTGGTAGAGGGGATTTTTCATAGCTTCTGCCCCAAGGGAAGGATTTCGTGTGCCTGCTGTGGCAAAGGAATTCAGGCGTGCAGTTCTAAAGCAGCCCTAAAGCAAAGAGCCCAGCCCAGGGTGCAATTCAAGTACAAGCTCAACACCTTGAGTGGAGCAAGTGTTCTCCACTAGGTTTACCAAGAAACCAAATACCTTTCTTGAATGGGGAGTGGCGCTTAAACAGGTACCTGGTAGGGTGGGGTGGGGACTTCTTGGGGAGTAAGTGCCACCTAAACTCCCAGCTAAGCACACTGCCCCAGTTACAGTGGGCATTTGAGGGCAGGGGATGCCGTGGCTTCTCATGCTTCCAGGCACTCCAGATGGTTTCCAAGTAACAATGTCTAAAATTGACTTGGATTCGTTTTTCCTTCCCAAACACATGTGCTTTCACATGAGGGGGAATTTATGAATAGCAGAGTCAGATTAGCCCAGATTTCTGGCATGGTACTGCCATAAATATAGCCTTATGTGGACTGCCTTTGGTATGTTGGGTGCTGAGATAGTGTTTGTGTGTTACTGGTGGTTGAGCAGATGACCGGTTGACCAGTCTTGAATGTCTAGGCTCTCTGCATCACCCTGCAAGCTGGCATTGGTTATCCCATCAGACCAACCAAGTGCTCAGGAGGTCCCTGACTCTATGCTCAGGGTTCTGGATATATCCTGGCCCTGAAGTTTCAGCACAAGGCGAGACTCTAAATGTTTAGAGCTCTCTATGCTGTCTCTCTGGAACACAGTTCTGGCATTTTTTCACGACTTATTTTTAAGTGGTACAAGTTTTGAACTAGGAACATGGTACCTTATTTCTCAGCTCATTCACGGCATGAGAGAAGGTGGGGGGAATCGAATCTCAGCAAAGGTGGTCTTGTTTGTTGAAAGCTCGTTCTTACTAGTACAAAGTAACTGTTCATCAACTGTTCACCATGATGCTTACGAATTGTTGGGACTTGGCTAGATATTGTTGTGCGGATGGGTTTTGTTTCTATCAGATGGCACCTATTCTGTCATTCCTCAGGTAAAGTGACAGCCAGACTGTATCTATTTTGGTGAAATCTGGAGTGAACCTTTTACAGCACAAATCACTGCATGTTGCCCTGTGGCGTAGAAGCTTCCAATGGTGTCTTGTTCCTCTTAACATTCTTTACCTTGCCGGTGGTCTCCAAGTCCATACCCAGTTTGACCTCTCTGTTCTTATTCTGTTCTACCCTCAGGAATGAGCTATAGCTGCATGTTCTTCCTTGGATGCCTTGTAGATAATTGATGCTCATTGATACTTATTGCCAAGATTAAAAGTTTACAGTCTTGATTTGTGAAGGACCATGAAGGGGGTAGCATTTCCTTTACTCTATTGAGAAGGTTATGAGTTGTGATCCTGTATGTATGGGAGTCGAAGAGCCAGAATTGGCTTCTCATTTGCTGAAGTCATTGGAAACACATGGGATTGAAAGTCTGGTCTTTTTGACTTTAGATGTGGATTTATGAAAGCATTTGTAGAACTGCTTTAGCAAGCCGTGTATTTCTTGTCCTTGTGACAAGGAAGTGACAACTTCCCTTTCTCCGAGGGATGACTAGAGGTCGGCTTGGAAGTTGCCCTTTCTTGTGGCTCTTTACTTTGCTCCGCTGCTAGCAAATGGCTCAGGTCACTTGAGCAAGGTAGGGACCTCCGTACCTAAATGTGTTCTGATGAGCTATTGAAGTACTCTCACCCAAGGAGTAGAGAAGACTGCAGCAATTATAAGGAAAAGTTGATAAAACACACTGCGTTTAACTGGGAAAGGGTTTTATCTCTTCTTTGGTCTGTTTCTGCAGTCTGCACATTTCTTTGGCTCTGAACTTTCTGCCGTCAGTCTCTTTATTCTCATTTGTCCTATGGGAAGCACTTCTTGGCCACTGTGTACACCTAGTGGTTAGGCGCACAGGCTGTAGAGTGACACATTTGGACTGCTGCTTGGTAATCTGGAGCTCACCTCTCCGCGCATTAGTTTCCTTGTTTGTAAAATGGGTATAATAAGGATTATATGGTGGTTATTGTGGTAGTGATGATGGGGTTGCCTCTGAAGAGCAGTGCACACAATTTTCAGCACAAGGAAATAATAAATAGTATCTACAGATGTCTTTGGATAAGTGTAATAAAAATACTGTCAGATTGTATGTACTGTGACACACTTATGCTGATTCCATAAACATTTATTGAATGCCTACTATGTGCCAGTAGTCATTGGTCTGGTTCAAGGAACATTATAGTGCAGAGCAAATGCTCTGTTGCCTTGGAACCTGCATTATGAAGTCAGGGTGTGGTTATAATGGCAGTTGTGTTGGGATTTCAGATTTGCGAAATTATATGAATCATATTGGAATTCTTACACTTTTCCATTCATTTTCTCCTACTAGCTTTTAATCTTTTGGGGGGTAGGGACGTCTAGCCCAAGTTTAGCTTGTAGTATGTGCTCTGAAATCCTTTGGGTATTGTAAAGATCTATGTGTGATGGGTAGGGAGATCCTGGGAAGTAGTTCAAAGATGGGAAAAACGGATGCAATGCCTTTTCAGTTTTGTGATGGGAGTGGATGTCCAGACCAACGAAGAATAGCAGTATGGCTGGATTTTGGAAGGATAGAGCAAGATTTTTAAAAAGGATTGAGTTCATGCCTGATACATGGCAGTTTTTTTTTTTTAATCTTCTAGTGGTTGTGGTGGGAGGCATGCAGAAAGATACAGACTATTTTTCATTTGGTTTATATTGGGTGGATCAAAGCCCTGAGGTGAAATTAAGCAACCAAGGCAGCTACAAAGTGAAAGAGAAAAAAGGAAGAAGTAAAACTCACACTGTGAGCTGGTGAAGAGGGTTACTCTTTAGTCTGCACCGTGGGAGTCCCAGTGGTCCTCACCTCAGAAGGCTGTCAGAAAGTTGAGGGAGCCAGGCTCAAGGAAGGGCTCAGCGATACAGTAGTTAATGAATTTCATTGTTATGTGTTCTTCTGCTTGCCCGTTTAGTCTTCCAATATTAGTTTCCTTAAAATAAAGGGTTTCCTAGAGGTGGATTCCAACAGCCACTGTCCAGTGATGGCCTCAAATACTGCACTCTTGTGTGAGAACTGATGAAGTTCAAGGTATCTGGGAGTAGGCAAGTAGCTAGGCTGTGTGGGAGGGAGCAGGGATGGCTGGCTTGGTTGGCTTGTGTGGTTTCAGAGGCTGAGAGAGGTGGGCGATAACGTTTTGTCTCCAGAACCCTGTTCTCTGCTGCTGGCCTGCTCAGAGTGCAGGGGGCTGAGCTGGCTTGTCTGGGGCACCCCTTTGCAGGCATCAATGCTGCTGTGCGGCTCCCAGAACTGAGCTGCAGCGCCCCAGGCCTCAGTCAGGGTCCAGAGCGAGATGCTGAGGCTGCTACGGCCTCTGGGAGCACCGACACTGCAGACATGCTGCTCAGTCCAAAGCCGGGGAGGATCTTTCCTTGAAGGTTTCCTTGAGCCACTTCCCTGACCTTCAGTGGGCCTCCTGAGAGCCAGAACCGAATCAATAGGGCATAGGGAAAAGTCAGCACCAAATCCAAATTAGTCAGCAGACTTCTTCATTCCTGTCCTGCTCCTTCTCTGACTGTGATTTGAAATTGTCAAGAAACACAAGCCCTGCTGCAGTCTTTCTGCTAGTCTACCCGGGCCACCGAAATCCATACCGGTCACCCAGTGTTCTTGAGAGTTTTGCAAGCACAGACCTTTCCTCCCACTGAGGTGTGTCTGTGTGGCAGGTAGCAGACTGTAGTAACCCCATGCTAGCAAATTTGGAAAGAACAGCTTTTGCTCTTGTCTTCTAAGCTTTTTTCTGTGCAGGTCCTCTGGGTTTCACTGTCTGCTGAGTTGCTCTCTAGCAGTCTGCATGAGGCTCCCTTGATTTCTTGCAGAATTCTCTTATTTCCAGACCTGCAAGTCATTGAGGGAAGCAGTCCTCTTAAATCAGAATTAATCATTTCCCCTCCTATTTTGCTTCAATCAAAGGAATTATTTATCAACATCAGTTCCTAATTTTTTCATGATGGAGGACAAGGAGCATGTTTTTCTCTTTAGAGAAAGTCAATCAGTAGCTATGTAGATAAAACAGTAATTTGTGCTTGTTTATTTTAGAAGGGATTAGTACTAACATCCCTTTTATTAGTAATCAAGAGCAGATTATTTCAATTGCTACTTCAGTGGGACAGTAAATAATAAAATTATGCTTCAGCTCTGCTTTGAGGTGTTTATAGGTCAGAGGAAGGGGAAAGAACAGGACGGTCAGGGCTGGCCTTCAGCACAGGAACCTGGAGCCCCACTGCCTTGGGCAAGTTTGTGGATGTCTAGCAATCTAAAACTCTCCTGTCTGTCCAGGAAACAGATGTTTTTGCTTTCATTTTCCAACTTTAGAGCGTATTTTTAGAATAAATGTTTATTTTCCCACAGAATTCAATTTACTGTTTTTTAACTTTTTTTTGGTTACATAAGTAATATTTGTTTATTGTAGAAACATTATAAATTTACGGATGGGCAAAAAGGGAAAGGTCACCAGGAATCTCTGTTTTGGAGTCAATAGGCAATATTTTGGATGGTCCTAAAAGTTTTAAATGGGCGTTATGTCCAGTCATGCGCCACTTAACAAGGATGTCATTGGGGCATTTCTTGGTCGTGTGACCACTTTAGAGTCTATTTACACAGACTGGGATAGCTGTGATCTCATAGGTGATATTATAATCTCATGGGGCCTCCATTGTATGTGCACCGTGTCATGACATCATTATGGAGTACATCACTATAGATTCCTAAAACGAGAGTACTGACTATATTATGTGTATAGGTTCAAAGCTGTTTTTTCCTTTATATCTGGAATATCAACTCATGTCAGTACTATATTTCTACAGCATATTTTTCCAGGCTATGTAATATTCTGGTACTGTAGTTAACTGTTTTCCTTTTTGCTGATCATTTGGCAAAATTTGTTACTGATTTACTTGCCTAGTTGAAGTTTTACCAGTGAGATTATGGGATCAAAGATTACGAGCTTTAAAAACTGTTTGAGTGTTTATATTTTACGTATACTGATATACATGCACATTATTTTTCTGTCTTTGGTAGAATTGTCAAGTTCCCATCCCCAGTCCTATCAGCAGCTAATTTTACAAGCTTGTTAATTATGTCGGTGAAAACAGAAATGTTTTCTTTCATCTCTTTTAATTTTTGAGGGGGTTGTTCATTTCTTATGTTTTCTGGACATTTGTTGCCTTTTCTGAATTACCTACAACTGTCTTTGTGTTTTCTATTTTTTTTCTTTTTCTTGAGACAGAGTCTTTCTATATAGTTCAAATTGGTCCCTAACTCCACGCCGATCCTCTCACCTTGGCCTCCTAAGTGCTAGGAATACAGGTGTGACCCACCACACTTGGCTTGCCTTGCTTTTCTAAAGTCACGCTCATAGCTGCTTATTGTTATAAAACTTTTAATGGTATATATTAAGCATATGTGTGCTTCCTCACATGCACACACATTTCCCTGTAGTTTTTTTTTTTCCTTTTGGATATTACTTAGGTCTCCTTCCCCCATCTAGAAGCTAGAATTTGCGATCTTAGGTCTATCTGTTTATGACTTGTACCTCAATGGTATGTTTGGGAATCCTTTTCTCAACCTTATATAAATATTAATACATTTTTATTACTACCTGTGATAATGTTATTTTATGATGAAATCTTCAATGAGTCAGTCATAAGTTTTGGTGCACTGCATCAATGAGATATCACATTTAGTTTTCCTTCTTGAAAAAAGCAGTGCCATTCATATGTATTGTATTGAAGTATTATAATGTACTAAAAGATTTCATCTACTTGTACCTATTTCTAGGACTTGTAGTTTGTTTCTTAATTTGTGTCATCAATTCTGGCAGGAATTACCATGGGCTCAGCTGACCAGATGAGGGTTAATCCTTGTAGTGAGGCTCCCTCCAAGCGTTGGGTGGGAGGTGCAAAAGAGGCCAGCTGGGCTCCAATGAGGGCCACTCCTTGGCTTGGTCATTGAGACTCAAAGCCAAAGGCCTGTAGTGTAGCTCATTGGTACAGCACCTACCTGGCAAGCATGAGGCCGAGAGTTAGATTCCTGGTACAAACAAACAAACAAACAAACCAAAACCTAACAAAACAAAACAAACAAAACAAATTCTGCACCTTGAGCACAGCTAACGTATTATCTTTTCCACTCGTGAAAGCAAGTTAACCGTATTTTCTTGGCCTGGTTCATTTGTTTACTCTCTCAGTATTTTCTTGACTGTATATATTAAGATGAGGCAAACTGACATTTTTGCAACCTTGAGTATAATGATGGTTCTTCATTTGAGAACAGGGCATATTTTTATTCAAATATGTTTCTATTTCTATAAAGCAACTTTTGTCTATTTAGGTCATTCACAATTCATTTTTAGACAGTTCACCTCTGTTGCTATAGCTTTGGCGATTAAAATCATTTGCTATTGTTTTTATTCTTTATTGCTAGAATATAGGAAAGTAACTGATTTTTACGCAATTAGCAGATGTCTATACGAGCTATCTTGTTACTTTAAAATAAGTTTTAAAAAATTGAGATTTGGGATTTCCCTGTGGGCAGTCATATCTTCTGCAAATAATACTTTCGCATTTTTCTTTGTGGTTTATTTTCTTGCCTAGTTGCATTATCTAGGACTTTAAAATACTGTGGTGATGTGTGGATATCCACATTTTACTGACCTCAAAAGACCATGATGATTAGAGAAATTTGTTTTTAAATCATGTTACATCCTACATTAATTTTGTTATTGAATTTTTTTCTTTGACATCAAAGTTAAATTTAATATCATTCCTTTACTGACAGGCTAATCCTGATGTGTTTTTTTCCTTTAATTTGTTAATATTTTCTCAATTATTTCATATAGATTTACTGAGCATTTACATGTTCCAGATAGTGTTCTCTTTGCTGGGAATGTATCATTGCCTCCTGCCCATGAGTCCTACAGTGTGCTTTGGGTGGTTAAGCCTTGATTGATTTTTTAGTATTGAACTCTCCTTGCCTTCCTGTGATACATCTTGACTATGGTTTGTTAATTTTTTCTATATAGCTGGATTTAATTATTGTTTAGGGTTTTGGTATTCAGTATTCATAAGTGAGAGTTTTTGCAGTTTTTCATTTGCTATACATGTCATATTTTGGTAATAGCCTAAAACCGAATTGTTCAACCGAATTGTTTACTGTGGAATGGTGAGATGAGAATTGCTCATTCTTTGAAAGTTGGGAGTAGTTTTCCAAGGACATTTTTAAGGTGTAGTTCTTTGACAGTTTTCCAAATTTCTGCACTGATCATTGGACTAGTCATGTTTTCTAGAATCACAGTGAGTAATGTATTTTATGGAAAAGCATCTATTTTATCATGATTTTTAAATTTTTAAAAAGTGTAATAGACTCTTCCATGAATATATTTCTGATATCTTTGCTACCTTGCATTCTCTCCCTATTTTCCCTTTGACTACCTTTACTCTAGAGTCTCCTCACCACCCAAATTAGCATTTAGGTTTAATCTTGTTATGGCCAGTGGGCTTGGGGTCTAGAGGGGTCCCCAGACTCAACCCTTTCTGGGCTTGTCTCTCCAATGCAGAAACAGAAAGAGGAGTCCGAGAAGACCATTGTAAAGCAAAAGTAATTTTATTATAGGTATTGCAAGAAGTGGAAAAGAGCTACTTCAGAGAAGTGGCAGAGCCCAGGCTGGTACACCACTGAATCTGAGGAGGCAGTCCTGTTTTATAAGATAGAGATCCTGACTCTGTCCTCTGAAGGTTGATACTTGATTGATTGGATATTGGGCTTGTTGCTAGAGGTTTGGTCTTTTGGGCTAATAAGGGGAGTGTGGGTAGGCATGGCAACCTATACTAGGAATTTGAATCTCTTTCTCATTAGCTCTTAGGTAAAAGTTTTTTATTGTTGTTGGTTTTTTTTTTTTTTTTGCCAGTAAATTCTGTTTTTTTTTTTCTGGTATTGGATATTGAACCCAGAGCCTTTTCAATGAGCTCTATCCCCACTCTTTTTTATTTTTTTGAGACAGGGTTTTATTAAATCACTAAGTTGCTCAGTGGGGCTTTACCTTGTGCTGCTCTTGTCTAAGTCTCCCAGAGTGCTAGGATTATAAGTATGCACTTCCACATCCAATTCCATTCTGCTGTTTTTAATGTTCAGGTTTTTCCCTTCTGATTTCCTTGGGCTTATTATGTCCTTGCTGCATTCTTCAGTCTGCCACGCGTTATCTCAGGCTAGGTCGGTTTCTGCTATGGTAACGTATAAATTCTGCAACTTTAGAACTTCTTATGGTTCAACATAGCGAAGTTTATTTTAGGCTATGTGTTACGATTTCAGGAGACTGTCAAAAACAACTTCTTTCATGTGGGATTTGGGAGTCTAGTCTCTTTCCTCTTCCCCACCTTTTCCCTCCTCCTTTCAGTGCTGCTAAAGGTGAAGAGAGAATATAGAAATGGCATTCTGGCTCTTAAATGCCACTGGAATTTACAGAGGTCATTTTCGTGCACGTTTCATCGGATGGAACTAGTCACAGAGCTCCTCTGGATAGGACTAGAGACAGGGAGCCTGCACTCAGCTGAATCATGGGTCTATTATCTTTGCATTCCTTCTGCGCACTCCGCGGTCTCCTTTCCCTGCCTTTGCCCCTGTCCAGTAGGAGACCACTCTCTGTCTCCATTCTAGAGGGTTGACTGTAGGTTCTCATTGCCTTTCCCAGGAATTGTCACATCTGTCAGAGAGGCACACTAGTCAAACATTCACTGCTTTTCCTTAGTGTGTGCACCTGCGTGCGCGTGCACACACACACACACACACACACACACACACACAATGGGAAGAAGAATAGTGAAAAGGATGGAAACTGAAACCTCTTCCTAGCACACTGAAATGACACCTACTTTGTGAATGAGATTATTGCTGAGATTAAATAAGATAATAAATATAATATCCTTAGAATAATTCCTGGTTATAGCAAGCCCTTCAAAAATTATAATTATTACCACTATTCCTTGCTGTAAGCCTCTTTGATATGAAGCATTTATTTTGACCTAATTCATAGTCCTGAGTACCTGAAAATTATAATTTGAAATCGGTGTCCATTTGTCCTTTTTCAAATCAAGCCTAGTTTTTCTCTAGTTAGCCAAGAGCATGATTGGATAAAGTACCTTGAGGTCTCAGTCATGGTAATGGTCTCTCTCATCAGTGTCCAAGCATTTTATCAATCTGGTCAGTCTAGGTTAAGCTACTGCCCCAAATCTCACAATACTGGCCAGTGTGGGTAGGGACCCCTACAGGCAAGGCTGCCGTGGATTCTGTTCAGTTGTGTCTCTGCGATGGTACAGGTAGGAAATCAGGATGTGACGAGTCTCACTCTGGCTCCTGATATTTTTTCTAGAAGTGATATTTCATTGGCCAGAGTTCGCTGGCTACACTCACTCCCAATGGGGCTGGAGAAAGCAGTCCTGCCTGTGGCACGGAAGGGGAGTCACAAAGCCTTGTCTCTGTCCTCTGTTACAGGATCTGGGCTGTGAACCTTGGGGGATTATTTCAGTTTTCTCACGGCAACAGCTATATGCATTGGATGCAGTTCATGGCCCCATTTCATAGTTGGGGAAATGGAGGCTAAAAGAGGCACAACCAGATCTGAAGCATCTTAAGTAGGCCAAGGTGGGATGATACTGCCCCTGCTAGAGGCTGCCCAGCTGCTTTTCTCTGCAGCCCTGGTGTCCCCTAAGTTACTTCAGTTTAGGTGGTTTTTAGAAATGCTAATTAACTGCTCCTGAGTGGAATAAAAAGAAAAATGTCACATCCCTTTAAAATAATGGAGTACCTTGTGTGTGGCTCTAACCACAAAGAACATAAGACAAAATTTCTGCCAATAGAATATTCTTCACTTTGTTTCCTTATTGCAGTTACAGCATAAAAAGCAGAGACAAGTGCCTTTCAAGAGTTCTTCTTTTCACTATGTTGAAAGAAGGCAGCTTCTCTGTGGAAGCCTCTGGGTACTGCTCTACAGTGTGTGACTCCAGCAGGGACCTGAGAAAGTTCAGGCTAAGAGAGGAATGTGGCGAGTGTATGGAGCATTTAGGTAGAACGATCTCATGCACACGCTGCCTCTGCAGACAATGTGGGCACTGTCTCTTCAGTTCAGTGTTTATTAAGACTGTTTATTAAGTTTGTGCGGTACTTGACAGATCTCCTGTGTAGGTAGTCCTTGGAACCACACGAAGTGTAGATTCTCATGTCCACCCTCCCACCATTTTGTAGCCGTCTCAGGATGGGTAAACCTGTTGCCACTGTTGGTTGCATAGTTGGTGAAGGAAGTCATTGGAGTTTGCTTCTAGATCTGACAGCTTCTGCAGTGGAAGGAAAACGTGGAAAAATATTTAACGTTTGATAGGAATGGAGTCAATCCGTTTGTGTGTGCAGACCATGGTATTTATTTTAGTGTTTTCTTAACATTAAGAATGTGTCAGAGTGTAGAAAAATGTTTAAGATAAGGAAACAGGATGTGGAAGTGCATACAGAGTCGAGATTGTACACTATTAAAACAAATGGAATAGAGAAGACTGAAAAACAACCAGGAAAGACTGAAAAGTTAAGTCTGAGTGTTTATCTCTGGGTAGGATTAGGGTGATTTGCTCTCTGCTGCCTGTACTTTGCCTTCCCAGTTCTTTAAAATAAACATGTATTTTATTCAAAACAAAAAAAGTTCCCAGGACTCAAAACAAAGTGAACTATAGTGAGACTTTTTTTAAAAATAGAAATTTAATGTTAAGGCCCTAAAAAGTCTGATTATCTAAATAAAAATATGTTTAATATTCACTTGAGGTTTAGTTTCAAACACAGGAAATTTCTTATCAGTGCTTTGGAAAGGATATGCTGTCAAATCTCAGGTTATGGGATAAATAGTCTAATACGAGGAAATGGTGTGTTAATAGATTTTTAGTTCATCACTGCTGTTTTCTGCAGGCTTATAGCTTTTTTTTTGGTACCGGAAATTGAACTCAGGACCTCATGCTTACTAGGCAGGCACTCTGCCACTGAGCCATAGCCCCAGCTGAGTTATAGATTTTTATTTTGTCCTTTTTTTCTGGTCTCTATCTTTTTGTAAATGACATATAGTTGTACATATTTATGTGGTATAACTTGATAATTCAGTTACATGTATAATATTCCAATCAGGATAATTAGCATTTTTATCTCATACATTATTTCTTTTTAACTGATGCATAAAAATTGTACATAATTAGGGGGCACCATGTGGTATTTTGATATATGTTTAGATTGTATGTAATGTCCAAATCAGAGTAAACATATAATTTTAAGTATTTATCATTTCTTTGTAGTGTAAATATCTCAAAATTCATTTTCGTAGCTTCTTCTGAAATATATAATGCATTGTGGTTATCCGTAGTCACCCTAAGGTGCAGTAGAACACCAGGTCCTGTGCAATGGGACACCAAGGTATTAGTTCTACAGTTACATTGCTGGAAGTTGTAAAGATGTCACATTTGGGATCATGGCCTGTATGCCATGCAGTGGTTCTCCCATGACAAGTGAGGCTTCTCTGGTCACAGGAGCAGGAATAGATTGACTAATTTAAGCAAAAAAGGAGTCTGGGAGGAGGTAGACAGTACAGCCTAAGAGTGATGCAACATGGCAGAACAGTCAAAGGGCCTTCTCAGTTGTTTTCTGTTGTTGGACTGCACATGTGATTCACAGATGAGAATTTAGTTGTTCAAGTTTGGATCACAAGACCTAAGCCTCCCTTAGGAGCAATGGGACAATAGGTATTTTTGATGGACAACCTATAGAGACAGCAGGGAGGGAGAGGTGTTTTGCAAATGGAAACATGGCGGGCAAGGTATGACGCCATTCAGAATACCCGGATGTTGAATGGATTCTCTAATTAACCACCTCAGACCCTCCCTCTTGATCAGTCAGTCAGAGATCTTTGATGAATATGTTTCCTGGAATTCAAGGAAGTAATTTTTTACACCTGCAATTCTAGTTAGTTACAGTGAAGCTATCCCTTAATTATATTTTAACTGATTCCTTATTTTTTTGTTTCTTTTCATAATTTTAATTATAATCTGTACCTCAGTCTTGACTGTTGCATTCTTGCCTTGAATCTCTCTCTTTTCTTTTTTTTTCCTGCAGTGCAGGCTAAACCATATTTTTGAGTACATGGACTGAAAAATGTCCGGTTTTCTTCTTTCTTTATCAAGTTGTGTTCTGTGGAAAAATATTCTAGGAGGAGTGTGTGAAGAAAAACTCAAGGATTGTGAGAAATTCTGTATACTATAAATTTCTCTTAGAAATTGATAAATAAGTTATGCAATAAAAAAAAAACTCGGCCATTTGTGTCTCCTAGAATGTTTTAAGTTTGTGTCTTCAGAATGGATTAGACTATATGGAAATTATTCATTTTCTTTTAAAATTTATTTTTAATTGGCATGTAAAATTATATGTATTTGGGGGTGTCATTTGATGTTTTGATCCATATGTACATTGTGTATGTTCAAATAGCAATAAAGAAACATTATTTCAGATAACAGGGCATCCACAGATAACATGCAAGTTTTTTGTGATTTAAGGCACTTGACGTCTTTGCATTTTTCTTTGCCCTTCTTAGGTTAACTTTTCCATGGTCAAAATATAGCTGTTTGCAGCAACTAAGGTGTTTTGCTTCTGTGTCTACAAACCAAAGAAAAAAACAAATATCCCAAGTAGCCAAGATCATGGGTTAGGGTCTTTCCCAATAGTCTGAGTTGGTTTATTTCATGTGTTTATCTTTCACCATTAACACCTGCCAAAGGGGAGGGATGTGGAAGCCTCTTAGATTGAAGCTTGCACCTTTGAAGGTAGATTATAGGATTATGACTGCCTTAGAGATGTCAAGATTCCACCTGGAATTAGAGGCAGTGGATTCTTCTGACTCAAGAGACTATGGCAGAGAGATGGATACCTGAACACAACTAGAGTTTCTTTAGAAAGAAGAAAAGAGCATTCTGAAAAACAGCCAACAGTGTACTGTGTAACTTTGCTTCCCTCAGCATTTTGAGTGTGCAAATGATTTTTCATAGGACTTTTAGTCCTCAGACTTGAGTCTGTAGACTACATCTTGAGGTGTGCTTTAATTTGGCATTCAGTGTTTCCTCCTTTCATCAAGCTACCTGCTCCCCTACTTACCAGAACTGTGCTTTTATATTTCAAAATAGTCACTCTGATGGGTTGTATTGTGGTTGAGGTTCTGTATACACCTGTCTCTTGCATCAATCTGTACCTCGCCAGCAGTGTCTGAAATGTAGAATTAGAAGGGACTCAAGTGTCATTTGTCAAGTTTATGCTCAGAGTCCGGTTTCCATGCAGTGCCTTCGAGTCTTTCCCCACAATTGCCCTTCCTCTGTCTTCCCATGGCGCTCTCCTTGTTTTCTTAGGTGACCTATTTGATGCTGCTTTGATTTCTTGTTGCTGTTGCTTCTGTTTTCCTCACTAAGCTGGAAGCTTTGCATCCTCACAGAGATAAGGATTTACTCATCTGTTTGTGCTTTTTGTGTTGTTCTTAATGTTGTGCAAATAGCGGGAGTAGATCTCCTCAGGAGTATGGCAGTGAGGCTGTTTATGTCCTCTGAAAGGGGTCGAATTTGAATTTTTTTCCTTTCATAATCACATTTAAATTGGGAATTCCCAGTTAACTCCAAAGAACGGTCCTTCATTCTTGAGCTATATCTATGCGATGGTATGGTCATGTGCATCAGAATCAATGTGGAGGGCATGACACCTCACTGAGTAAAAATATCATTGAGTTAACAGATATTTATCCATCACCACTGTCTCAGGCTGGTTCCCTGGAAAGCAGACGCTGACGGTGACAAGCAGAATACTTATAGGCAGTGCTCTTTACATTGGCACATATGGAAGGCAATGGAAAGAAGAGGACTAAACAGGGGGACTGAATGGTGATGCATTTCCCATGAAGACTTCAGGTGCTTTTACTCTGGGCTCTAGAATTAGGTGCATTCAGTGCTGTCCTGAGGTTAGGAGGAAGGGCTGAGAGAGCCTTTATACCTTTGCAATGATCTGCTTGGAACTGGGCTTCTACTGAGAGATGGGGTGACCTTCCGCTGAGGCAGAGTCAGGGAGAAAATAGCCCAGGGATGTCGCAGGCTTTTGGCAGCAGCCAAGGATAAATCCTTTATTCCTAAGGGGAATCTGGTGTCCATCACACCTACTGTGTGCCAGGTCCTCTACTGCACATATGAGGGTAAGTAGGAAAGCAATTAAGCGGTTACAGTGAAATTATCTTTGAAGGTAGATAAGGTGTTCATAGTGTGATGGGAACATAAGTGAGGTTGGCTAGAGGAGGAGTTGGAGGAAGTCGTGAGAGCCAGACCTGAAGAGCAGGTAGTTGTTAGCCAGCTAAAGAAAGTGTGAATGGCATGTGTGATTGCCAAGATTAATATACAGTGTGGCAGTTTCAAGGAAGGAAAATAAATTGTCAATGAATATCTATAGTATCATTGGGAGAAGGAGTGAGGCTTGTAAATAGCATAGCCCTATAAACTGCCCATACTATGATATTTCTGGCAGAGATTACGGAATTAATAATACTGGCATCAGAAAATGAAAACCTGGGTAAATTGGATAGTAGCTCTAACTTATAAGGGCATGATTAAACAAAGCAGGGCTCTATCGAAGCAGCAGTATAAATTACCAAGTGAACTCTTCTTGTAAGTTTTGAGTTGTAAGTGTGGATTTAGATGCTAGATTCATATATATTCATATATTGGCTCTATCATTTACTGGTTATTAAATCATGAATGAGTTATTTAGGTTGTATAAGCCTCAACTTTCTTATCTACAAAATAGAGACAATAATAATTCCTACATTATGATTTTATTTTAATGAGCTAGTATATGAATTTAAAATAGTTCCTAGGACAGAGTAAATTCTCAGAAAGTATGAGCTGCTGCTATTATTTGTTTTTGAACATGGGTCAGATGTGGGTTTTAGAGTGATCACTTGAGAACGTGGAATAGAAAACCAAGTGAAGGACAGCAAAACTGGCCTGAGAGACTAGTTAGCATATGATACTTTTAACTAGGAAACTGGTTAGGCACTGTGATTTTAATGAATGTCCCCCGAAGTTCCATGTATAAAGGTTTGTTCCCAGGGTGTTGATACTGGGAAGTGCTGTGGACTTTTAAGAAGTAAGGCCATATTTTATTGATGGAGGTCCTTAGGTCAGGGAGAAGGGGAATGTGGAACCATGCTGGTTCTCTCTGTATTTTCTGGCAAGATGTCAGCCCTCCTTGTCATTTGTGCTTCTGCTGTGATGTCACCAAAGCAATGGGGCTATCTGATCTTGGTCCAGAACCTCCAAAACTGTGAATTTAATAAGCCTTTTCTTCATAAATAGCCTGCCTCTGGTATTTCGCTGTAGTGAGGTGGAACTGGCCAATCCATGAGGAAATCCTAGTAAGCTCATGGCCGTTTGAGTCAGCCTTGTAACTGTGAGAATGGTCTATATGGAAAAGTTCTAGATATTATGAAAATGTGGAGTCAGCAGCCTTGGTAGATTGTCAGGAGCAGCAGGAAGGAAAGCCAGCTACTCCTGGGTAAAGCTTAGGTGGTCCTGACAGTCACTAAGAGGTAGCCTGTAAGAAACGCATGGGGAACACCCCAGAGGCAGCATGGGTAAGTGTCTAAAGCTTAGGAGTCTAGGAAAGGTAGAGTTAGGAATCATAGGTGGAATGGAAATGGAGGGTGTGCTATGAAGAGAGGAATTCTGAGGATGGCCCAGGGGGTGTTAGATGGTATGGAAAAAGGGAATGGCATTCCCATTTTAGCTTGGGGTGTTATCCACTAGAGAAATCCTTGCTCCACCCCATTGTGCTAGTTTTCAAGTGGTGCCCTAACAAATCATCCCAATGTTGGTTTAAAACAATAGAAATTTATTTTGCCCCTAGTTCTGGCTGCTAGAGGTAGTATTAAATCAAGATGCCAGGAGACCCATACTCTCTGAAGGGAATAATCCGTTTCATACTATAGGATAATAAAGGATATCCTGTGTTTTACCCCATGTCCTGGAATGGAACTTTAAAAAATCGTTGAAATTTCTTTAAGGAAGGGAATGTCTTTCTTATGCTAATAAAGTGCTCTTGGTGGGCCTTCCCTAGGAGGCTTCAGATGAGGAATGTTCACCAATTCTGTAATTAAAGGGTTGGAAGTTTGGACCACCTAAGCTCTGGAGAGGGGAGGGGTTGGGTGGGGAGCTAGAGATTGCACTGAATCTTGTGGCCCCGGATTCAATCAGCCATGCCTATGTAATAAAACCCTGTATAAAAACTCTGGCACCTGGGCCTGGGATTTAGCTCAGTGGCATAAGTGCCTGCCTGGCAAGCGCTAGGTCATGAGTTCAAGCCCCGGTACCAAAAACAAAAACAAAAACAAAAGCTCTGGAACCCAAGTTCAACAGAATTTCATAGTTGAGGAACATATTGATGTACTTGGAGGGTGATGCACCCCACATAGAGAGAGGACATGGGTGCTCTGTATCTCTTCCTACCCTAGACTTAGCTCTACATTGTTCTTCTACTCACTTGTTGCTGAGTTATATCATTTACAGTCATATACCTCATCCCTTAGTACAGTCATATACCTCAGTCCTTATTACATTCATATACCTCAGTCCTTAGTACAGTCATATACCTCATCCCTTAGTACAGTCATATACCTCAGTCCTTAGTACAGTCATATACCTCAGCCCTTTGTACAGTCATATACCTCAGTCCTTATTACAGTCATATACCTCAGCCTTAGTACAGTCATACACCTCAGCCTTTAGTACAGCCATACACCTCAGCCCTTAGTACAGCTGTACACCTCAGCCCTTAGTACAGTCGTACACCTCAGTCCTTAGTACAATCATATACCTCATCCCTTAGTATAGTCATATACCACAGTCCTTAGTACAGTCATATACCTCAGTACTTAGTACAGTGATATACCTCAGTCCTTAGTACAGTCATATACCTCACCCCTTAGTACAATGATATATTTTAGTACTCTACTGTTTTGAAGCTTGTCAAATTTGGTACTCAAAGCATTTTGATGTGAAAATTTGTACTGGTACTTGTCCTGTGTTTGGTACTCATTACAAAAGCTAGAACTTGTGGGTGTTGATTGCTTCATGACGCACTACCCTTTCCAACCAAAATAATTTGTTTGGCACACAAGAGATGATATAAAGAGTCAAAAAATGGGATCAAATCAAGTTAAAAAGCTTCTGTACAGCAAAGGAAGCAACAGAGTGAAGAAACAACCTACAGAACGGGAAAAAATTTTGTCAGCTATTCCTAGGATGGAGGACTAATATCTAGAATATATGAAGAACTCAAAAAAATTAGACTGCCACAAAATAAAAAATCAAAACACGGTCCATTGAAATGAACAGATACTTCTTAGAAGAAGAAATACAAATGACCACTAAATATATGAAAAAATATTGAATGTCTCTAGCTGTTAGAGAAATGTAAATTAAAAGAGCACTGAAGTTCTGTCTTACTCCAGAAAGAACAGCCATCATCGAGAACTCAAGAACAACAAATGCTAGCAAGGCTGCATGCGGGAAAAAGGAACCTTTTTTCATTGTTGGTGAGAATATAAACTAGTACAGACATTATAGAAATCAGTATGGAGATTCCTCAAAAAACTAAAACAAATTCCACTTGAATCAGCTGTTTCCCTTGGATATATCTTCCTGAAAGAGCAGGTGATATTATGGTGATACATGAATACTCATATTAATCACTGCACAATTAGTAATAGGTGAATCTTTGAAGCAGTCTATATGTCCATCAAAGGATATATAGGTTAAGAAAATATATTACACACAGCACTACTATGGATTAAAGAAGAATAAACTTGCCATTTGTAGGAAAATGTATAAGACTATAATGGTAAGTGAATTCGACGATCTTAAATGTCATATGAGAAACTCAACATTTAAATAAAAAGCAAAATAAGAGCATGTGATGAGAAAAAATAAAAAATAAATGGAGAGATCTTAGAGGAAAATACAGCCATGAGGGAAGGGAGGAGAAGGGGATGTGAAAAGAATTAAGATGTGTTATGTATATTCACCAACCTTACACAATGAACGTAACCATTCTGTACTGAAAACGTGCTAATAAGGAAAATAAAATGAAAAAAATTGATACTCAAATTACGACTCCTGGCTAACTATGAGTGTTGAGGTGCCACTGTATATAGTCACATCCTTTACATAGTTACAACCCATGTCTATAACCTATCTCTGTCCCGTTCCTTCCCTCTCTTTTCCCCTTTCTTCCCTCCCTTTCTCTCTTTCTCCCTTTCCCTGCTCCTCACCTTCCATCTCTTCCTGTCTCCTCTCCTCTCTCTCTTCTCTGTGAGTATATGTATCTACATGGCTAGTTATTATATAGCATAGTTATATACTGTATATCATGATCTCATATATGTGGTTGTAATTTTAAATGCAATGCTTTCAGTGAGTTCTGAGTCATTTTAATGAATTATCAAGCTGCTGAATTTATAGCCAGTGGGGCAGATTCTGAGTAGCTTAGGGATCCCCACAACTTGTGGCTAGGATGTGAAGTGGAGGCAGTCACCCTAAACCTTCTGTCCTGAACATGTTAGAACTACAGTCACTGTATAGTTAATGTCAGAATTGAATTGTAGGACAGCCCATTGTTTGCAAATAGTGTGAAAACCAACAGGCTTTTCTCCCAGCCTCTGGCCGTTGCCAGCAGTCCCTTAGTGTTCCTTGGGCACATTCCTCTCGTCTCTGCCTCTGTCGTCACTTGGCATTCTCCCTGTGTGTCTTCTTGTAAGGACACTAGTTACGTTGGGTTAAGAGTCTGCTCTGTTCAGGTACAACCTTCTGTTAACTAATTATATCTGCAACAACCCTATTTCCTGCTATGGACACTTTCTGAAGTTCCTTTGGTTAGAAATTGAGACCTGAAACACACTGTAAATATGTGAGGCTTGTTTTTACTCATGTTGTAAGGTACTAGAAAACACTAGAATAATCGGGAGGACAGAACAATCACTCCTGACTTCAGTAATCAGTCAGGATTCATGGAACAAAAAGTGATTTGAGTTAAGCTTTATAAGGACGCATTCAATTCTGACAGATGGAGATGAGGAAAAAATATAACTGAAGATTTTTAGATAGCAAAATGTACAATAGCAAAGGGGCTTTCAGGTCTTGGTTTTGGACCTGGATAGAGTTTATTCTTTTAAAAATAAGCTCGTTAGGTAGACTGAGGCATGGATAGGTGGGACAGTATCTGAATCTGATTTAAATGCACCAACATGTAGCCATCTCGAAGATATGTTGACAGGTTGAAGAGCAAAGTCAGAACATAGGTAGATTATTTTTTTTTTACCTGATTTCTGTAAAAAGCAGATGAAGTGAGTGGGTTCCCAAACATACATAATGAACATGCATGTACATAAACAGAACACCTCTGGAAGAATATAAAACATTGGCCACAGTACCTCTGGATGGCGAACAGGGAGGAGAAGGAGCCTGTGTTTCTCATTATATGCATGAACTAGTTTCAGGTTTTATTACAAATAAGTTACCAGTCTAACTGACCTTTCACCTTTTGATGTATTTTATTTTTCTTAACAAAAGCAATAGGCTTGGAGAATCACAGTCATACTATGTTCTGGGAAAGTCCTTACTTAGCCAGAGCCATGCTCAATCCACTACCGAACAACAGCGGGTCCCATGCAGACATGCCACGGTCCTTGGTTGATGGCCCCTAGTTGCCCCAGACTTCTTTCTCACAGTGATTGAAGTCAGGCCAGTGTCCTAGAAGCTGCTCTACTCCTGTCCATGCTACGTTACCTGGGATGAATTTGCTCTGTGTGCCTGAGAGCTATAAAAATCATCATCCATCCTTGACCTTACACAAATGCATGGCCTCATGAAGACGTGGCACCGACCACCAAGACTCATGCCAGTTCATTCTGTCAGGGCTCACGAGCCTCTTTAACTTCATCCCTTTGGTGTCAGTTTTGAAATTTCTTCTCAACATTAAGGGTATCAATGATGTTTCATCTTTTATTGTTGACCTCTAGTAGGGTTTTCCAGGTTTTCTTAGTCAATATTTCTTTTTGGTAATACTGAAGTGACATGCTCTCCTCAGTGGAGTCTTTCGGATTCTGTTGTACCCTAGATGGTGGGGGACATGCCAGATCACAAACCCATGTTGTCATCGTGCCTACATCTACCACAGTTTTTGTAACTTTTCTGTATCCTGAGCAGATAGGGCTCAATTTTATACTTGAATTAAGACTGCAATGAGAGACAAGGAAGCTTATATATAAGTATAAATATGAACATAAATACACACATCTGTGTGCATATATGAATGTGTATTATACACACGTGTGTAGCCATATGTGCCCACTTACAAGGTTACAAGTATATACATTATCCTCCCACATATTGCTTTTTGTCTGTTGCTCTTATTTTTACTTTTGATTTGTTCTTTCTCTCAAAAAAAAAAATAACAAAGTTCTTTTGCAATTTAAAGAAGTCGATGCTCTGATTTATGCTTAGCTGTTCGGGTCAAGTTATTGTGTGGAAAGCATTACGTTTCCCCACTGCCCACACCCTACCCCATCCACACAGTGCCTAGGAAAGCACGTTCAGTTTTCCTGTGAAATCCCTCCTGCCTGCCTTTCCTACAGATCTCTCCTAGCTTTACAGAAAAGGGAGGACAAAGGACTCTGCTGCAGATTCTTCTGATTTTTAAAAAGGTGTTTGTCTTGCCTTTCTGGATTTTTTCCCCTGCCTCCTGGGATTCGGTAGACCATAATAGAGGAGGGAGGAGAGGCAGGACTCCCTGATGGATATGCTGTATTGAAGGCATTTACAGTGTGCAAGCTTATTCATAGGTGCCTTTATATTTTCTTACCAACATACCCCCTTACACCAATTCAAGTGAGGGAAATAAGCAGTTTCTCCTCAGAGTCAGCAAATGTGTATTGTTTTCAATACTGAGAGAAACACAGAAATAGTCTTAGTGGGGTAGAAAAGCCTAGAATAATGAATGAGACAATGTAGCATATAACACTAAGGTAATAACTAAACAATCAGAAGAGTCCTAGGGGAGAGTAGAATGACCACCGAGAATTATATGTAATAGGTAGATCGATGGTGGATTGCATATAGCACGGCAGTCCTGAAATGATGTGTTACCTAGGAATGTTATAGTCCAGTGATGGTACCCAAACTGCGACCCAAAGCCCACTTGTTTATTGCAAAGCACTATCACAGCAGTTAGACTCAAAAACTGAGGTTTTAGGTTAGAAAAAGCAACTCATACATTACCATATTTGGTCTTAAAAACAAATAACATGCTGTGCATTGACATCTGGTGGTCAACTTGGAAAACCCAGCTGAAATGATTCAGCATGGTGCTGGGTGTGGAAGGCCCACCTGAAGATTGTTGCCAACAACATTAAAAAGAGACCCGGAGAGGAAGAAGTGGTGTTGCTGGTTCTCCTGGTGCTGTTGGTTCTCCTAGAAGAGCTTGTTGCACTGACTTTCCTGATAGGAACTGACTGTTTTCATTGTTGGAGGAGCTCAGGACCCCAGTGTCGCCAAGGATGGCTGTGGTACTTTTTGGGGAAGCTCTGGTCCGTCCTTTGAGCATCGCTTCCTGGCTGCAGTGCACATTCTTCAGCCTGCTGGCACAGATCCTTCCTTCTGCTGGCACAGACTTTCTAGTGTCCACTGCTAGCCTTTGGGCCTTCCTCGCGCAGATCTGTGAAACAAACTTGCATGAGACATTGTTGTGGGCTCTAGGCCTCCAGCTGGACTTGTTGGGGACCTGGTCATGGGCTGTACATATGGATTACACATGGGTTACATATGGATAACATTGCAAAAACTTGGAAAACTCTCCTTGTTTGCAAAACATCACAGAAGGGGTGGAACTTGAAATTAAACCTTTAACAGTAGTAGAGTTAAATAAGGAGCTGATCAGGCAGTTTGTAGGAAGGGAACCAAGTATAGACACAGGTGGGAATACTTGCTGTATTTCGCAGCAGTAACAGATGGGACTCCTCAGGAGGAAGTGTGTGTGACAGCTGAGCTGTTAACTTGCTTGGCTGGGAGTCTTCTAAGGGACTGATAAAACAGACTCCGGGTATGTCTTGGTCATGGATGTGTGACCTTGGGTACTAGTTCTGGTCTCTGGCCCCTTCCACTCAGGCCCTGTTCTGCCCTCTTTCCCAGTTGCTGTGTGCTAAGGCACTTGGTTCTACCATACCCTTTGGCCACAATGTTCCTGCCTTAGAGCCAGCTTACCATGGACTGAATACTCAAACCATGAGCCAGAAATAAACCTCTCCTCCTTTAAACTGTGGGTGTGAGGTGATTTGTTCCCGTGCTGGGAGAGTTGACTAATATCGTGGCTACTGTGGGGGTTGGCAGGAGGTCTGATGTTATGAAGGTTGAACTTTGGAGAGCTGGGAACTGAGATGTGGCCTGTTAGGCAATGGAAGGAACCAAAGGCAGTTGAAAAGAGAGTGAAATTGCTGGTGTGGTTGTTTTGGAAAAGTACCTTAGCTGCTCTATGAGAGGCAAACAACAAAAGAGCAGCCCAGAAGGAAACAAACAGAAAAAGAACATCCAGTAGAAGGCAGATCTGATTGAACCTCTAGCTTTTTAGGCCTATTTGGGTTCAAGATAATGATTTTTCTTCATCTTGAAGCTGTGAGTTTGAGCAAGGAAAATGACCTTCCTCAGTTGAGAAAGTAGCAAAGTAACTGTGCAAGCCAAGTATGGTGACATATGCTTGTAATTCCAGTGCTTGGGAGGCTGAGGCGGGAAATGGAGAGTTTGAATGTACCTGGGCTACATAGGGAGATGTGTCTCAAAACAAAAGAAAGAAAGAAAAGTAATTCTACAACCTTTTGTTAAAATTGTTGCACATTTTTTAGACTAAGAAGCTGCTGAATTCATTTGACTAGAATGTGATGAGGGATTAGGGAGAGATAGGACATGTCTGTCCCCATCATTCGAAGAATAAACAAGTCATGCAGTTCTTGAGTATGATTTTTAAACAGTACAAGAATTGGAAAGATGCTCTTAACTCTCACTATTTTCAGATGTAATGGTCTATGTAGAAAGCCCTCAAATACTTGTGAAGTAATAATTATAATTATTCTGAATTTATCAAGTTTGCTCAATTAAAAAAGAAAGGCGAACTGGCTGTATTAACATCAGATATACTGGACCCCTCCCAGAGGACCATAACAGGAATAAAGGAAGATATTGCAGAATGACAAAAGGTTTAGTTCACCAAGAACACATAATAATCCTATGTGCATGTACCTGAGAAGAGAGTTCAGATACATAAAACAGAATGCGAGTGGGACTAAAAGGAGAAGTAAACAGAAACACAATGTAAAATGAGGATTTCAACACTCTTAAACAGTGATTGATAGAATTAGTACACAGAATCAGCAAGGACATAAAAGTGAACAGCACCCTATACTAACTGGATCCACTGACATTTATAGAACACTTGAGCCAACAATAAGAGGACACACAGTATTTTCAAGTGCTTAAGAATCATTCACCAAAGTTGACCATATCTTTAGCCAGAAAGTGAACCTTAACCAATTTAAGTTTAAAATCATATGAAATATGCAGTCTGACCATAGTGGAATTCAACTAGAAATCAGTAACAGAAAGATAAATAGGAAACTACAGATACTAACTAAGCTGTATCCTTATAAATAATCTACATGTCAGAGGAAGTTTCTTGGGAAAATAAGGAACATTTTAATTGAACTAAAATAAAACATAAAATTTGTGAGATGTAGCTAAAACCATAAGGAAACTGATTGCCATTAAGTGTTCACATTAGAGGCAAAAAATTGTAACAAACCAATAACCTCAGGTTTTACGTTAAGAGAATAGAAAAAGAAAAATAAAATATATTCAAGCAGAAAGAAAGAAATAATAGAGATAAGTGAAAATCATAAAGTAGATCGCAGAAAAACATTGGAAAGAATAAATGAAACCAAAAGTAGTTGTTCTGCATAAAGTTCAATAAAGATGATCTAACTAGAGGACAGAAAAATAGTCACAAATTCTGAATATCAGAAATAAAAGAGAGGAAAGATAATTACTGCACAGTGGCAAGTAATTAAAATAATTTAAAAACTACAAAGTACACGAATTAGATAGCTTAAAATGTAGCAGTTTCTTAAAACACACAAATTACTAAAACTCACTCTCTAGTGGCGGAAAACTGGGATGGTTTTATTATCTATAAAGAAGTCAGGGTGATGGCGCCTCTTGATACGTTGGGGACTGGGCTGCCCCTTGTGGTCCTGGCAGGTGGGGCCAGGTTGGTTGAGAGGCCAGTCAGACAGGGTGCTGGCCAGCGCACCCCACTTGGGGGACTATTTCCCCGGCCAATCTTCATGCTCAGCGCCTGGATAATGATATCC
The DNA here is from genome assembly GCA_004027295.1 of Dolichotis patagonum. Classification (NCBI taxonomy): domain Eukaryota; kingdom Metazoa; phylum Chordata; class Mammalia; order Rodentia; family Caviidae; genus Dolichotis; species Dolichotis patagonum. The sequence continues at coordinate 1,025 of PVJX010000197.1, read as the reverse complement.
TAACCCTGGAAAAGAGAACGTTTTATGAAGGTAATTGGTTTTTTACTGAAAATCTGGTGTCTGATGTTGGTATTCAATGCTTTGGGGACATGTTGGAAAACAATCTGCAGTCTTTAGAAGGTGAAACCGCCAGGATGAGTGATAATGAGGGATGTGTCCATTGTGACAAATCCCTGATTACACTTCAAGTGAGAAAATAATTTCAGGGATCTAGTATTTCAAAAGATGAGGAGCTCTTTAGATACTGCAGGCTTCTGAAATGTGTGGGGCACTTCACTTGACCTAGTATCAGGGGCAGACACAGTGCTGATAAACAAAGTTCTAGATATTGGCAAGAAGACTCTGTGCTGCTCCTTGCTGGACCTCAGGAGCACACTGGCCAGAACAATGGTTGTCTGGTTGTGCTGCTGGTCCCTATAAAAGCCTCTCGAAACTACAGTTACCCCCCGTGGCAGGGCGGAGTTCAGTTAGTGTTCCCTGGGATCCAGGACTGTGAGCAGGGCAATGTCCGGGTGCACCTTGTGATGGGAGACCCTGTTTGTTTCATCCTTTGTTCCTCCATGGATCCGGGAAGAACAGAACTGAAAGACTCTGGAAAGCAGTTTCCCTGTCCTTATGCCAATACCAGTTACATCAGTGTGAAGAGCACAGTCAAGAAGGAACTGAGAAAGAAATGACAAATACAGTTAAAAAAAAAAAAACCCTCAACATAACTGCAGATGGCATTGACATAAAGCATATTGGGGAATTTCAACTCCACATTTTGAAAGGGAGAAAGAATAAGCCTTTGAAATAGTTCTTCATTATAGCTTTTTAGAAGGAAATCAAAATGAAACAAGGAATGGAAGGAAAATATTTTCCTATTGGGATAAGGTAATCTTTGCCAGCACTTTTTAACAAAATTAAGAGATATGTATTGGTGGCTTAATTGCCTAGAGTTAATTTTAGAGCAAAGTGCTGTTGGCTTAATGGAAGCAAAACCAGTGAAAGTGAAATGTTACTGTTTCAAGAAGAACAAATTTGGG